>ML058441.1:2901339-3290982 GCA_003013855.2 Liriodendron chinense | reverse complement strand
ACTCTACCTAGGTCTATATGAACCAGCTGGAGAAAGAAGAACTCAGCTCAGCATAGAGGGGACCCAGGCTGGTCCGACCGGTCAAGACCGGTCGGCCAGCATTCCTGCTGGAATTGCAAGGCCAGCCGACCGGTCAGGACCGGTCGGCCTTCACATGTGAAGGGGTACAGCAAGGTGGGCCGACCGGTCATGACCGGTCGGCCAGTTTTGGCTTCCTTCATTGATAAGCCTGTCCAGCAAGGGGGGCCGACCGGTCATGACCGGTCGGCCTGATGCTTTTGGCCTGTCCAGTGAGGAGGCCGACCGGTCATGACCGGTCGGCCAGTTTATTTGGCCTGCATTATGGAAACCTTCCAGCGGGGGAGTCCGACCGGTCATGACCGGTCGGGACAGGTCGGCATATGGCCGTTTTATGACCGTTGGAGCCTCTTTTCTATATATATGGAGCTCCATTCTTTGGTCATTGAGAGAAGTTTTTGAGAGCCCATTCCACACTTATCTTGTACATCATTTGGGGCCTCAAAGAGGAGGTTTTCAAGTCATATCCCTTGTGTTTCAAACACAAGTATGGGCATTCAAATGCAATCAAGAGATGACTTGATTCCTCTCTCAAATCTAGAGGTGTGACACTATTCCACATAGGTATATCCTTTGTCCTAAACCTCTAGAAGACTCTCTAGGTGAATCTCCTAGTTGGAACAACCTACACATCCCATGTATGAGATTCACCCATCCTCCTAGCACCTTGGGCATTTCAAGGCATCGCATGCAAGGTGTTTGATCTGATCAAATGGAACACCTAGGGCCTATCTATGATGACTAAATGTACTCCAATATGGTCAAGGTCATCAAAGATACAAAGGGGATGGGTTTTGGTCGAGGTTAAGGCACCAAGGCATCTCATATACCTGAATCTTCTTCCTTGATGCGGCTGGACGTCTTGAGTCTTCGGTCTTCGTCTTCTTTGGGCTCAACCGACTCTAGACATACTGACGTAAGTGATTGACAAACAAGGTGCACTAGTATGCCACGGAAAAGTGCACTAACAAAATTCTACTACCCGATAGATTTTTTCTTCTTGGACACACAACCGGTTATAGATGCTAGCACTCAAATACCAGTGAGTTTAGGTCGTCCATTCCTTGCTACATCAAACGCAATCATCAATTGCCGGAACGGGGTGATGCAATTATCCTTTGGGATTATGACATTAGAAGTGAATGTGTTCCACTTAGGTAAAAGGCATAGGGATGTTGATGACGACGAGCTCTTCAAGGTAAACATGCTCGAATCTTTTGAAGAAGAAGAGCTCCTCCAACTTGAACAACTAGAAAGCTTGGAGACATGCTTAGCACATTTCGAGGATTCCAAAGACCCCATCATTAGTGAAATTGTGAAAACATTGAATATTGAGAAACCGGTAGTTGGTACTAGCCGGTGGAGGCCCCATTTTGAAATATTGCCACCAACCACATCAAGGCCTCTACCGTCTAACATTAAACCACCAAAGCTTGACCTTAAACCATTACCATCTGAGCTTAAATATGTATACTTGGGTCAAGAAGAAACATTCCCGGTTGTCATTGCCTCTCACCTAGGGAAAGACCAAGAGCTCAAGTTGATTGAGCTACTCAAAGAACATAGGGGAGCCATAGGTTGGACAATAGCGGATCTCAAGGGGATAGACTCTTCGGTTTGTACTTACCGCATAAACCTTGAAGAAAATGCGAAAACAACTAGACAACCTCAACGAAGGCTAAATCCAAATATGATGGAGGTTGTTAAAGTCGAGGTGTTAAAGCTACTAGATGTGGGTATCATCTACCCCATCTCGGATAGCCAATGGGTGAGTCCTATCAAGTTGTCCCTAAGAAATCCGATATTACCATCATAGAAAATGCCAACAACGAGCTTATACCGACTAGAGTGACCACCGGTTGGCGTATGTGCATTGATTATCGGAAGCTAAACATGGTCACTAGGAAGGACCACTTCCCTCTCCCATTTATGGATCAAATTTTGGAGAGGTTAGCGGGTCATTCCTATTATTGCTTCCTAGATGGCTATTCCGGTTACAATCAAATTGCAATAGCCCCAAAAGCCCAAGAGAAGACCACTTTTACATGCCCGTTTGGTACCTTGCATACCAAAGAATGCCATTCGAACTATGTAATGCACCAGCCACATTCCAACGATGCATGTTGATTATTTTCTCGGACATGGTGGGTGAATTTCTCGAGGTATTCATGGACGATTTTTCAATTTTTGGTTGCACTTTTGATGAGTGCCTCAATCACTTGAAGTTGGTCTTGACGAGGTGTGAGGAGAAGAATCTCGTCTTAAACTAGGAAAAGTGTCATTTCATGGTACAGAGAGGAATAGTCATTGGACATATCATCTCGTCTAATGGAATAGAGGTAGATCGGGTAAAAATTGATATAATTTCCAATCTACCACCACCCAAAAGCATACGTGATGTGCGGTCCTTCCTTTGACATGCCAGTTTTTATAGAAGGTTTATAAAGGATTTTAGTCATATCTCAAGGCCCTTATGTTACCTTCTCCAAAAGGAGAACCAATTTGAGTGGAGTGCCGAATGTCAATTAGCTTTTTCAAAGCTAAAAGACATGTTGACAACTGCTCCTATCGTGCAACCACCGGATTGGTCCGTTCCTTTTGAGTTGATGTGCGATGCGAGCGATTATCCTATTGGGGCGGTGTTAGGCCAAAAGAAGGATAAGAAGCCCCATGTTATCTACTATGCTAGTAGGACCTTAAATCCCGCCCAAGTTAATTACTTGACTACAGAGAAGGAGCTCATGGCCGTCATCTTTACCTTAGACAAATTCAGGCCTTACATAATAGGATCCAAGGTCATTGTTTACAAAGATCATGCGGCGATGAAACACCTTCTTTCTAAGAAGGACGCCAAGCCCCGTTTGCTTAGATGGATCCTACTCCTTCAAGAATTTGATTTGGAGATTAATGACAAGAAGGGAGTAGAAAATGTGGAGGCGGATCATCTATCCCTCCTAGTCCTACCTAATTTCGTTGACGAGTCACCTATTGAGAACTCATTCCCTGATGAGCAACTCTTTGTTGCTACGCATCCACCATGGTACGCTGACATAGCCAACTATCTTTCCACAGGTGCGATGCCAACTCATTGGACTGCGCAGGATAAACGTAAATTTCTAAGGGAAGTGCGCAGATTTTTCTGGGATGAACCTCTACTGTTTAAATATTGCCCAAATCAAATTATTAGGAGATGTGTCCCTGATGATGAACATAATTCCGTCATCTACTTTTTCCATGATCAAGCATGTGGAGGTCATTTTTCCGCCAAGAAAACCACTACAAAAATTCTGCAGTGTGGTTTTTATTGGCCTACTTTATTTAAAGACACCCACGAATTTTGCAAATCATGCGAGCGTTGCCAAAAGTTAGGAGGATTATCTCGTCGAAATATGATGCCTCTTACCCCAATTCAATATCTTGAAGTCTTTGACTGTTGGGGCATTGATTTCATGGGACCGTTCCCCTCATCGTTTGGACATGTCTATATATTGTTTGCCGTAGACTATGTGTCTAAATGGATAGAGGCTATTCCATGTAGAACCAATGATCATTGTACGGTTCTAAAGTTCCTTAAATAAAACATACTTTCCAGATTTGGAACGCCCCGAGCCATTATTAGCGATGGTGGTTCTCACTTTTGCAATAGGCCTTTTGAAGCCTTAATGAAGAAATATGGCATTAGGCATAAAGTGAGTACCCCATACCACTCACAGACGAGTGGGCAAGTTGAAATTTCCAATCGAGAAATTAAATAGATTTTGGAAAAGACGGTGAGGCCGAATCGCAAAGACTAGTCACTAAGATTAAATGATGCACTTTGGGCTCACCGTACCGCTTATAAGACCCCCATTGGAATGTCCCCTTATAGACTTGTCTATGGGAAAGCCTGCCACGTGCCTGTGGAGATTGAACACAAAGCCTATTGGGCAATTCGGGCATTAAATTTTGACATTGACAAGGCTAGCTCGCTTTGCAAACTCCAACTTAATGAGCTTGATGAGATCCGGAACGATGCTTATGAGAACTCGAGGATTTATAAGAGTAGGATGAAGGCCTTTCATGACAAACATATCTTAAGAAAATCCTTCCATGAAGGTCAGAAAGTGCTCTTATACAATTCCCGACTTCATATTTTTTCAGAAAAATTAAGATCTTGATGGACCTGCCCATATATTGTTAAAGACGTTTTTCCTCATTGAGCTGTCGAGATAGAGAATGCCGCAAATGGTAACTGTTTGAAAGTTAATGGACAACGCCTTAAACCATTTGTTGAGAAATTTGATTCAGAGGACATGTCCATCACTCTAATGATCATGTGTATCAGGATGATTGATCTCCTAGTCTGATAGAGGTATAGCGTAGATTAGGTTTTGTTTGCTTTTCTGTTTTAGTTATTCTGCTTTAGTAGATTTAGTTGTCGGAGTTGCGGACTTCCATGATCGACTCTCTCAGGTACTATTGTTCGATCACTCTCACCATTGCTCTCATGTTCATGCTCATTGCATATCTTTTTACATTGAGGACAATGCAAGATTTGGTTGGGGGTGAGATGAGATTCCTCATCTAGCAGTTTGCAACATTTCGAGCATCATATTGTGCAATTTTTTTTTCAATTTTTTTAAAAATTCAAAACCCTTTTAGAAAACCTTATTTTTATACATTCGAGATGATACGAGTATAAGAAATGGAGATACAAAGTGAGTAATGTTGCAAGTCTTGAACTTCTCTTAATATAATGGTTTTATATATGAATTTCCCTATTTATGTGATTGATAGAAAATTTGAACACTCTTACACCTAGTTCACAGTACACAATTTTCATGGTTTGAAGGGATTATGTGATTTGTGGATTTGCTAGACTTAGATTTGAGGTGTTGAGGAACCAAGCCGAGGTACTTTGTCCATCCTTGTCCATGGGAAAATAACGAAAGATATGGATTTCTAAAAATCCTATATAATGTAAAAGAAAAAGGGAAAGGAAGGATGAACATTGGGAATGATGGAAACATGGTGGAAAACTCCGAAAAGGGCTACCTATTACCAACCGGGGGATGATCTACCCGTAACCAAAGCCGAAAATGGAATGTAGTGTGAAAGCCATTGGAAGGACGGTAAGGCAAACTCCTATCATAGGCCTGTTGTTGCTCTGTACACCTTGAGATTCATAGTTTAGTTGATCCATGAAGAAGATAACCCCAGAAACTCATGAGATGAACTTTCACTATGCACACTAGGTTGAATTTGTTCGAGTTCTTCTATTCATCAATCAATCAGTGGGAATTTCATATAGACACTTATTATGTTTTGAGAGTCTAAGATTTCAACTTCTATCACCTAATTTTTCTGAATTTTATACTTGTATGTCTTGGAATGGATAGAAACATAGTTTCTGAAGGAGAGTTGGTTTTTGGAGGTTCGAACTTATTTCACGCATGATTTGCTCGGGACTAGCAAAATGCTGGTTGGGTGGTGTGTTGAACCTCCAATTTATACATGATATAGCCCATTACATTACATTATATGCATGGTTTGCATGTTTAAAAGGCCCATCTAATGCATGTTTTGTGATTGGAGACAAAAAAGAGCATATTTAAGAGCCCTTGAATGAAGGCCCAAGGTGGATCAAAGAAGGAAGAAGAAAAAGGGAAGAACAGAGGTCCGACCGGTCATGACCGGTCGACCAAGGGAGCTAGACCGGTCAAGACCGGTCGGTCACCTTGCTGCCCACTCTTGTGAAGACACTAGACTCCATTCCAAGCAGTTCGACCGGTCAAGACCGGTCGGCCAGCCCAGTCTGACCAGTCGCCTTGCGTAAACAGCGATTTCTAAATCCAGTTCCGAGATTTTCTCCACAGTGCATAAGTGCTACGCAATTCTAGAAGATTCCGACGCGGTAGAGCCTCCTCACTATAAAAGGACACCTAGGGTCTCTTCCTAGGGCATCATAGAAGTTGAGGAACTACGCGAGAAGTGAAGGAAGCCGTCGTGGAGCGTTTGCAACCCTCCCAACTCCGGGTTTTTATGCTTTTTTATGTCTTTTTCATTGAGTTCTAGTTGTAGTATGACAATGCTCAGCTAGAATCTCTCAGCTAAGTCTGAGAGGTGAAGCTTGTAGCCAATTTCATGTTTAATTCAGTTTGATTCAAGTAATTTCACTTCAACTTTGAATTTTGAATGTTCTAGTTCTTATAAAGTTGATCGTTTTAGAAGTTTTATAAGAGTTCATGTGCTCCGGACATGGATTCCTTGCAATTCTCTGAGATTATCATGTTTTGCTTGATTAGATTCGAATTAACCCTTGAGCATGCCATAGTCCATAGGTATGGCTATTACTCCGAAGGCTATGATTTCGAATGCTATATGTGGTTGAATGGGACTAGAACTTGGAAGTTCAACTTAAGTGGGATTGAATGTGTTCAATGCTTTATCTTCCAACTAGATGAGAGATAGAACTTCAAATCTAGTTGTGTTTATGCTTGGATTGATTGGGTTGACATGAGATTGTTACAAGTGGACCCTTGAAAGCCTTAGTTTCTTTAATTACTATTTTTCTTAAGTTACCATTTTAACACAATTTTCTCAATTGAATCTCTTAATTATTGCAATCATAGTTGCTGGAATAGTTTAGAAGTTGTTTTCTAATTCCCTATGCATCGACCTCGGTCTTACCGAGATTTATTACTACATCGTAGCCTTACACTTGAGGCGAGTGAACATTGGGCGTTTAGATTGGCCGACACTCATTCGACAGTTAAATTGAAAAATATCAGACGGCAATAAACAGGTGTCGACGACTAGAGGTTATGATTGTTCTGTTGTATTTTAAAAGTATTTTAAAATAATTTTGTTTCAAAAATTTTAAATTCTCTATTTGTTTCCTTTTTAAGGTTGTCTTTTAGTGTAGCCCTTTTGCCCTACTTAGAAAATGACTAAGAAAAACATTTAATTTATAAGAGGGAACTTTTGCATGGGACTTGAAATCTCTCTCAGGGGTATGTGAATTTGGTCCAATGAAGGGCTATGCCATTAGCCCAAACCTAGGTCATTGACCACACATGTGTGTTGACCCGGGCTGAGTAAGCACCTAGTTGTGGTCTTTAAATAGGCCTTATCTCAATCCGGTTTTTTCATTCCAAAAAAAAAAAAAAATTCTCTCTATTCTTTAAAAACAATCTCGGATTTCTTATTTTCTTTTTTTCTTTTTTTGTAACTGAGTTTTGTTGCCAAGTAAACTCACTTCGGGTTTAAGTTCTGCATGCTAGTTCGAGCCCGTGTACAATGAGTGCACTATTGGGACCAGGTCATAGTCGTTATATCCTAAAAGCCATATGTCCAAGAAATCCTGCTACACTTGGGACGCGGTCCAGGGAAGGCAGATTTGGTTTCAAGCCGAGTGACTCAATCACGTTTCAACTCAAACATATAAGTCATATTTCCTTTACATTATCTTCTATTCTTTATTTTATTTCTGTTTTCGAATATTATCTTCTGTTTTAAACACATATATTCCAACAATCTTAAAACAAAATCTAATTGTTAGAACTAGTAGACATCCATTTTTCTTATCTATTCGAAAATAGAAAATATTTTTTTTTCTTTCTTTTAAACCTTTTTGTACCTAGTGCTCTACTACTTTCTAAACTGGTTGAAAATTGAGTTGTAACCATAACTCTATTGTAATAAATGGCCACCATCACAATCATTCCTACGACTGAGTTGTCCAATCGCTAGATAGAATTTTAAAAGGTGGAAACAGAAGATTAGTTTTTCACTGAAAACATTTAAAGTCTTTTACATTCTTTCATATTCATTTATAGTTGATCCAACCAAAGAAAATGAAGGATTCCAACAACTATAAACATTATATATTGGACACCTTGTCTAATGAATTATATGACATTTATGTTTCCTATAAATCAACTAAGGAAATTTGAACTGCACTAGGAAAAAAATATGTCCTTGAAGATGAAGGTTCTAAAAAATATGTTATCGCAAACTTCCTTCATTGTAAAATGACAAACGATAAACCGGCACGAACCAGATTCACGATTATCAGAATTTGGTACATGAACTATTGATTGAGGGAATGAAAATGGACGAGATATTCCTATCAAGAGTGTTGATTGAAAAGCTACCTCTTTAAAAAGAATAAAAAAATCAAATGAAACATAAGAAAAATGAAAATTCTTTAGAAAACATAATCGTACATAAAATGATAGAGAAGGATAATAGAAACAGAGACCAGATTGAAAATGCAAATGGGTTAGTATCAAAAGCTAACCTAGTGGAAACAAGTCAGGCACAAAAGGACAAAAAGAAAGAAAATTGTTATAATTGTGGAAAGACTAAACATCGCTCTAGCGAGTGCAGGCTCAAGAAGAAAAATAACAAACAATTCAAGAAGAATGAGACTTGTAACTACTGTAAGAAGCCTATACATTATGAAAATGAATGTAGGCTTAAGAAAAAAATGCAAAATCTTAAGTTAATCTTGCTGAATCTAAAGAAAATCCAGACATGATTGTCATTGTAGTGTCTAAGGTGTTCCTAGTAAACAACATGGAATAGATATTAGACATCAGAGCAATTCAGCATGTATATAAAGGTTAGAGTGTGTTTACTTCCTATCAAATGACAACAGATGACGGACAAGTATTTATGAAAAATACTCGATCCTCTTCAATTGTTGAAAAAGAAAATGTTCTTCTGAAGCTCACATCTGGAAAGACTTTATTGTTAAAGATTGTGCTACATGTGCCTGACATTCGTCACAATTTGATCACTGGTTCGCTGTTTGCTCGCCTTAAGTGTAAGCCTTGCGATGTAGTAATAACTCGGTAAGACCGAGGTCAATCCATAGGAAATTAGGATAAACAATCCCAACTTATTCTAATAGCTTTAATCTCAACATGCAATCGTAGAATTCAGTTTTAACAACTAGAACTAAACAATATTTAAAGTAGAAGAAAATCTGAGAATTAATGAAAACTATGACTTTAAGGATCCACTTGTAGTAGTCCAATGTAAATTCATTCATCCAAACATAAACACAACTAGATTCGAAGTTCTATCTCTTATCTAGTTAGAAGATTAGACATTTAATCACAAACAATCCCACTTAAGTCAGAAAATCAAATTCTAGTTCTAATGAAACACATAGAACTTGAACTTGTAGCCTTCGAAGTAACAACCATACCAAGTGATCATGACATGCTCCAGGGTTACTACAATTCAATTCTAATCAATCTAAACATGGTAATCTTAGAGAATTGCAAGGAACTCAGGTCCGAAGTACATGAACTCTCATAAAATAAAAAATTCCAACTTTATTCAAACTAGCACTTTAAAAATCCAAACTTAAGTAAATGTACTTTTTTTAAAAAAAGCAACAGATTTATTCACAAAAGGCCACAGCCAGGAAAACTACAGACACTCATTCGGGGGACCTCAAACAAAAAGATTTTGAGGTCGCCTATCGTAAGACACTACCCTTCCATCTCGAAAGTGAAGGGGGTTGCGCAAAGACTTCGGGACCACCTCTCGAAAGTAAATGTACTTGAATTAAAATGAATCCTACATTAGAACTACCTACAAGCTTCACCTCTTAGCCTTAGCTAAGAGGTTCTAACCGAGCATTATCATACTTCAACTAGAAATAAAAGAAAACTACTAAAAAGCATAAAAAAAAATGGATTCAGATGAGTTGCATATGCTCCACGACAATCCTCTTCACCTCCCACGACTTTCCAAGCATTCTACGATGAGTTTAGATCCAGCTCTAGGTGTCCTTTTATAAATTTGAAACTCCATCGACTTAAAAACTTTCAGAATTACGCAATACTTACGCACTGTGCATGAAAAATCAGAGCTTCATGAAGAAGTTGCTGAATTTCTAGAATTGTAAGTGACTGATCGGTCATGACCGGTCAAAGCTGGCTGGCTGGCTGGCCGGTTGGACTGGTCTACTGGCTGGTCCAGCGTGCTCTGGAGTGGGGGTAAGGTGATGGCCGACCAGTCTTGACCGGCCGAGCCCAATGGATTTGGATTCTTTTCTTTTCTTTTTTTCTCTTTTTGCTCCTTGCTTCTCTCTTCTCTTCTCTTATCTTTTATCATCATCGAATAGCTTTAAACGTGTTCTTTTAGCCATCAAATAAGTGAAGTCTCTCTCTCATTCCTACAATCACAAAACATGTATTAGATAGGTCTTTTAAACACAAGAATCATGCATAGTTGTTGAGCGCTTAAATGTGTATAGTTTAACCCCATTTCATCACTAACTATGCATGGTTTTCATATTTAAAGACTATTCTAATGCATGGTTTTGGTGGTTATAGGAATGAGAGAGAGTTCACTCAATTGATGATTGCAAGACCACATTTAGGAGCCTTGGATGAAGACCCAAGGTGGGCCAAAGAAAGAAGAAAGCAAGGAGACCAAAGAGAAAAGAAAGAAAGAAGAAAAAATGAAGAAAATAAGGTCCAACCGGTCATGATCGGTCGGCCAAGAGGGCCACGACCGGTCAGCCACAGCCTTCTGCTCTCTGAATGCCGGGTTGAACAGGTCTAACTGGTCTTGACCAGTCGGCCATGGCCTGCTGTTGAACTCTTAATTGTGCATATTCTAACCCCAATTCATCACTCATTATGCAATGTTTTCATGATTTATAGACTAATCTAATGCATGGATTTGTGATTGTAGGGATGAGAGAGAGGATTCATCAATTGGGGACTTAAAGAAGTCATTTACAAGCATAGAAGATCAAAGGGCTAAGCATCAAAGGATGAAAGAAAGAAGTCAGAGAAAAAAAGAAAGAAAGCAGAAGAAGAGGCCCACGACCGGTCGTCCGACCAGTTGTCCATAGCTCAAGACCGGTCACACGACCGGTCCGATCACTCAACAGTAGGGGCCACAGGGCCACAATTCACTGGACTGTCCACGACTGGTCGTGCGACCGGTCGTCCACTGCTCAGACCGGTCGTGCGACCGGTCCTTGAATTAAATATCTGAGGCTGAATTTTCCAGAAACTCTCTGGACATTTTTTACACTTCTGCGACCGGTCGTGCGACCGGTTGCCCAGGAGCTCAGATCGGTCGTGCGACCGGTCGTCTGCATAATGATGCGTGTTCTACAAGCCCCGAAGTTCTCTGCGCACTGCGTACTCTTACGCAAATTCGAGAAGATTTTGATCCTGTAGAGCCTCCCTACTATAAAAGGACACCTAGGGATCGTTCTTAGGGTATCTTGGAAGGGTTTGAGCAAAGTGGGAGGCGGTGGAAGTGGATTTCGGAGTTCCACAACTCCTCCTAGTTTGTTTGTTATTTTCATATTTTTTTTAGTTGTTTCATGTTTCCTTGCATCATGAATGGCTAAACCTCTTAGCTAGGGCTAAGAGGTGAAGCTTGTAATGAATCTAAGATGTTTCAATTCGTTTAAAGTTGGTTTTAAGATTGGATTTCATGTTTATGAACAATGGTTTGAAGTTTAATTCAAGTACTAAAGTAGTTTTTCTTAGTCTTATGATGACTCATGGATGTTTGGAAGAATTAGTTGAGTTCTTAATTGTTGTGTGTTAGTTTAGACCTGTATGATCCGAGGAATTGGAGTACGCTCTAGTACTATGATCTTCATGTGGGAACTTCCTACCAAAGTTCTACTTTTATGGATTTCTAAAGTATGTTTGAGACTGTGTATGTGATTTGAATCAAGTTCAAATCATGATCTAGCTTTGTCTTGTGACAGGACTTAATGATGGTCATGATTGTGAACTTAGTCTATTGGAATTAAGACTGACCCATGCAATTGAGTATGCTCGTCCTAGCTTGCATTGAGTGAATCATGTACATTGATCTTATATATGGCAGATTGTTGGTTTAACTGATCTATCATCCAGCTAGATAGATCTTAATTTCGATTCTAGTTGAGAAAGTGAGAAACCATAGCGAATTGAGCATCAAGGATTGCTACAAGTGGATCCTTGAACCCCTAATGCCTTTTTATTAATTGATTACTTTGGTTTAGTTCAAAGTTACTATTTACATCAATCATCTCAAATCTGGTTGTTAGCTTTTCAATAGAAACTATTGGAAGTATTTGTGAATTCCTACATAAGTCCCTGTGGATCGACCTCGGTCTTATCGAGTTTATTACTACATCACGACCCTACACTTGGGGAAGCAAACACCTGCCCCCCACTCTAGCACTCTCTGGACCATGCATAGCGGGTCCGATCGGTCAAGACCGGTCGGCTAGCCCAGTCCAACCGGTCTTGACCGGTAGGCCAGTGTAATTTGAGCAGCAGTCTAGTGGGCTTGCTTAGCAAGCTCCGATTTTTGTGCGTAGCGGAATTCCTCACGCAATTCTAAAACTTTCTAGGTTGTTGGGGCTCCAAATTTATAAAAGGGGACCTCGGGTTCATTCCTAAGGTATCCTAGAAGAGAATCACCAAGGTGGGAGGTGGCGAAAGTCGGATTTGGAGTTCTACAACTCCTCTTAGTTTGTTCTTCTAGTTTTTATGTTTTCCTTAGTTGCTTTCATGTTTACTTGGATCATGAACGGCTAAACCTCTTAGCTAGGGCTAAGAGGTGAAGCTTGTACTGAATTTAAGATGTTTTAATTCGTTCGCATTGGTTTCAAGTTGAAATTTTCATTATAGAATAATTGTTTAAAGTTTGAATAAAGTTTTTAAGTACTTTTTTTAATCTTATGATGGCTCATGGATGTTGGGAAGAGTTACTTTAATTTTTAATTGTTTTGAATGGATCTAGACCTGTACGCTCCAAGGAATCGGATTTAATACGCTCTAGACCTTGACTTCTCATGTGGGAACTTCTAACTAAAGTTCTACTTTTCTGAATTTCTAAATTATGGATGATTATGTATGTGATTTGAATGAAGTTCAAATCATGATTTACTTATGCTTTGTGAAAGAGTTGAATGATGATTATGATTGTGATCGTAATCTATTGGAACTAGGATTGACCTATGCAATTGAGTGTGCTCAAGTCCTAACTTGAATTGAGGGAATCATATATATGAATCATACATATGACAGATTATTAGTTATAACCGCTTTATCGTCCAGTTAGATAGGATTTGATTTCGATTCTAGTTGTGTAATTGGGAAACCACAGTGAATTAAGCATCAAGGATTGCTATAAGTGGATCCTTGAACCCCTAGTACTCTATTATATTGTTTACATTCACTCTTAGTTCAAAATTTCTATCTAAATTCAATTTCAAAATCCTGTTTAGTTAGCTCTCAATTAGAGACCATTGGAAGTGTTTTGTGAATTCCTACACAATTCTCTGTAGATCGACCTCAGTCTTACCTAGATTATTATTACATCTCAACCCTACACTTGGGGAAGCGAACAAGGTTTTGGTGTTGTTGCCTGGGACTTTGACGGTTTTTCACAAAATTTTTGAAAATAGTTTCTATTTGAGTTTTTTTAAGGGGTCCTTTACTAACTTAGTTTGTTTACTTTGTTTTATTTTTACAGGAATTCTAGGAGTTGAAGTAGTCACTTCAAATCAGGCTTTTTTAACCCTTTTCTTTTATTTTTCTGAGATTTATATGCCACATTGGGTTCGGGATTCTAATAGTCGACTCATTAGTGAAGGGGGAATTGTTAAAGGGATTGATAAGGAGCAACATGCTAGGAGACATTTAGATTCTCCAATTTTGTCTGAAAGTATGGCTGGAAATCAACCCAACCCTATAGATAATTAAAATCTGGGCCAAAACCAAACCGAAACTAGATAGAATGAGGTTGAGGATGTTCCCCGACCTAGAACTCTACGTGAGTACTTGCAACCTGCAAGAGCGAGCACTCCCTCATGCATAATTTTTTCAAATAATGCAGGGAACATAGATCTTAAACCGGGAGTAATCTAACTCCTTTCCAAATTCCATGGACTAGACAGTGAAAGTGCATATCAACATCTTAAGGAATTTGATGAGGTGATAGCCACAATGTACTTTGCAAATGTAACCGATAATGTAGTGAAACTCAAATTATTTCCTTTTTCCCTTAAAGAGAAAATTAAAACGATCATTTGAGGCGCCTTACATGAGTTTTGCTCAAAAAGAGGATGAGATCTTCTTCCAATGTTGAGAGAGGTTCAAGGACTTGTTAAATGCATGCCCACATCATGGCTACAAAATTTGGCGGGTAATAAGCTTTTTCTATGAAGGTCTGACTTCACCCATGCGTCAATTCGTATAGATGATGTGCAATGGAGAATTCATGAATAAGGAGGCCGAGGAAGCATGAGACTATTTTGATGTCTTGACCGAGAATACACAGTCTTGGGATACATCTAAACCAACAAATCCTAAGATAAGCCAACAAAAGGAAAAAGGAGGAATTTATGTCCTCTCAGAAGAAGATAACATAAGTGCACATGTGGCTAGCCTTAAAAGAAAAGTCGAGGCCATGGAATTGAAGAAAGGAGAATCAATTAACTTTATGGACATCGAAATTGTTTGTGAAATTTATGCCAAAAATTAATATGAAACACAGGATTGTCCCACAATTCCTGCATTTTAAGAACTCTTACAAGAACAATCAAATGCCATAAACAATTATCAACGACCATTTAGTGCTCCAAACTCAAACACGTATAACTCTAGTTAGAAGAACCATCCAAACTTCAGTTAGAGGAATGGATCAACTGCGAATGCAAATAACACCCCCCAAACTCAACATTTACTAGGTCCATCCTTAGTAATCACACCAAAAGCTACGCTAGAGGAGATGTTGGGTGCATTCGTGTCAGTTCAAGCTGAATATAACAAGACTAATTCTCTGAAAATTGATGGGTTCATGCAAGAGCAATTGAAATTCAATTAAAATTCATCTCAAGCTATTAGTGACTTGAAAACCTCAATGGTTAGAGTTGAATCTCATCTTAGTGTTAGGGAGAAAGGCACACTTCCTGCCCAACCTCTCCCTAACCCAAGAACCCAATTTGAGATACAAAACCCAAACTCTTCCTTCCAACATACAGAGCATGTTCAAGCTATCACCACCTTGAGGAGTGGTAAGACAATTGATAAATCTAATCCGGTGAAGGCTCTAAAGCCTAATGATCAGGAAATTTCTAAAAAGGATGATAGCCCGAACAACACTACACATGAGAAAGAACTGGAAAGACAATACAAGCCGATTGCCCCGTTTCCCCAAAGGTTGATTTCACCCAAACCTTTAGACAAAAACCTGAAAATCTTAAAGGTTTTTAAGCAAGTGAAGATCAACATTCCGTTGTTGGATGTTATAAAACAAATACCATCCTATGCTAAATTTCAGAAGGAATTATGTATAGTCAAAAGGAAACACAATGTTCACAACAAAGTACTTTTGCCTGAGAATCTAAGTACCATTATCAAATAAGAGGTGCCCCAAAAAATACAAGGATCTGGGTAGTCCTACCATCTCATGCATCATAGGCGACTACTGGATCAAACAAGCCTTACTCGATTTAGGGGCAAGTGTTAACCTCATTCCACACTCGGTCTATGAACAAATTGGGTTAGGTGAATTGAAACCCACCAAAACCACACTTCAACTTACTGATAGATCTATTCGTATACCAAGGGGGGTGATTGAAGATGTCTTGGTCCAAGTTGATAAATTCTACTATCCAATGGATTTTATTGTCTTGGATATACATCCCGTGATAGGTACTAGTGCTCAAATTCTCATCATACTTGGCCGCCCTTTTCTAGCTACTTTAAATGCAATTATCAATTATAGAAACGGTCTTTTACAAATGTCCTTTAGAAATATGACACTCGAGCTGAATATATTTGATTTATACAAACAACCACGAGAAGTTGATGATGAGGTCCATGAAATAAATCTACTTGAATCATTCTTGGAGGATACTGTTGAGCTCTTAAATGTGCATATTCTAACCCCATTTCATTACTAACTATGCTTGAAATAAGTGATTGAAGACCCAACTAATGCATGGTTTTGTGGTTGTAGGAGTGAGAGAGAGAATTCATCAAATGAGGGCTACGAGATGCTATTTACACACCTTGAAGATTAAAAGAATGAAGGACCAAAGGTGGAGTAAAAGTGCATTGAAGATGAAGGAGGAGAAGCTGAGAAGTTCAGCCAATTTCATGACCACTGGCCGGCCGGCCACAGCAGCTTACCGGCCAGCCAAACCCTCCAGAAATAGTGAAATCTCTGGACAAGTTTTATGAAGGCCGACCCCCTGACCGATCGGTCGGCCGACCGGCCGGCTGAAGGGTCGGCCTATGCACTGTAATATCCAGAGATTTTTAGCAGATTGAAGCATCTCCACCGGCCGGCTGGCCGACCGGTCGAATGATGGGTTGGACTGTGTAAAGAACACTCCAGTGAAAATTACAATTGCAGGCACTTTGTCCGACCGGCCGGACAAAACTCAGGAACATTCGGAGCTCCGAAAATCTCTGCGCAAAATGCTAATCTTACGGGATTTCTCGAAGCTTCTTCGCACCTAGGGCTTCAAAACTATAAAAAGGACTTCCCTAGCTCGTTTTTAAGGCATCCTAGAAGAGATTTAGCATGGTGGGAGACGGTGGAAGTCAAATCTGGAGTTCTACAACTCCTCCTAGTTTGTTCTTCTAGTTTTATGTTTTTCTTAGTTGTTTTCATGTTTCCTTGGATCATGAACTGCTAAACCTCTTAGCTAGAGCTAAGAGGTGAAACTTGTAGTGAATCTAAGATGTTTCAATTCGTTTGATTTGGTTTCAATTTGGATTATTAGTGAAGAACAATGGTTGAAGTTTGAATAAAGTTCTAAGTAGTTTTTCTTAATCTTATGATGGCTCATGGATATTTAGAAGAATTGCTTTAGTTCTTAATTATTTTGAATTATTCTAAACCTGTATGATCCGAGGAATTGGATTCAATACGCTCTAAATCTATGATCCTCATGTGGGAACTTCATACCAAAAGTTCTACTCTTTTTGGAATTTCTGTCTATGTGTGGTTGTTTATATGATTTGAATTGAGTTCAAATTATGATCTAGTTATACTTTGTGACAGAAGGTAATGATGATTATGATTGTGATCTTAACCTATTGAAACTAGGATTGATTTATGCAATTGAGTGTGCTCAAATCCTAACTTGAATTGAGAGAATCATGTATCACACATATGGCAGATTATTTGTTTTAACTGCTCTATCATCTGGCTAGATAGAACTTAATTTCGATTCTAGTTGAGAAAGTGAGAAGCCACAGCGAATTAAGCATCAAGGATTACTACAAGTGGATCCTTGAACCCCTAGTGCTTTTTATTATTGATTACATTCAATTTAATTCAAAATATCTATCTACACCAAATTCCTAAATTCAGTTTAGTTAACTCTTAAGTAGAAGCCATTGGAAGTGTTTTGTGAATTCCTACACAAGTCCCTGTGGATCGACCTCGGTCTTACCGAGATTATTACTACATCGTAACCCTACACTTGGGGAAGCGAATAGATACATCCCCCTTGACATTCTATTTAGATCCGTTGGAGGCATGTTTGACCTACTCTTATGAGATTGATGATGACACGATACGAGAGATGGATGTCATTTTGGATGTTATGCCGGTACTTGATAATAAAAGATGGAAGGAAGCATTTGAACCTTTGCCCTTAAGCGAGAACAAGCCTCTTCCACTAATATCAAGGCACCGAAGCTCGACCTAAAACAATTACCAAATGATTTAAAATATGTATATTTAGGTCGAGATGAGACATATCCAGTGATGATTTCTTCCCACTTGGATGAGGAACAAGAGAGTAGGCTAATAACCACTCTAATAGAGCATAAGAGCGCCATCAGATGGTCAATTACGGATCTCAAAGGCATAGACACACTGATTTGTACTTATCGTATACAACTTGAGGAAAATGCGAAGACATCTAGGCAACCACAAAGACGCCTCAATCCAAAGATGAAGGAGGTGGTTAAGGCCGAGGTAGTGAAACTATTGAATGTGGGTATCATCTACCCAATATTCGATAGTCAATGAGTTAGTCTAACTCCAGTGGTGCCTAAGAAATCTGGAATAACCATCGTAGCCAATGCCAACAATGAACTCGTACCAACCAGAGTCACTACCAGTTGGAGAATGTGCATTTACTACAGGAAGCTAAACACAGTCATGAGGAAAGACCACTTCCCCTTATCGTTTGTTGATCAAATTTTAGAAAGGTTAGGGGGTCATTCCCATTTTTACTTTCTTGATGGGTATTCAGGGTATAACCAAATAGAGATCGCCCTAGAGGACCAAGAGAAGACAACATTCACATGTTCATTCGGCACTTTTGCTTATCGAAGGATGCCGTTTGAACTATGCAATGCTCCTGCCACTTTTCAGCATTGTATGTTGAGTATTTTTTCTGATATGGTGGGGATTATTCTCAAAGTCTTCATGGACAATTTCTCAGTATTTGGTTGTAACTTTGATGAGTGCCTTATGCACTTAAAAATTGTTTTGAAAAGATGTGAAGAAAATAACCTCGAGTTGAATTGGGAGAAATGTCATTTCATGGTTAAAAAAGGAATTGTCCTTGGTCACATCATCTCATAAAATGGAATCGAGGTGGACAAGGCTAAAATCGATCTTATCTCTAACCTTCCACCACCCAAGAGTGTACGAGATGTTCGGTCCTTTCTAGGACACGCCAGATTCTATAGACGGTTCATAAAGGACTTTAGTTCACTCTCTCGTCCTTTATATAACCTCCTTCAAAAGGAAAACTCATTTGAGTGGAATGAGGATTGTCAAAATGCCTTTGATAAACTTAAAGGCATGTTGACATATGCTCCCATAATGCAACCACCTGATTTGAGCCTTCCTTTTGAAATCATGTGTGATGCGAGCGACTATGCTATTGGGGCTGTGTTAGGCCAAAGAAAAGAGAAGAAGCCGTGTGTCATTTACTATGCAAGTAGAACTTTAAACTCGGCTCAAGCGAACTACACCACAACAGAAAAAGAACTTTTAGCCGTAGTTTTTGCTTTAGACAAGTTTAGGTACTACTTGATCGGATCCAAGATTATCATATTCACTAACCATGCCACGCTTAAGTACCTTCTTACTAAGAAGGATGCTAAGCCGCGCTTGTTGAGACTGATGAACAACTTTTTAAAATCTCCCAATTGCCATGGTATGTGGGCATTGTTAACTATCTTGCTACAAGTACAATTCCAACACAGTGGAACAAGCAAGATAAGGATAAATTCTTCAATGAGGTGAAGAAATTCTTGTGGGACGACCCGTACTTATTCAAGTATTGTCTCGATTAAATTATAAGGAGATGTATGCCGGATGATGAACAACACAGTATCATCTCCTTTTATCATTTATAGGCTTATGGTGGCCACTTTTCGGCTAAGAAGACTACAGCCAATTCAAGGATACTCATGAGTTTTATAAAACGTGTGAGCCTTGTCAGAAATTAGGAAGAATATCACATAGAAATATGATGCCACTCAATCACATCTTACCAATCGAATTTTTTTATTGTTGGGGCATCGATTTCATGGGTTCATTCCCATCTTCTTTTGGAAACTTATACATTTTTCTTACCGTCGATTATGTTTCAAAATGGGTCGAGGCAATTCCATGCCGGAACAATGACCATAAAACAGTCATTCGTTTCTTAAAAGAAAATATCATTTCTCGATTTGGAACACCTCGAGTCATTATAAGCGATGGAGGGTATCACTTTTGTAACCGCCCATTTGAAGCCTTAATGAAGAAATATGGCGTAAACCACAAAGTGTGTACTCCCTATCACCCACAAACAAGTAGACAAGCTAAGATACCCAACAGGGAGATTAAACACATTTTGGAGAAAATAGTGAACCCCGATCGCAAAGATTGGTCGATTCAACTTACCGATGCGCTTTGGGCTTACCGTACGACTTTCAAGACCCCCATTGGAATGTCTCCCTATAGATTTTTCTATGGGAAAGCTTGTCACTTGCCTGTGGAGTTGGAACATAAGGCATATTGGGTGATTGTTGATGTCAGATTTTGTAACAGGATCCTCCGGACGTTCACCTTCTCTCCGCCGGAGATTTCCTCCGCCAAACCTGAAAGAAGACAGACAGCAACTAAGGGTGGCTGGGGTCCAGCCGTTAGCCCTCCGATGCTTAAGTCAGATCAAAGCAAGAAGAAGAGTAGCCAGGCAGACCGGGACAGAGATCGAATATTGTGTGTACCTTTCCCATAATGGAGTCGTCCCTTTATATAGATCTGAAGCGGTTCAATCCGTTACGCAAGATATCGAGATCCCACTGATCTCGTGTACGATACTGAGATCTTGCTGATTTCTTAGGATAAGATCCTATCTTTAGAGACTGAGATCCGACCCAATGACTTATTTCAGCAATCACGTTCCTTGATGGCACTCCCTTGAGATCCGGAACCACCAGAGAAGATAAGCCCAAAAACCGACCTATGCGGGCTGCCGGTAGGCGTAGTAATAGCGCTGATTGCTCATGTTGAGCTGAAAGCCGTAGTTGGAGTCATAGCTGCCGAAAAGGAAGGAGACGCCGAAAGGGCGGAGACCACCGCGCTGGATGTAACTCTGCTTGGAGCCGTCGAGGGATTTGGACAAGCTGCTCGACGGAAATCGGGTGCTGGGACTACGAAGATCGTCCAAACCAAAAATAAAGACTCATGATTGCTCTGATTCGGGAGCTGCTCGTGTCAGGACTGCTCGCATCCGGGAGATGCGACCCCTTCTGACGAGCACGAGCCGAGCTGCTCGCATCCAGGAGATGCGACCCCTTTTGACGAGCACGAGCCGAGCTGCTCGCATCCGAGAGGTGCGACCCCTTGTGGCGAGCACGAGCCGAGCTGCTCGCATCCAGGATGTGTGACCCCCTACCGCGAGCTCGACCTGGACTCCTCGCATTCATATTGCCGCGATCCTTCACTTCTCGCCAGACTATATTTGCCTACAACAGATGCCCCCCAAACCCTTGGTATTGAGGAACTATGCCAAGGGTTTGCTAGTGCTGACAGCTGGGTGCTGGGAGACAATCGCGCATGATTCACTTAACGTGCTTCCGCATTTATGATGGCCATCTTTCGCGCAGCTTTTCCTGCCGCCAGAAATGAGGCGTCGGGCGCCACGTGTTTCCGTATTTAATGCTAGCGTCCGTTCGTCTGGTGCGCCGGATGAGAAACTGCCGCGTGTCCAGCAAATCAGACGGAATGATTGCGTATAAATACCGGACTTAGAAGAAATTCCTTCATTTTTGAATTTTCTACTGCGGCGCTCTCTGCTTTCTTCTTCTTCCTTTGCTTCTGGTGCGAAAAACCTCTTCACAGAGGTAGTCTTTCTCCAACTTTCTCCCTTCATCTCTGCTCCTTTCATCTTTCTTTCTTGCTTTTCTACTTGTGATGGCGGGGTCCTCAGATGAAGAGATTGTTCCCTTGGGAGATCACACCCCTGATTCTTCCGAATCCAACAATGCCAGAGTACCGGCTGGTAGATATTCTGCCTCCGGATATTCTTCCATCTTGACGGAGGAGAGGCTCTCTAACCTTAGAGAGGCATACAGAGTCCCAGACTCTGTTCTATTTAGATTACCTGGGAGAGGGGAGACAGCCGATGCCCCACCACCAGGGTGTGTGGCTTTTTACGGATATTTTTTCAAAGTAGGTGTACGTCTTGCCTTCCACCCTTTTATACGGAACTTCCTCCGTCTCTACAAGATTGCCCCGGGCGAATTAATAGTAAATGACTGGCGGGTACTCCTGAGTGCTTTCGTCCTCTGGAAGCAAGCGGGTAACGAGGAGTTAACCACTGAGGAATTTTTAAGGTTATTCCAGCTGAAGAAGGCGCCAGCTAGCGAGGGTTGGTATTACCTATGCTTCTGGCATCGGAATAACTTTATTTTGGGGAACCCTTCCTCCAACTGCCCGGGATGGAGAAAGAAGTGGTTCTATGTCTCCGGCAACTGGGAGTCCGAAATGGGCTCCGACCCCAAAGGCCATAACGTTAATCGCCATTTTGGCGAAGGTGGGTCAAGTGCTTGTTTATTTGTCCGACAGAGACAATAGCTTTGCTATATTGACGACTTAATGAACTTTCTTTTCTGCTTGTAGGAATCCCAATTGGTGTGAAACTGAACCTGCGGGGAGGACTCAACGAGAAATTGGTTAGAGTCTACAAGCTTCCTGCGGCTACACGACACGTCAACGTCGCATTAGAGTCCCATCACCTCTGTGCAGCGGGTCTCATCTCCAGAGAAGAAATGACGAACGCTGGCGAAAAAAGAGGTGCACTAGGGGTGCTTCCCCGTCTGAAGGGCGCGGCCTCGAAGAGGCAAAAGAAAAACGGGGGGCCCTCAAATGCACCTGCTCCCGCTGATGGGACTGATCGCGGTCTTCAATCGCGTGGGATCGGTTCGGGTGGGGTTGCTATGACTTCTCGTACGACCACGACCCCTCCGGTTATCGCGACCCTTCTATCCGCCGTGCCCCCTCCGGCTACTGCGACCCCACCGTCAGGTGCTCGCGGCCAGCCGGTGATCGAAGTCGCCGACAATTCGCCGAAAGGCGATCGGAGGGAGGGAGGCCTCCCTCCTAAGGATATGAGATGCGAGCCTACTGGTGCTCGCGAGTCTGCGACACCTTCCATGGGTGCCATGGGTGCTCGCGAGACGGGCTCTGGCGAGATGGTAGTGGCCCAACCTTCCGGGTCGAGGGTTTTTGTTATCCCCTAGCACTTGCATCCTGTATGCAAGTTTATGTTTGATAACATTCCTCCCAACTCCTTCGGGAGTTTGCTTGAGCCAAGCCCAGAGGCTCTCTCCACTGATATTGGAGTGAGATTGGTTCAGGTAAACAACCTTTTTCCTTTTTACCAATCTCTTCAGGATTTTATAAGATGACTAGCAATCTAATCCTTCTTTCTTTATTTGTATCAGAGCTTGGATCTCACGCTCCGCGTTAGGCGGGATGTCGACGCAGCTCGCCGCAGCGTGGAGGATGCGGAGAAGAAGAAAAAGGCCATGGAAGCAGAGGTACAAGGGCGGGACAGCTTGGTGAAAGCTCTGGAAGTGCAAATCACCAAGCTGGATGAAGAGAAGAAAATTCTCTTCGTCAAAATCCAATCCCTGACTGAGCGCTTTCAGTCAGTGGATCTCCAACTCGCCAAGCTTCAGGAGCTCCACACCAAGAGCGAGAAGGAGAAGGAAATCTTCCGCCAGGACAAGATCCAACTTGAAGGGTGGCTCAAGGACGCGCGGACCAAGCTCGAGGAGACCCAGAAGAAACTCGAGGAGGCCCAGCAGCAACTTCACCAGTTGAAGGATGACTCCATCGACTGGGAAGAAGAGCGAGTGGCCCTCGTTCAAATGGTATCTGATGAGGGTCCTCGCGCAGTTCAGGAGTTCCGGACTTCTCAACTTTACGATGAGGAGCGATATGACGCGTATATCGCTGGTCGCGATTTCGCGGTCAGAGTTATGCAGATGATCGCTCCAACTTTTAACGTTGAGGAGTTCGACAGAGTGGCATTCGAGGTTGCAGCTAAAGAACGGGCTGCCGCTGAGAACGAAGTCACTGAGGCAACAGATGCCGCTCCTGCTCCTGAGGCTGGTCCTGAAGCTGAGAGCCGCGAGCCTGCGCAAGATGAGGATGACCAACCCTGACCTTGGCAGCTTCCTATATCATGTAATTTTTTTTTTTGAGAAGAGATTTGTAATTGTCATGACCTTTGGGTCATTATTTTAATGAACATTTACTTCTTCAGTGTTGTGTATTCTCCTCTTTCCTTTCTGCTTTGTGTTGATCCCATCTGACTCATCCGAGGATACTATCCTTATTCGAGCACGAGCTGCGCTGCTCGCAGTAAGGGTACGGACTGCGACCCTTGAATTCGTGCACGAGTTGCTCTGCTCGCATTCTGGAAGTGCGATCTCTTTCACCAGTGCGAGCATCTAATTCATGAAAAGATGAATTAGACTCAATCCGGGGGTCGTGTGACCATGTCCGCGTTGAGATAGACTGATCTATCGATTGAGATTCTGATTCCACCAAGGGCAGAAGATTGGTCAAGAGAGCACGTATGCTCTCTTCGGGGCTGTTTTTAATCCATAAAATGGAGAAGCAACCAATTAATGACAACTTCAATCCTACCAAGGGTAAGCAATTGGCCAAGAGGATGTGTATATTCTCTTTGGAGCTATTCAAGTCCAAATAAATGGAATAGCGACCAAAAGATATCTTCAACTTTATTCATAAAATGTTGTTATGAACTACATCAAATCTAGGGGAAGTATTGTAGCAAATGCTCCACGTGCCAAGGGCGACGCACGGGTCTGCCCTACATGTCTTCAAGATAATAGGTACCGGGTCGCACAATCCTAATAACCCGATAAGGGCCTTCCCAATTTGGATCCAGCGAACGAGAAGGGACTCCGAGCTTTTGTCTCAGGACCAAATCTCCAAGCTGGAAGGATCTAGGCTGCACCTTCGCGTTTCGATAACGAGCAATACGTTATTGATATGCTGCTGCTCGTACTTGGGAGGCGTTTCTACGTTCTTCCAAGAGGTCGAGATGAAGGCGAAGGTCTTCCTGATTACTCGTGGGGTCATATTGCTCGATTCGATACGAGGGCACTTGAATTTCCACTGGTACTACTGCGTCGACACCAAATGCTAAGGAAAAAGGGGTCTCACCCGTTGACGTACGAGTTGTGGTCCTATACGCCCATAATACTTCTGGTAGAAGTTTTGGCCATTCGCCTTTGCATTCACCAAGCTTGGTTTTTAAATGGTGCTTAATGATTTTGTTCACTGCCTCGACTTGCCCATTCGCCTGAGGATGATATGGAGAAGTGCGGAGATTACATATCTTCCATTTGTCACAGAATTCATCAAAGGTCGCGTTGTCGAACTGCGTTCCATTATCAGTAATTATGGTATGAGGGAGTCCGAAGCGGCATATGATATTTCTCCATATGAACTTGGTAGTTTGCTTCTCAGTAATCTTGGCTAATGGTTCTGCCTCGGCCCATTTGGTGAAGTAATCAACTGCTACAATCGCGAACTTATTTTGTCCCTTTCCCATGGGCAAGGGTCCAATGATATCTACCCCCCACTGAGCGAAAGGCCAAGGGCTATCAACTGGAGTCATCCGTTCGGAAGGTACATGGGGTATAGGTGAATATCGCTGGTACATGGGGTATAGGTGCACGAAGGAGTTTGAAGAATGGTAAGCACTTGTCGGATGCTCGCGAGATGAACCTATTCAACGATGTGATGCGACCAGCCAGACGCTGGACGTCATTTAGAGTGGTGGGGGATTTCATCTCTATCAATGCTTTTATCTTCTCAGGATTTGCCTCGATTCCGCGCTGGCCGACCATGAACCCAAGAAACTTTCCTGCAGACACTCCAAACGCACATTTTTCTGGTTTAGTTTCATTTGATACTTCCTCATAAGGTCGAATGCTTCTTGGAGATCAGAAATATGATCATCTTCTATGGTGCTTTTCACGAGCATATCGTCAACATAAACTTCCATATTCCTACCGATCTGAGCAGCGAATATTTTATTGACGAGACGTTGATAAGTGGCTCCTGTATTTTTAAGACCGAACGGCATTACCTGGTAATAATATAGTCCTCGATCCGTGATGAAGGTAGTATGCTGGCTATCGGGTGGATGCATCATAATCTAGTTATAACCAGAGTAAGCATCCATAAAACTGAGCAGAGCGTGTCCAGCTGTTGAATCGACCAGCTGGTCTATCCGTGGTGTTGGAAAACTATCTTTGGGGCATGCTTTGTTCAGATCTGAATAATCGATGCACATTCTCCACTTGCCATTAGCTTTTCAGACGAAAACTACGTTCGCGACCCACTCTGGGTAATTAACTTCTTTTATGAAATTGACCGTAAGTAGCTTCTCGACCTCAGCTTTGATCGCCATTTGCCTTTCTGTAGTGAAGGCACGTCGACGCTGGTGTACGGGTTTATGCTTTGGGTCGATATTGAGACGATGTGCGATGACATTGGGGTCGATGCCTGGCATATTTTTATGAGACCAAGCGAACACGTCCTGATATTCGGTAAGAAAAAGGACCAGATCTTCACGATGGACGCTGGTTAAAGAGGATCCAATGTATACGACCCTGGATAAGTCGTCTTTGGCTAAGTGAATCACCACTGAATCTTCCCCTGGAGTTCTCGATTTAAGAGCACTCTCTCTCGGATCCAGAGAGGTGTTGGGGGGAAAGTTGGGTGAACCTTGTGCTATCTCCATGACGGGTACTGCTTGAGCCTTCTTTCGATCTTGGAGGGCAATCTGGTAGCAAGACCGTGCCTCCTATTGACTTCCTCGCACGACCCCGATACCATTTGGGGTAGGAAATTTGACACACAGATACGAAGGGTGCAAGGCTGCCCCGACCTTAGTAAGAGATGGCCGCCCCAAAATGGCGTTATAGGCTGATTTTCGGTCCACTACGAGGAAGTTTATGAAGACGGTGGTCTTCGCTGGACTTTCTCCGAAAGTAACTGGGAGATCGATGCTTCCTTCAGGCGTTACTACCTCACCTCCGAAGCCGACGAGGGGGGTCGATATTGGCTTGAGAAGGCTTCTGGCAAGTGCCATTTTGTTGAAAGCCTCCAAGTATAGAATATCAGCTGAGCTACCTGTATCCACCATAATTCGATGTGTCAGATAATTTGATACCTTCAATGTGACTACGATGGAGTCTTCGTGAGGGAAATGAATTCCCTTCGCATCTTCAAGAGTGAAGAAAATTGGAGGATGGCTGGTTTTTGACAAGCTAGACGTCTGTTCCAGCCAATAGATTTGCTGGGGTTCTTTGGATGCCTTTCGAGCGTATGCTTTCCTCGAAGCTTGAGAGTCACCCCCGCAAGCTGGTCCTCCGACGATGGTGCTGATTTCTCCCGTGGGCTCAGTGTCCTCTTGGTCAGTTTGATGATGAGGCGGTTCCTTTTGGCGAGATGAGGTCTTCGTCCTTTCTGGTGATTGATTTTTACGAGCAACATAATCCTGGAGATGGCCTTTTCGAATAAGGGCTTCGATATGGTCTCGTAGAGAGATGCAGTCCTGGGTTCTATGCCCGTGATCTTTGTGGAAGTAAATGAACTTGCTCTTATCTCTCTTCTCGGGATCGGATTTGATCTTTGCAGGCTATTTTACATATGGCTTGTGTTTAATCTCCATTAGAACCTTTTCATGAGACCGATTAAGAGGAGTGTAGTTATGGTATTTACCGGAGTAAGGCTTCTTGGGAGAATGATCGCGTTGATCACGACGATATTTTTTATCTGCAGAAGAGGTTCCCTCTGGCTTGCGTTTCTTACCCTGTGCCCCCTGACGTGTCAATGCGACTTCTTCTGCATTGATGTACTTCTGAGCTTTGGCTTGGAACTCTGCCATAGTTTTCGGTGGGCTTTTATCCAAGGCAAACCTGAATTTCTCGCTCGTTATTCCTGCTATGAGGGCTGCGAGCCCTTTTTCTTCAGTATAACCTTCAGTTTGAATGGCTTCAGCGGTGAACCATACTGTGAACTCCTTTATCGTTTCTCCATGCTGCTGTTTTAGATTCATTAGATGGGAGACTGGCTTCTTGATGCGGATGCTTCCCATGAATTGAGAAAGGAATATCTCCGATAACTGAGAAAATGAGCTGATGGAACGAGGCTTTAATCCTCGGAACCATGTGCGAGCCACCTCCTTCAATGTTAGGGAAAAAGCCCTGCACATGATTTCTAAACCATGTCCCTCCAACTCCATGAGGGACCTGTATGTTTTCAGGTGTTCAAGAGGGTCACCAATACCTGTGTACGGGGTGATAACAGGCGTTCGATACTTTCTGGGTAACGGGGCTTCCATAACCTCGCTGGTGAAGGGGGACTCGGATTGATGTACCGCCGCCATGACTGCAGATGGCCGATTTGCCTGGTATCGCTGTTCCATGACATCAAAACGATCATGGATTCTTTTGAGATCTCCTTCCCATGGTAGGGTATAGTTTGATGTTTCGGCGGTGGAGCCCTGCGGTTGAGGTTATCGAGATGAACTAGAATGTATAGAATGTGGAGACGGCACAGGGGGATGGCTGCCAAGTGGTGGGACCTGTGGTTCATCCATAGAATGTCTGGAGGCCACTGGTATGGGTTGCGGTGGTAACCCTTCGGAGGGTTGTCTCTGCGGTTCAGGGAATGCTGGTCAAGCCGATTCGACAGGGCCTAAACTCCAGCATTCAGAGTTAGAAGAGTATTTTCGAGGAAACGCAAGACATCGTCTTGATTTCCAGAAGCCTCCAATAATGGGTTTGTTGATGGTATATTCGGGGCTCCTTGAGGGATATTCGTCGACGCGGGTGGAAGAGCAGGTACGGATTCCGCCTCATTGGGCGGAGGTGGTGCCTGCCTTGAAGTCGAAGGATGAACAGCCTTTTTAGGAGGCATCGCCAGAGGATTTTGATCGGTAGAATGATTGATTTCGACGATCAAGTCGTTCCCACAGACGGCGCCAAACTGTTGATGTCAGATTTTGTAACAGGATCCTCCGGACGTTCACCTTCTCTCCGCCGGAGATTTCCTCCGCCAAACCTGAAAGAAGACAGACAGCAACTAAGGGTGGCTGGGGTCCAACCGTTAGCCCTCCGATGCTTAAGTCAGATCAAAGCAAGAAGAAGAGTAGCCAGGCAGACCAGGACAGAGATCGAATATTGTGTGTACCTTTCCCATAATGGAGTCGTCCCTTTATATAGATCTGAAGCGGTTCAATCCGTTACGCAAGATATCGAGATCCCGCTGATCTCGTGTACGATACTGAGATCTTGCTGATTTCTTGGGATAAGATCCTATCTTTAGAGACGAGATCCGACCCAATGACTTATTTCAACAATCACGTTCCTTGATGGCACTCCCTTGAGATCCGGAACCACCAGAGAAGATAAGCCCAAAAACCGACCTATGCGGGCTGTCGGTAGGCGTAGTAATAGCGCTGATTGCTCATGTTGAGCTGGAAGCCGTAGTTGGAGTCATAGCTGCCGAAAAGGAAGGAGACGCCGAAAGGACGGAGACCACCGCGCTGGATGTAACTCTGCTTGGAGCCGTCGAGGGATTTGGACAAGCTGCTCGACGGAAATCGGGTGCTGGGACTACGAAGATCGTCCAAACAAAAAACAAAGACTCATGATTACTTTGATTCGGGAGCTGCTCGTGTCAGGACTGCTCGCATCCGGGAGATGCGACCCCTTCTGATGAGCACGAGCCGAGCTGCTCGCATCCGGGAGATGCGACCCCTTTTGGCGAGCACGAGCCAAGCTGCTCGCATCCGAGAGGTGCGACCCCTTCTGACGAGCACGAGCCGAGCTGCTCGCATCCAGGATGTGCGACCCCCTACCGCGAGCTCGACCTAGACTCCTCACATTCATATTGCCACGATCCTTCACTTCTCGCCAGACTATATTTGCCTACAACAGTGATAAAGAAAATGAATTTTGATTCTAACAAAACAAGCTCGTTGCGCAAGCTTTAATTGAATGAACTTACAGAAATCCGGAACAAAGTATATGAGAAACCGAGAATTTACAAGGACAAGACGAAGGTGTTCCATGATAAGAATATCCTGCGTAAGACTTTTATAATCAAAGAAATGGTCCTTATGTATAGTTCTCAATTACATCTATTTTTAAAAAAAATTGAGGTCTCGATGGACCGGTCCCTTCATTGTGAAATCTGTGTATCCATATGGGACTATCGAGTTGTTGAATCCAAGGAACGGTAACAGCTTTAAAGCGAATGGTCGGCGATTAAAACCATTCTTTGAGAACTTTTCCTCAGAAGGTGTGTACATACCTTTGACTGATACTATGTATCAGGATATTTGATTTCCTAGTTTAATGGAGGTATAGAGTAGTTTAGGATTAAGATTTCATTGCACTTTGTTTGTTTTTCCGTTGGTTTGTTAGAAGGAGGTAGAATTTTAATTTTTTGTTCTCTCAGGTACTCTCGTTTCTCACTCCCTTTATTTTATAATTGCTCTCATGTTTTGCTCATTGCATATCTTTTACATTGAGGACAATGCAAGATTTGGTTGGGGGGTGTGGGATCACCAGGGTGAATCTAGTGTTTCGTAAGCATCTCAAGCAATATGACGAACATTTTTTTTTTAGATTTTTCTGAAAATTCAAAACTCCGTTAGAAAACTTTGTTTCTATGCATTCGGGATGATGTAAGTATAAGAAAAAGAGATGCGAAGTAAGTGATGTTGAGCATCTTGAATCATCTCTAAGATAATGGTTTGTATGTGAATTCCCCTATTTTTATGATTGATAGAAATTTTGAACACTTTTACACCTAGTTCACATTACACGATTCTCATGGTTTGAGGGGATTAAGTAGATTTATGGATTGGCTAGGTTTGGATTTGAGGTGTTAAGGAACCAAGTCGAGGTACTTTGTCCAACCTTGTCTTTGAAAAAATAACGAAAGATACGAATTTCTAAAAATTCTATCTAATGTGTATGAAAAGGTAAGGAATGATGAAAATATAGAAATGATTGAAAATATGGTGGACAATTCCGGAAAGGGCTACCTATTACCAACTAGGGGATGGTCTACTCGTAACCAAAGCCGGAAATGGGAAGTAGTGTGAAAGCCCGTCAGAAGGACGATAAGGCAAATTCCTGTCATAGGCTTGTTGTTGATCTATACACCTTCAGATCCTTAATCAAGCTGATTTATGAAGAAGATGATCCCGAAAATCCATGAGATATGCATTCACTGAACACACTAGGTTAAATTGTTTGAATCTTTCTATTTATCAATCAATCAGCGGGAATTCCATATGAGCACTTGTTATGTTCTGAGAGGCTTAAGGTTTCAACCTCTATCACTAAGTATTTTTTATTTTTGCACTTGCATGTCTTGGAGTGTATAGAAGCATAGTTTTTTTAAGGAGATTAAGGTTTTGGAGAATAGAATTTGTTTCACGCATGTTTTGCTCAGGACTAGCAAAATGCTAGTTGGGGGGGTGTGTTGAGCACTTAAATGTGTATAGTCTAACTCCATTCCATCACTAACTATGCATGGTTTTAATATTTAAAGACTATTCTAATGCATGGTTTTGGTGGTTATAGGAATGAGAGAGAGTTCACTCAATTGATGATTGTAAGACCACATTTAGGAGCCTTGGATGAAGACCCAAGGTGAGCCAAAGAAAGAAGAAAGCAAGGAGACCAAAGAGATAAGAAAGAAAGAAAAAATAAAGAAAATAAGGTCCAACTGCTCATGACTGGTCGGCCAAGAGGGCCATGGTCTTCTGCTCTCTGGACGCTTGGCTGAACAGGTCCGATCGGTCTTGACCGGTCGGCTATGGCCTGCCCCCCACTCCAGCACTCTCTGGACCATGCACAGACGGGTCCTACCGGTCAAGACCGGTTGGCCAGACTAGTCTGACCGGTCTTAACCGGTCGGCCAGTGTAATTTGAGCAGCAGTTTAGTGGGCTTGCTTTGCAAGCTCCGATTTTTGTGGGTTGAAAGATTCCTTACGTAATTCTAGAACTTTCTGGATTGTTGGGGCTCCAAATTTATAAAAGGGGACCTAGGGTTCGATCCTAAGGTATCCTAGAAGAGAATTACCAAAGTGGGAGGCGGCGGAAGTCAGATCTGGTGTTCTACAACTCTTCCTAATTTGTTCTTCTAGTTTTTATGTTGTCCTCAGTTTCTTTCATGTTTCCTTGGATCATGAATGGCTAAACCTCTTAGCTAGGGCTAAGAGGTAAAGCTTGTAGTGAATCTAAGATGTTTTAATTCGTTTGTATTGGTTTCAAGTTGGAATTTTCATTGAAGAACAATGGTTTGAAGTTTGAATAAAGTTTCTAAGTACTTTTCTTAATCTTATTATAGCTCATAGATATTTGGAAGAGTTACTTTAATTCTTAATTCTTTTGAATAGATCTAGACCTATACGCTCCGAGGAATCGGATTCTATATGCTCTAGACCTTAGATTCTCATGTAGGAACTTCTAACCAAAGTTCTATTTTCTGAATTTCTGAATTATTGATGATTATGTATGTGATTTGAATGAAGTTCAAATTATGATCTAGTTATGCTTTATGAAAGAGTTTAATGATGATTGTGATTGTGATCTTAATCTATTGGAACTAGGATTGACCTATGCAATTGAGTGTGCTCAAGTCCTAACCTGAATTGAGGGAATCATGTATATGAATCATACATAAGACAGATTATTAGTTATAACCGCTTTATCATCCAGCTAGATAGGATTTGATTTCGATTCTAGTTGTGTAATTAGGAAACCACAGTGAATTAAGCATCAAGGATTGCTACAAGTGGATCCTTGAACCCCTAGTGCTCTTTTATATTGTTTACATTCACTCTTAGTTTAAAATTTCTATTTAAATCCAATTCCAAAATCCTGTTTAGTTAGCTCTCAATGAGAGACTATTGGAAGTGTTTTGTGAATTCTTACAGAAGTCTATGTGGATCGACCTCGGTCTTACTGAGATTATTACTACATCTCAACCCTACACTTGGGGAAGCGAACAATAGTATGTGATGACATAGGGTTTAGAATATGTATAATTCAAGGCTCAACATTCGCTCCTCGACAAGACTGGAGTTAAAATAGTAATTGATTCTGATAAACTTGTAATGACAAAAAATGAAACCTTCCTTGGAAATGGTTACTGTAGTGATGGTCTGGTTGTTGTAAACATTTTATATGGTAATAATAATATGTCACACCTTGAAATTCAAGTACCCAAATAGGGTATCTAAAATCCAAATCCCAGACCCGTGAACTATAAATATTTTAATTTTAATAGAATGATGTTATCATTCCAATACACACATTCACATCGCATCAACATCCAATAAAAGTAAATTCAATTCATGGATTATTATAAGAATACCAAGTTCTCTACTTCATGAACTCAATCATCATTATACTTTAAAAGTAATAGTATTATACACAACTTTGAAAAAAAAATTAATTACATCAAACCACTTAAGGAAAATCAAACTAATCCCAGCAAATGCAAACTACTAAATTAAATCAAATCACGTCCAATGCGTCAAGCATTAGCAGTAGTATCCGGCATCTTAATAATACTCTAAACTTGTACCTGAAATGGTTAACTCACACCATGAGCTCAATGGCTCGTAGGGTCACTTCGCATCCACGAGTTGGGAAGTTCCAAGTTTACAAGATAGTTCAACTAATAACCACAGGTTACGATTTATAAGGAAGTAAAGCAACCAAATGGAGCATAAAATATCGTAAACACTTTCAATCCAGTAATCATTAGTCGTAGTATAAAAAGTAACGGTAAGATCCTTCAGGATAAATATAACAAATCTATTGTTTCACGCCTTTTAGGGAATTACCTACAACAGAGCATCGGCGTTATCCATTTTTAGGAATGACTTAGAGTAAAGTACTTATGCACCTATTTTAGGAATTAACCTAAGGCAGAGTATTGTGATCATTTTGGACCTCCTAGGGCAGGGCACCGTGCATCCAACATTTTAGGGAGTCCAGACAGAACACCCATGTGACACCCATTTTGAGAATGACCTTGGGTAGGGCACCTATGCAATCATTTTAGAAAACTTAGGGCAAGGCACCCTTTAAGTCCATTTCGGGAATGACCCTGGGCAGGGCATTCGTGATGTATGAGATAATGTCCCAAACTACCTTCCACACTTAACCAAATAATAATAACAATTTTCAATGGCCAAAACACAATCGCATGTGAAGCTAAATCAACCATACATCTTAAACTATAAGGTACATCGATTAAAATTCTTCACAAGAATAATAAGTTCATACATAACATAGATAAATATCCATAAACACATAACATGGTAATGAGTAGAAAAATTCAAAAACTTATATAAGCTCAACATGTTAAGTTGAATCATAGGTTGTGTCTTACTACAAGTGCATCATGATAAAGGTTTCATAAGTCTAGATTCATATAAATCTAAAAAATCAAGGTGTAGCATAGATTTGTGTCCAATAATATACGTTGAGATAGAAAACAACCAATGTAATTATCACAAGTTTTCTACATGCAACTAACACGACTTCTACATGGTTATATAACCCTTGTGAATCACACTAAGGGCTCGTTTGGCATCTCTACTCTAATTCAATAAGAGCTCGTTTGACATCCACATAGTTTATCCATTTGGCTCGTTTGGACCATCTATCATGTGGGGCCTAGTTGATATAAATAGTCCATCAGGTGGGACCCACCTTTGACGTCCACCATCTATCATATAGGTCCCACCTTTACTGTCAACCTTCCATCATGTGGTCCCACATTTAATGCCCACCATCCATCATGTAGGGCCTTCTTGATGTGGATCGTTCATCATTAGAGGCCACACTTTGAAGTAGGCCATCCATCATGTGGGGCTCACCTTTAAAGTAGGTCATCCAATGTCTACCCACTAAAGCCAAATAAGCTCCATTTAAAAAAGGAAGCAGACGATGTGGTGACCCAAGCATCACCCAACCATGTTATGTATGTGTGTGTGAATATACACATATTGGGTTGAAATTGGGCATGACTTAATGATACCAACAATATATCCTATCGAACACTGATCGTTTGCCATTTATTCTTTTTTACTTCGTAGCATATTATACAAATTTTGCTGTGAAAGATAGTGATAGACAAGAGTTGGATGAAATAAACGAGGGTGAGCGTCGAATATGAGATTGGTGTTAAAAATTTATTGACTTTGTATTTGCCAATATATCAACCAACCTTATACCATGTGCATATAGGAATTGTGCCAACTTTAAACTCTTCCATCGAGACATTGTCTATGAGCATTTGATCCTCTATGGAATTATGGAGAATTACATCACTTGGACCGATTACGAAAAAAATGTCTTCTTCACTTGCACCTAGTGTTGAATGTGACGATGCTCATGGAGGAGTTGATATGCATGGTATGATACACGATACTTTTGGTATGTCGGGGTAGACAATGAGGCACCTGATGCTTCGCATGAGCCTACACAAGGGTGCAATGCTGACGCAGATAGCTTCTCAGGTTGTTTGAGGATGCAGATCAAAACCTGTACCTGGGGTGCACCAAGTTCATAAAACTATATTTCATTGTCTAGATGTATCACATAAAGTTTTATCTACGTGGAGCAACAAGTCCTTTAACATGTTGGATACTCTTCTTAAGAGGCACTCCTAGATGGGGAGATGTTGTCGAAGTCCTTTTATGACACGAAGAAGATCATAAAGGACCTAGGACTCGATTACAATAAGATCAATGCATGCCTTAACGATTGCATGTTGTATTGGAATGAGACAACCAATGACCAGTTATGCAATGTTGGAACTAGAAAATGGAATGCGATTACATTTCCTTGAAAATGGTGTTTTGTTGCTATGGGGTTCTGAGTAACAGAAACATTCATAGACAACCACAAGCATTCACAAAAGGTACATAAGAGAAGAGATATTGCAAGGTGAATTTTATTCTAGAGATCCAGAGATCTTGTACATTCCAGGCCGTGATCTGGCACGAGCCCTTAATTACATCAAATGATCGATGAACCTTGATTAAAAGGCAAAAGACTAGTCAGCAGGGACTATGGTCTTAGAGTTTGTGGTCGTATAGACTTGTATTTGTTTTGTTATGGACTGAACCATCTTTGTATTAGTCAGATGTCTATGTCCCATGTTTTGACCGGAGATCCGGGCGAAGACTATCAGAGTTTTTACTGAGAGGGTACGACTCTGGGTCTGCAGCTGTCATGTGTGGACAAGCGACCTCGAGAAGACCGGTCCTCAATTTTGTATACCTGAGCAGCCCAACCAATGGATGCCGTTTGGATGGGTAGGGCATCAACTGTTGTGTTGTGGCAATTCATAACAATTGCTTTGTAGAGAATCGAAACTCTTTGATATGGTTTATCGTGATAACCATAGTCCCGTTTGTTTAGCTTTCGACCCAAATCGGATCATATCTTTACAGTAGATATAAATGATGACATATTTGCATAGTTCTGGATGCTGGTGACTTCTTTTCGAGAAGTCATTTCATTCAACGCATCGAATTGAGTCAAACCTTGAAGATGCACAATTCTGTACATTTAGAGATCCTGGAACGTCCATTTGACCGTTCCATTGCGTTTGGAACGCTCGAAATACCCAAAATAGGCTCAAACAGAACTTAAAAACACTTAAAATTGAGTCTGGTGCACCTGTAAACATGTTCTGCAATTGGCTGATTTTTTGGATGCGTGGGACTTAATTTATGGGTGCGTAGGCTCCAATGCACCCTTAAATTAAAGTACCGGTTTTTTATGAATTTATGGATGCGCGGGGCATTTTTCGGGTGCGTGGGACCGAATTTGCAAATCTGAATTTCGTCGAATTTATGAACGCGTGGAACCCGAATTTATGGACGCGTGGGCCATTTTCGGGTGCGTAGGACATCAATATACAGATCTCAATTACATCGAATTTATGGATGCGTGTGACCGAATTTATGGACGCGTGGGCCATTTTTCGAGTGCGTGGGAGTCCAAGCTAGTCTGATTTATGTTGAATTAATAGACGCGTGAGACCCGAATTTATGGATGCGTGGGACACTTTTCGGGTGCGTGGGACCATTTTATGGGTGCGTGCCCACACTTGGTGAATTTCAAGATTCAAACCTGCAGGGAAAAGGCTGGTAATTGGAAGGAATTTCGACGATCGGGAAGGGTTTTCGGCGATTGAAAAAGTATTCCGACGAGGGTTTCCAGCGGGGATTTCGAATTCCCAGAGGATGGCAGCTCTCTCTCTCTCTCTGAAAAACGTGAAAATGACTCGTTGGAGGGGGTATTTATAGCCAAAGATGTCGAAACTCCACCAATGAGGGGCTGCCACGTGCCACGCACCCCTAAAATACCCTCAACGCACCTTTAAATTAACGTGCGGAGGTCCGACGCACCCAGAAATAGTTTCTGCAAATATCTGATTTTTTGGGTGCGTGGGACCTATTTTTCGGGTGCGTGGGACTCTAAAACACCTTTAAATCAAGTCCTAAAATGTGTGGAATTTAAGGGTGAGTGGACCCATTTTTGAGGTGCGTGGGGCACCAAAATACCCTAAAATGAAGATAATGAAATGTGGTGAATTTATGGGTGCGTGGACCCATTTTTGGGGTGCGTGGGGCACCAAAATACCTTTAAATGAATTCCTATTTTTGCTGATTTTTCGGGTGCGTGGGTACCCGAATTGATGGGTGCGTGGGACGTAAATTGGAACTCCACCATTTGAGTTTTGAATTTTGATGGGTTTGTGGGGCTCGTTTGATCGTGAAATCACATGCACTATTCATCATAAATCACAAAGAAGTTATGGGTTCGATTCCGGACGGTTCTGATCACAGTGATTGGCGGGGCCCGCTGGAGATTTCAGCCAAAATTGGCTAAGGAAATCTTTGTAAATCTCCATTTTGCGTGCATCGGAAGGCATTTTGCGTGATTCTTTTGGAGGTATATGACTATTTTGCTCGTTTTAAGGGCCCCTACCTTTTGGGACCCCAACAGATGCCCCTCTGATGCGTTACGATGGATAGATGACTGCTCAGTGTGACGTATCGGACCGTTGGGTCCTTACTATAAATATAGAAGATAGCCACTTCTTCTTCATTTTTCATTGCTTATTGGATTTTCCAGCCCTTTCCCATGCACCCGTTTATTCTCCAACGCACCCTTTAATTCTGCACGCATCCTTTAATTCGAGGTAAGGTGTTTTTATGAATGCGTGGACCTCACACGCACCCAAAAATGGACTTCGAAATTTTTGGGCTTTAAGGGTGCATGGGTTGGCACGCACCCAGAAATTAAAATTAAGGGGGACTTCTCAAAATATTAGGGTGCGTGGGACCTCACGCACCCCTCGTCGGATTTATCGGAAGGTTTGTTCCTCCACGCACCCAAAAATTGGGTTTTGATCGGTTTTAAGGGTGCGTAGGGTCACACGCACCCAAATAATGGTGGACTTGGCAAAAATTATACTTTATGGGTGCGTGAGACTTCACGCACCCTTCGTCGAATTCGTTGGAGGGTTTTTTTCCCTCTACGCACCCAAAAATTGGGTTTTAACTTCTAAAGGGGGTGCATGGGATCACACACCCTGAATTGTAACTTGGCAAATTTTGATGTATTTCGAGGTGCGTGGAGGCTCATGCACCCTGTTTTCAGACTTGGTGAATTTTGGACGTATTTCGGGGTGCGTGGAGCTCACACACCCTGAAATTCAACCTGGCAAATATTGGACATTATTGGGGTGCGTGGGATTACCTGCACCTAAGTTTTTATGATTACTGGGGTGCGTGGGGCCTCACGCACCTAGAAATTGCATTCTTGGTGGAATTTGGGATTTTTGGGGTGCGTGGGGCCTCACGCACCCAGAAATTGGACTGCATTTGGGGGTGCGTGGAGCCTCACGCACCCAGATTATAGGACTTGTAATTTTGAATATTTGCGAACTTTACTCATGATTTTTTATACTGTCTTTAAAGGGCATGAGCCCCTATACCTCTGCCTCGCATTTGCGTATATGTGACAGTTATTTTGAGGAGGCGTAGGGTCTCATATACTTAAAAGATTTCTGGATTGCATCAGGTTAAAGGGTAATCCTAGTGGTTAATTCAAGTGATGTTTCGAGCGTACATTTGCATGCCTCTTCCGATCTTTAGACTTTACGTGAATGGCCTTATGTGCTTCTTTTCTTTCCCCCTCTTTTTATCAAGTTGCTATGTTTCTTAGATCGGTTTTTCAGTCTTGTTTTCCAGCAGACAATGGTCATAACTCATGCTTCCTTGTGCGCGGCCCAAGATTGTCTACGGCGGCTTCTTGGATCCCTCGATCATCCTGAGGCTTGGTCATCTCTCACCGCTCAGCATGATGAGGTGGCTGAGGCTCTGACCTGGCTAGGCGCAGACTCTCGCCCCATTCTGAAGGCTATCCGGAATGTCTCCCTCATGGCCTCCATTTCTGGCGAGCATAAGGAAGTTATCCTCGACTTCATCGGCGATTCTTCTTTTCTAGAAGAGTTGGTGATCCTTGAAGTAGCGGAGCCCCCTTTGGCTGCTTCTTTCCTGGACTTATTGAGCCGACTTCACTCCTTAAAGAAGGAAAACAGGAAGAATGAACGATTTCTTGCTTGGGTTCTCCCGCTGGCGGAGGCCGAGTTTTCAGACCGTTGCGCCAGAACATGGAGAATGGCCAGGGAGGCCTTGAGGGAACTTGACAGACTCGCGGTTGACATTTCTATCGTGAGGAACTGGACCAACTCCGAATACTTGAACTTCGATTTTGTGCAGCAATGCATCTCCTACTTAATGGACCTGATTTCTAAGGAAGCCCGGGTCCAGGCGAAGGTGGATGAATTGAAGGCTCGGGTTCTTCCACTGCTGCAGGATTGAGATCTTTCTTTGACCATGGGGGAAGGGTCCCTACAATTTTGTGTCATCTTATGACAGACATTAACTTTTAGCATTTAAACAATTGATATGACAATCCAAACATTTTAGAATTGTCTTCATAGTCGATGAATGATGATTATATCACTTTCTCTTTCTTCTATCCTTTCTTGTTTATACATGTGATGATGATGTCATGGCGTGAATGTTGTCGCATTATTTCCTTCTTTGCTGGTTTGGATGTGCTTTACCGAGGTCTTGATTGGCGCTTGCATTTTCGCTTACCTGCTGCTTTGTATCCCTTTGGATTTTGCTAATGTCGATTTCTTTCTGCGCGTATTTTTCTTTTCCTTGCTCTGACCTATATTTAAGCTTCTTACATGCCGTTGCAGATCGTAATGGCTAGTGATCCCTCGCAAGCTGGGCCTTCAAGCCCGTCGGTAATTTCGTCAAAGCGTAAGCGCGCAACTTCGAAGAAGTCTACCAGGCCGTCGGACCAGAATCCGCAGTGGTTCCTCCCTCCGGAGATGTTTAACTTCTATGAGCGTATCCTAACGCTCTCCAAGGATATGCAACAGAGGATCCTCTGTGACTGAGTCATGCCGCCTCCTCCGGACAGAGGCACACAAGAACAATGGGATGCTTGGTATATTCCCCTGTGCGGCTTTTGGTCAGATGGGACCGTAGGTTCTGAGGACGGTGAAGTGAGCCCTTCAATTCCCGTGCAAACTTCTAAGCGTGGTCGTCCAAAGAGGGCTGGCAAGGGTGCCAAACAGGTGTACTTGGAGAACCAGGCCAAGTCCAAGTCCGATAAGATGAAGGTGGCCTGGTCTACTGTCAAGCTCGTCACCGCACCGCTCATCATAAGGAACCCTTACACCCGAGAATACATTCAGTATTCAAAGAGTTACCAATGGCAGCGCTCCCTCCCGAGCATCGAACCGTCTGACATCTGCCGGAGTAATTCCTTCTACAGTGTCGGTACTTGGACATCTGGCCCGGCACCATTTCTCAGCTGTTCCTTATCCAGGAATGGAAAGTGTCAGTCCGTCCTTGGTGTGAAGGATATGATTTTCTTGGAGCTGACTTACAGCCCTCGTCAGCTTTTTCCCAAGCATTACTTTGAGACCCTTCGCCAGCGGTTTCATCATTTAGGGGATACTGAAGTTTGGCTGACAGGAGCGTTCCGAACCCGCGGTCATCTGATTCTCCACCCTGGTTATGAAGCATGGGCGAATTGTATCTTGGAGCAACACAGGGCCATTCTACGGGCAGTTGGCTTATATCAGGCCATCGACGTGACATCCAGCTATTTCTGTCGGGAACCCTGGGTTTACAAGGGCTTTCTCAATCACTAGTGTTCCATCACCAACTCTTTCCACATGCCGTGTGGTGAGATGAGCATCTCGCTCTGGGACCTTAACCAGATAGCGGGTCTCCCGATCCTTGAGAGGATCTACGACGAATGGGTCCCAAGCGACGATGAGTTGTCGTGGAAGAAGAAGGGCGTCGACGAAGGCTTCTTTTCTGAGGCCTGTTATGAGTTGTTCGCAGAGCTTCCTCAGTTCTAGGGCTTTAAGGACAAACTTCCATTCGAGGATTGGCTGGTTTACTTCAGCCATGGTCTGAAGTAAGTGTTTTGTTATGAGCTGCACATCACTACTTTATTATTCCTCTCTTTCTTTTGTTAACACCTTGTTTCTTTTCCTTCAGCTTGGACTACGCGGCTTATGATGAAGGCCGTGGGGACAAGGCACTCTTGGAGAAATGAATGAAAGAGAACTTCCCCCGTCCCAATAAGCTCTCCCCCACCTGTGAGCTGGCTGGCTTCCTGACATACTAGCTCAGCTGTGTAGCACTGCCGAGTTCCAAGCAAGCGGATAATATAAGGTATCATGTTTTGCCGTCACAGGAGCTCTAGCGAACGATCATCGGTATGCACTAGCTTCAGTGGTCCTGTGCTCTATCTATCGGGCATTTGGCTACATCATCAGTAATAAGGAGCGCGCTGCTTATGGGATGAACTCGACCTACTGCGGGTGGCACTTCTTCTCCGGCTGGCTCGGAGTATACTTCCCCTGGGTCTACGGGGCACGGCGTGGAGATTATATTAAAGAAGGGAAGCTTCATTTGCATTTCTTCTAGAAGAAGAAGATGATTGGTCATAATTTGACCACTATTGAAGAGGCATAGCACGGTTCGACGATGTATATTTCTACCATTTCTCTGGTACCCGAAGCAGAGAATCGATCATATGTACAAACGATGACAGCATTGATTATTACGAATGCTCATTCTTAACAGCGATTCGTCCGTCGTCATTGTCCCTTCATGAAGGGTTGGAGTTTTGGAGGGAACCCTACTATCCTAATCGCTTCGCCCGCCAGTTCAAGTATGACCAAGGGGTGCTCTAGACGCTGGAGCCGGTGACGCGCGAGCAACAAGCATACGGTGTTGGGCCTATCCATTGGAAGTGGATGTGGCGACAACTTATGTTGACGAGGACCGGTTGCTCTTTTGTCATCCCGGGGACACAATGCTTTGCCGGGGCTACCTTCGGGTGGATGAGGTGGTGGGCCCACCAGTATGCGTTGGTTCGAAATAAGATGCTTGTCACTGAGCCGGTCTCTGTCACGCCTCCTGTTGTTACCCTCACCCCTGCTGACGGGCTTGGTTATGTATCAGAAAATCTTCATCAGCCTATGGTGTCGAGCACGGAGAGACTGAAGACCTCCCTGAATGTAGTGATCGACCACGAAAAACTTGAACATACTCTGGAAGGTTGGGTCGCTCATGGGGAGAGAAATGTAACATTGGAGGAGCCAGAATTCACGCCCCTTGGGCCCATAGATGAGTCGCCTGAAGACGGTGATGCTCTGAGAGGGGAAAATAAAGGTGATGTTGATGAAGAGGGCGATGATGATGATAATAATGATATGGGCGATGCTGGTGGCCATGATGATGGTGATGATGATGCTGTCGATGGTGGTGAAGGTGCGGGCAAAGATGATGAGGACGTTGATGGTGGCGATAGAGGTGGCGACAACACTATGGGCGGTGCTGGTGGTGGTGACGATGGCAATGATGATAATAATGATGGTGGTGGTGATGGTGATAGAGGGGTATCAACTGAGCGCACTGGTCCTCGGGTGAAAACTGCCCCTAGTCTTCCTGTCGTTTATGGGGGCAAGAAGATAAATGATATGTGGAAATTGCACAAAGCCGAATTCTCGCGGAAACGACTCTCCCAAGAGGTCGGTGACGCTCTGGCTAATAGTGCAGGAGAGGCTAGGGAAGAGGGTGAATTGAGCTCTCAGGCCAACTTAAGTGAAGGCCGCCATACCAGGGAGAGCAATGAGAGCGAGCTAGTGTATGAGAGATCTGTCCCTGAGGAGAACACGGGAGCGATCTTTATGGATTTGGATGATGAAGCACCTGCTGAATCTGTCCTTCCTCCTGATCCGCCTGAGGTAGAGGCCGAAGTTGGTTAGAGCACGGTTCCCGAAGCGATCGTCATTGCCGCAGTGGAAAGGGTTACACCCCCTGTTATCGAACCAAGTGCGCCTGATTCTGCTGTGGGAGCCCCTCCTTCTGTTGAGCCATCATCGACTGAACCTGTCATGAATGCCCCCTCTGTTGTTGTACCATCGCTAGTCGAGCCTGCTGCTGAAGTTCCCCTTGCTACCGAGCTAACCTCTAATGCTAATATTCCCAAGGTCGTGGTGCTATCTTCTCCAGAATTACCTGAACCATTGACAAAGGGAGTAACGGAACCTGCCCCAGTGTCACCCTTGCCCACTGCGTCATCCAGTGCTCCTGCTGTTGGTATTCCTGAAATTACTGGTATATCATCTATATTATTTATATATAGATATATCTTCGTTCTGTTTGTTTCCTTTCTCCTGTGGTTTCTGTATGTTAATGCTTATCATTTTCTTTGCCAGCAACCGCTTATGCCAACGTCCCAGCATCTGTGGTCTTGCCCGAGGTATTCATTTCATCTCTTCGTGGCCTGTCAAGGACCAAGGCGAATCTTCTGAAGAGCCTTCTGTCAGGTATTGCCGACTCTTTGAAGAACGAGGATGAATGGTCTATCTTGGACGAAGCGCTGCAGGCATTAGGACTCAATGCTGCCTGGCTCGGGATTGACCTATCTTTGATAGTCGGTCACGTGGCTCAATTCAAGGAAGGGGTGGCTCGAGTAAATGAGGCGAAGAATCTCCAAGTTGACCCTTCTGTCGAGGAGAAGCGCGGTCATTTGCGATCCCTTCTTCCGAAACTTGAGTTACATGAGGCAGGCATGGCTGCAGTGAGGAAGGACTAGCAGGTTGCTGATGCTGGGTGCCAAGAGGCCACCGAACGTCTTGCGGAGATAGACAATGAGATGGCTCGGCTACAAGCCGAACGTTCGATTGTCCATCTCAAATTTTCGAAGCTTAATGGTCAAAAGGCTCGTCTGCAGTCCTCCCTTGATCAACATGAAGCGGAGCGTAACGTCGTGAAGGCTTAAGTTGTAGAGTTGAAACAGTCTCTCCAGGACATTCCTGACCCTGCCCAAGTTTTGGCTGTGGCTGAAACAGCGCGGAAGGCGATTGAGGAATCTGCAGCAAACTTGTTAGACCAGTGCTTAAAAACTTTAAACAGTTGAGCTGTAATGATCTTCATTCGTAATTTTAGAACATATTGTAATAGATAATGTATCAATATGTATACTATTGCAGTTTTGAATTTATGCTATGTTTCTAGCTTATTTGCAATTTTTGAGTTTTGAATGCAAACTGCTTAAGCTATTTGAGAAAGAGCGTCCCCCTGTTAGGACACAAACCTATGCTTGTGTGAACAAGGATGTGATTGAGCCTTAGTTAAGGGCTTATCCCCATTCTTGATGGTCTTGAAAAGGGCAGGGTGCCATATTTGATGTGTCCTGAGTCTTAACGACTTTTTGATACCTGTGGAAGCACAAAAATAGATGATTAGTACTTTGATTTAACCATTATGCGGTATCATTTCTTTCGGTATCTGCTTCGTTACACTTTCCCTCTAATAGGGTGTTTACAAACTAGAATGATAAGTTTGTGTTAAGTATAATATCTTTTCTAAAATCGACCGTTCACCAGTGAACTGATGCCTTGCCCTTTACAATCTATTACCCGATAGGCCCCATTAGAATACACTTCATCGATGATACACACTGGATCCCATTTTGGATCGAATTTACTCTTGGGACCTTGAGCTAGTGCCGGACGTTTCTTCATTAGCACCAAGTCACCCCTTTTGAACGACCCACCATGGACTCGTTTATCGTATGAGGCTGAGATTTGTTTATGATATATCTTAAGCCTTTGCTGAGCGGCGAGTCTCTTTTCATCTAGATCATCCAGCTCGGCCATTCTGATCTTAGCATTGTACTCGGTCGTCAAGGAGTGTCGGAGTGCGACCCATAGTGAATCAACCTGTATCTCCATCGGGATCACAGCTTCTGTACCGTACACCAACAAGTAAGGTGTAGCTTAAGTGGTTGTGCGGTATGTGGTCCTGTATGCCCATAATGCTTCGGGTAATCGTCTGTCCTAGTCTTTCTTATTCTCTGCCACTGTCTTTTCAGAATCTTCACGATAGTCTTATTGAATGCCTCGGCCAGCCCATTTGTAGGAGGATAATAAGGCGATGAATAGTAATGCTTGATCTTAAACTTTGCGCACAACTTATCGATAGTGACATTTTTGAAGGGCGTTCCGTTGTCGGTGGTGATTCTTTAGGGAATACCATGTCGATATAATATGGAGTGACGAATGAAACTTTCGACGTGTCGGGCTTTCACATTTCTTAGAGCAATTGCTTCAGCCCATTTGGAGAAATAATCGGTTGCAGCAAGAATGTACTGGTGCCCCTGAGAGGATGGCGGACTAATCGGCCCTATCACGTCCATGCCCCAGGCAGCGAAAGGCCAAGATATTACTGATTGATGTAACTCTTCCGGTGGTGAGTATATTATATATGCATGAATCTGGCATTGATGACACTTCTTGACATATTCTATCGCATCCTTTGTCATCGTGGGCCAATAATACCCCATGTGTCGAACACGGTGATGTAAGTTATTCCCTCCTTGGTGAGCACCGCACTCTCCTCCGTGAGCTTCCTTCAATGTGGCATACACTTCTTCTTGGTCCAAGTAACGTAACAACACTCCCTCATACGATCGCTTGTTAAGGATGTCATTTTGTATTATGAATGAACCAGTGCGTCTCCTGACCTGCGTACGCATCTTGGGCTCTTCTGGTAAAAATACATATTTCAAGTAGTCGACGAATGGCCTTCTCCAGTCATTTTCTTCTGTGATTTCGAAGCAATAGATGGGATTCACGCTTGATTCACCGCCACGCAATACGGTTGTTGGTAGGATCCTTCTTTCTTCGATTGTTACTTGAAGTGGGTTGCCTTCGGGATTAGCCAGAGCAGCGGCCAGACTGGCCAATGCGTCTTCATATAAAACATCGGTTCTATGCATTCAAGATGATATGAGCATAAGAGGAGGAGATATGAAGTGCATGGGGCTGTATGTCTGGAATCTCTCATAGCATAATGGTTTTATATATGAATTCCCCTATTTTTGTGATTGATAGAAAATCTGAACACTTTTACACCTAGTCCACATTACACGATTTTCATGGGTTAAAGGGATTAGGTGATTTATGGATTAGCTAGACTTTGAATTAAGGTATTGAGAAATCAGGCTGGGGTACTTTGTCCATCCTTGTCCATGGGAAAACAACGAAAGATATGGATTTCTAAAAATCCTATCCAAATTAAAAGAAAAAGGAAAAGGAAGGATGAAATTAGGAATGGTGGAAAAAATGGTGGAAAATTCCGATTAGGGCTACCTACTACCAACCGGGGGATGGTCTACCCGAAACCAAAGCCGAAAATGGGACGTAGTGTGAAAGTCATCGGAAGGACGGTAAGGCAAATTCCTGTCATTGGCTTGATGTGGCTCCATGTACCTCGAGTTCTATATTCTAGATGATCTATGAAGAAGATAATCCTAGAAACTCATGAGATAAATTTTCACTATCCGCATTAGATTGAATTTGTTTAAATTCTTCTATTTATCAATCAATCAGCGGGAATTTCATATGAATGCTTATCATGTCTTGAGGGATTACAGTTTCAACTTCTGTCACCAAATAATTCTGAATCTTACACTTGTATGTCTTGGGATGTATAGAAGAAGGGTTTCTGAAAGAGAGTTGAGTTTTGAAGAATGGGATTAGTTTCACGCATGTTTTGCTCGGGACTAGCAAAATGCTGGTTGGGGGGTGTGTTGAGCTCTTAATTGTGCATATTCTAACCCCAATTCATCACTTATTGTACGAGGTTTGCATGGTTTACAGACTAATCTGATGCATGTTTTGTGATTGCAGGTTTGAGAGTGGATTTTGCCTAATTGAAGATGAAGAGAGCTTGTTTAGGACCTTGGATGAAGACCCAAGGTGGGCCGAAGGAAGAAAGAAGCAAGGAAAGAAAGAAAGAAGCAAGAACAAGGAGAGAAAAGAAAGAAAAAGAAGAAAGAAGATTAACCAACCGGTCTTGACCGGTCGGCCAAGAGAGCTAGACCGGTCTAGACCGGTCAGCTATGCACACTGGACCAATGCTGAACAAGCCCGACCGGTCTTGACCAGTCGGCCATGCCTGCTGGAGTGCTGCTGAATAGGCCAGACCGGTCGTTACCGGTCGGCCATGCATAAAATTTAAAAGTTTCTATTCCTGGGCCGATTTTCTCTGCGCACTACGTAACTCTTACGCAGATTCTTGATCTTTCTGAAGTTGTGGAGCCTCCTTACTATAAAAGGACACCTAGGGATTGTTCCTAGGGTATCTAAGAAGGGTTGAAGCAAGCTTGGAGGCGGCGGAAGTGAATTTCGGAGTTCCACAACTCCCTCTAGTTTGTTTTGCTGTTTTTATGAACTTTTTAGTTGTTTCATGTTTCCTTGGATCATGAGAAGCTAAACCTCTTAGCTACGGCTAAGAGGTGAAGCTTGTAGTAAGTTCCAAGATGTTTCAATTCGTAGTTAGTTGGTTTTAAGTGTGGAATTCATGATTATGAACTATGGTTTGAAGTTTATACAAGTTTTTAAGTAGTTTTTCTTAGTCTTATGATGACTCATGGATGTTTGGAAGAATTACTTAATTCCTTAATTGGTTTGTATCAGTCTAGACCTGTATGATCCGAGGAATTGGAGTGCGCTCTAGGACTATGATCTTCATGAAGGGACTTCCTACCAAAGTTCTATTTTTCTGATTTTCTGAAATATGTATGGACTGTGCATGTGATTTGAATCAAGTTCAAATCCTAATCTAGCCTTGTCTTGTGACAGGACTTGAGGATGGTTATGATTGTGAACTGGACCTTTTGGAAAGGGGACTGACCTATGCAATTGAGCATGCTCAGCTCAGCGTACATTGAGTGAATCTTATGCATAGAACTTACATATGACAGATTGTTTGGTTTAACAGCTCTATCATCCGACTAGATAGATCTTATTATCGATTCTAGTTGAGAGAATGAGAAACTACAGCGGATTGAACATTAAGGATTGCTACAAGTGGATCCTTGAACCCCTAGTGCCTTTTTATAATTGTCTACATTCAAATTAGTTTAAAATTGCTATTCACATCAATTCTATTCAAAATCTGATTATTAGCTTTCAATAGACACTTTTAGATGTGTTTGTGAAATCCTACATAAGTCCCTATGGATCGACCTCGGTCTTACTGAGTTTATTACTACATCGCAACCCTACACTTGGGGAAGCGAACACTTAACTCTTTAAAGAGGGAGAAAAGGGAGAAGAGACGATTCCTGACTTGGGCTGTTCCACTGGCGGAGGTCGAGTTTCCAGATCATCGTGCCAGCATCTGGAGAAGGATCAGAGAGGCCTTGAGGGAATATGACAATCTTGCGATCGATGTCTCCATCGTGAGGAACTGGACCAATGCTGAACACGTGAACTTCGACTTTGTACAGCAGTGTATCTCCTACCTGATGGACCTGATTTCTAAGGAAGCACGGGTCCAGGCGAAGGTGGACGAGTTGAAGGCCCGGATTCTTCCGCTACTGCAAGATTGAGATCCTTTTCTGTCCATGGGGAGGGGGGGCCCACAATTTTGTGTTATCTTATGACAAACTCTAACTTTAACATTTAAACAATTGATATGACAGCCCGAATATTCTAGGCCTGTCTCAGTTAATGAATGATAATTATGCTATTTTTCTCGTTCTTGTATCCGTTCTTGTTTGTACATAATGATGATGTCGTAGTTATGAATGCTGTCGTGCTATTTCCTCTTTTGCCAGTTTGAATGCATTTTACTATGACCTTGATTTATTTATTGGTGCTCGTGCCTCCTTTGCCTGCTACTTTGCATTCTCTTGAACTTTGAGAATGTTGATTTCTTTTGTGCATATTTTCTCTTGCTTTGAGCAACATTTAAGCTTTCCATGTGCCGTCGCAGATTGTGATGGCTAGCGACCCCTCTGAGGCTGGTCCTTCGGGTCCTCCATTGACTCCTTCAAAGCACAAACGGGCGACTTCGAGAAACGTCGTTCGCCCGTCTGATCAGAATCCCCAATGGTTTCTGCCCCCGAAAACTTTCAATTTCTATGAATGTATACTAACGTTGCCCAAGGACATGCAAAAGAAGATTCTCTGTGACCGGGTTGTATCACCTCCTCCGGACAGGGGTACACAGGAAAAATGGGACACCTGGTTTGCTCCTTTGTGGGGTTTCCGAAGTGACCGGACAACAGGTTCCGAAGAGGGCGAGGCGAGTCCGTTGGCCCCCGCCCAATCTGCTAGATGCGGTTGCCCGAAGAGGGCCGGCAAGGGCGCGAAACAGGTATACCTGGAGAAGCAGACCAGGTCCAAGTCTGACAAAATGAAGATCGTCTGGTCAACCGTAAAGCTAGTCACTTCTCCTCTTGCTATTCGGAACCCTTATACGCGGGGGTACATTAGGTCCACTAGAAGTTTCCAGCGGCATCGCTCTCTTCCCAGTATCGAGCCTGCAGATGTGTGCCGCGCAAACTCATTTTTTAGCGTGGAGACGTGGACATCTACTCCTAGGCCTTTTCTCAACTGTTCCTTGTCTGAGAATGGCAGGCGTCAAGCTGTCTTGGACCCAAAAATTATGATCTTTTTAGAGCCGAATCAGGACCCCCACCGACCTTTCCCAACACACTACTTTGAGACCCTCTGGCAAAGGTTTCATCATCTGAGCGATACAGAAATCTGATTATCGGGCGCATTCTGGACCCGAGGTCATTTGATTGCTTATCCCGGATACGAGGCACGGGCGAACCGGATTTTAGAACGCCATAGGGAGACCTTGAAAGCAGTAGGCCTCTTTAAGGCTATTGCGGCAACCTCGAGTTACTTCTGCCGCGAATCGTGGGTCTACAAAGGGTTTCTAAACCACTGGTGCTCTATCACCAACGCTTTTCATTTGCCGTATGGAGAAATGAGCATCTCGCTATGGGACTTGAACCGCATCGCTGGTCTTCCGATTCACGGGAGGATATACGATGAGTGGGTTCCGAGGATGAGGAGCTGTCTCGGAAGAAAAAAGGGGTGAGCGAAGGTTTCTTCTCCCCGGCTTGTTATGAGTTATTTGCGGAGCTTCCGCAATTCTAGGTTTTCAAGGATAAACTTCCCTTCGAAGACTTGTTGGTTTATTTTAGCCAGGGCTTAGAGTAAGCACTTAACTACGAGTTGTATATCATTATTTTGTTTCGTCTCTCTCCCCTCCATTAATGCTTTGTTTTCTTCATTTCAGTCTGGACTATGCGGCTTATGACGAAGATCGTGGGGATAAAGCCTTTTTGGAGAATCGAATGAAGGAAAACTTCCCCCGTCCAAACAAGCTATCTCCGACCTGTGAGCTCGTCGGCTTCTTGGCCTACTGGTTGAGCTGCGTGGTCTTGCCGAGCTCAAAACTGGCCGACAGTGTGAGGGTGTCTTGTTTTGCTGTCGCAGGGGCCTTGGCTAATGGCCACCGTTACGCAATAGCTCCCGCCGTATTATGTTCTCTTTATCAGGCTTTCAGTTATGTTATCAGCAATAAGGACCGGGCTGCCTTCGGCATGAATTCGGCTCACTGTGGATGGCATTTCCTGTCCGGATGGCTCGGAGTGTATTTCCCTTGGGTGTATGGTATCGAGTCTAGAGATTATATTCAGCGAGGGGTGGTCCCGTTGTACTTTTTCCAGAAGGGGAAGATGGTAGGGCAAAACTTGAACACCGTCAAGGAGAGGATTGCTAAGTACGATGATGTCCACTTTTTTCACTTCTCGGGCACCCGGAGCAAAGATTCTATATTGTGCGTAGACGATGACAGTATAGACCATAATGAACACTCATTCCTGATAGCCATCCGCCCATCCTCGCTTCCTTTACGTGAGGGGTTGGAGTTCTGGAGAGAGCCATACTACCCCAACCATTTTGCTCGTCAATTTGGATATGATCAAGGAGTACCCGCCACATTAGAGCCGGTGACTCGTGAGCAGCGAGCGTATGGCATCGGGCCTATCCATTGAAAATGGATGTGGCGACAACTTCTGCTAACTGGGACCGGTTGCTCTTTTGCCATCCCTGGTACGAGGAGTGTCACTGGCACATCTTTCGAGTGGATGAGATGGTGGGCTCACCAGTATACATTGATCCGGAATGGTCATCATGTTACTGATCCCGTCTTTGTTACGCCTCCGATTGTTAGTCCAGCTCCTGCCGATGGACTAGGGTACGTGGCGGAGCATCTTCATCAGCCTGCTGTACCGGGTACTCTGAGGCTAATGACTTCGATGAATGTGATAATTGATCATGAGAAGCCCGAGCATACCCTGGAAGATTGGGTTGCGTACAGGGAAAGGAGTATTGTGCAGGAGGGGCCAGAGTTTCCATCTCTTGGGCCTATTAATGAGGCGCATTAAGGTGGTGACGCTCCCAGGGGTAACCACGATCAAAATGATGGGAACGGTGATGATGACAATGGCGGTGAGGGTGGTGGTGATGGCGGTGCTGGTGGTGGAAACGATGGCGATGATGGTGGTGTTGATGGTGAAAACGACGGTGATGATGGTGGTGATGATGAGATGCCACTTGAGCGGACTAGTCCTCGGGTGAAGACTGCTCATCGTACTTCGATAGTTGATGGACGGAAGAACATTGCCGAGATGCGTAAAAGGTATGATGAAGAGAGATTACAGAAACGAATTTCTGAGGCTATTGGTGGCACTCCGATTGGTGACGTGGGTGCAGTCAAGGAAGAGGGTGAGCTAAGCCTTCAGGAGAATTTGAGCGGCGATCGTCATACTGGAGGAGGCAGTGATGATGAACTGATATATGACAAACTTGTCCCTGAAACGGATGTTGAAGCGATTTTCATGGACTTGGACGACGAGGCGCCCGCTGATACTGCCCTTATCTCTGATATCCCCATGGCTGAAGCTGCAGAGGACCAGGGTCTTGTTCATGAAACAACGACCACTACCGCTATGGAGGTTACACCTCCCCCGTCCTTTTCCCGTGTTGAAGATATTGGGGTCAGGGATGTTGATTTAGCTTATCGGAGCATTTCGATTTCCGTCGCTGCATCGAGTGTACCTGAACTTACCTCAGAAGCATCTCCGACTGTCGAACCTTCATCAGCTGAGCCTATTGGGGAAGATGTTCCCGCCGTTAGACCATCATTAGTTGAGCCTATTGGGGAGGTTTCCCATGGGGTTGAAGTTTCTGATATAGGAACAGGTGCATCGGAACGTTCCACGAAAACTCTTCCTACCGTTATACCGTCATCAGTTGAGCCTGTTGCAGAACTCCTTCCGGTTACCATGCCAACATCTGACACCAGTGTTCCTGAGGTCGTAGTGCTATCCTCTCCGGAGCTACCTAAGCCGTCGACCGAGGGGACTGCTAAACCTGCCCCAGCATTGCCTATGCTTACTACCTCGACTAACGCGCCTGTTGTTGACATTCTTGAAGCCACTGGTATATTACTTATCTTCACCGTTTCAACTATCTTTTTCCTTACTGAGGCCTCTTTATACTAACTTTACCATTTCTTTTATCAGTGACCGCTCCTGTTCATGCTTTAGCCCCTGTTGCCTTGCCTGAGGCATTCATTTCTTCTCTCCGAGGGCTGTCAAAGGTGAAGGCGGACCTTTTGAAGAGTCTTCTAATGAACATTGCCGCCTCCCTGAAGAATATGGATGAATGGTCCATTTTGGATGAAGGGCTGCTGGCGCTTGAATGAAATGCTGCATGGCTCGGGATTGACGTCTCTTTAATGATCAACCATGTAGTCCTGTTCAGGGAAGGCATGGCACAACTCAGCGAGGTGAGACACTTTAGAGTCGATCCTTCTATTGAGGAGAGGCGCGGTCATTTGCAGTCCCTCCTGCCAAAGCTTGAGTTGTGCGGGGCAGATATAACTGCGATAAGGCGCGATTGGCAAGACACCACCGTCGGGCATCAGGGAGCCGCAGATCGGCTGGCGGAGATAGATAATGAGACAGCACGGCTACAAGCCGAACGCTCCGTTGTTCACCTTGATCTCTCAAATTTTGGTAATCAGAAGGCTCGTCTGCAATTATCTGTCGAAAAGCGCAAGGCCGAACGTAACACTATACGAAATCAGGTTGCAGAACTGAGAGAGTTCGTTCAAAACGTCCCCGATCCAGCACAGGTCTTAGCCGCGGCGGAGGTAACACAAAGGGCAACCCAGGAGTCTCCAATTCATTTGCTAGAGCAATGCTTAAGAAATTTGAATGGTTAAGCTTTGTAATTGTTTCATTTCGTAATTTTGTGGAGATATGTTGTGACAGTAATGTTGTAATGATATGTATACTATTTATGTGATCGTGTTATGTGTTTTATCTATTTGATACTTCTTTCATTTGAGTTTGGATTTGAATATAACGTAAATTATTTTGGAAGGAATGTCCCCCTGTCAGGACTCAAACCTATATTTATGCAGAATGGGTGTGCCTGAGCCTTGATCTTAAGGTCCATCTTTTCATTCTGAATCTTGACAACCTCGGATCGGGTGGGGTGGTGACGCCTGATACGTCTCGGGTTTCAATGACTATCCTAACGCCTGTGCAAACACACGGAATAAATGATTAGTATCTGTAATTGTAAGCATCAGTTACCACGTGGTGCTATTTCTTTAGATGTTTGCCTATTACATTTTCCCTCTAGCGAGGCGTTTACAAATCACAGTGGTATTCTCTGTCAAGTGTTATATCTTTTCAAGAATCGACCATTCACCAACGAGCTAATGCCTCGCCCCTTGCAATCGATCACTCGATAAGCTCCATTGGAGTATACTTCATCGACGATGCACACTGGATCCCACTTGGGGTCGAATTTACTTTTCGGGCCTTGAGCTGGCGCCGGGAGTTTCATCATCAGCACCAGGTCGCCTCTTTTGAACGACCTACTGCGAACTCGTTTGTCGTATGAGGCTGAGATCTGTTTCTGATACATTTCGAGCCTTTACTGAGCGACCAATCTCTTTTCATCTAGATCATCTAGTTCGGTCATTCTGATCTCGGCATTGCGCTCGGTTATCAGGGAATGACGAAGTGCGACCCGTAATGATTCAACCTGTATCTCCATCGGGACCACCGCCTCCGTACCGTACACCAACGAGTAGGGTGTGGCTCGCGTGGCTGTGCGGTGTGTGGTTCGATATGCCCATAATGCTTTGGGCAGACGCTTGTCCCAATCTTTCTTACTTTCCGCTACTGTCTTCTTTAAAATCTTCACAATAGTCTTGTTAAAAGCTTCAGCCAGCCTGTTTGCAGGAGGAAAATAAGGTGTTGAATAGCAGTGCTTGATCTTGAACTTTGTGCATAACTTGTCAATGGTAGTGTTCTTGAAGGGTGTTCCGTTGTCGGTGGTGATTTTCTCGGGAATACCATGTCTGTATAGTATGGTGTGGCGGATGAAACTTTCGACATGTTTTGCCTTCACGCTCCTAAGCGCGACTGCTTCGGCCCACTTAGAAAAGTAATCCATCGCGGCTAAGATGTATTGGTGCCCCTGAGAAGAGGGCGGGCTGATCGGTCCAATCACGTCCATGCCCCAGGCTATAAAAGGTCAGGATATCGCTGATTGATGCAACTCTTCTGGTGGCGAGTGTATGATATCTGCATGGATTTGGCACTGATGACATTTCTTGACAAATTCTATCGCATCTTTTGCCACTGTGGACCAATAATATCCCATGTGTCGGATACGGTGATGTAGGTTCCTGCCTCCTTGGTGGGCACCGCATTCTCCTCCTTGGGCTTCCTTTAACGTAGCATATGCTTCATTTTGGTCCAAGCAGCACAACAATACTCTCTCATACGAGCGTTTGTAAAGGACGTCATTCTGTAGTATAAATGACCCAGTGTGTCTTCTAACCTGCGTGTGCATCTTGGGTTCTTCTGGTAAGAATCCATACTTCAAGTATTCGACGAACGGCCTTTTCCAGTCATTATCTTCTGTGATTTCGAAGCAACAGATGGGGTTTATGCTTGCTCCGCCACCACGCAGTACAGCCGTCGGTAGGATTCTCCTTTCTTCGATTATTACTTGGAGTGGGCTGCCTCCAGGATTAGCCAAAGCAGCTGCCAGGCTGGCCAATGTGTCGGCCTGATGTTCTCCTGCCTTGGTATACATGAAATGTTGCTGTTACGAAACTGGTCGAATAGTGACTACGCTAGTTGACAGAAAGGCGACAACTCAGGTTTGCGGACCTCATATTCTGTTGTCAACTGTTCGATGACTAGTTTGGAGTCACCATAGATCTGTATTACCTTGATTCGCATCTCTAATACGAGCTGCAGCCTGATGATGAGGGCTTAATATTCTGCTTCGTTGTTGGTGCAAGCTGGCACGATCGTAAATGAGTAAGGCAACAAATCTCCTTATGGGCTGATAAATATAACCCCCGCTCTTGCCCCTGTCGACCTGGCGGCTCCGTCAAAGTACATCTGCCAGAGTCGTGGTTATTCGACCATCATAACCTGATCATCTGGGAGATCACATTCCATTTCTTCACTGCTTGGGACCGGATGTGCCATGAGAAAATCTGCAATTGCCTGCCCTTTGATAGCTCGGGCCGGGACGTATGTAATGTCGAATTCAGAGAGGAGAAGGGCCCATTTTGCTAGGCGTCTGGATAACATAGGCCGGTTCATAAGGAACTTGATCGGATCCGCCTTGGATATCAATGTTATTTGGTGCGAGAGGCAGTAATGCCTTAGTTTCTTCACAGCGAAAATGAGAGTGAGACAAATCTTCTCAATTACTGAATAGTTAAATTCAGCCCCCACCAGCGTGTGGCTTAAGTAATATAGCGCATTCTCCTTCTCTTCTTCGTTCCTCTGTAATAGGAGTGCTCCCAGTGAGTTATCACCTACTGCGATGTATAGAATCAGTGGCTTTCCCTTGATTGGGGCGGCAAGGACTGGCGAATTTCCAAGCATCTCTTTTAATGAATCGAAAGTTTTCTGACATGCGGCGTCCCATTCAAACTTAACATCTTTCTTATTGAGGCGGGAGAACGGCTGACAACGACCAGCCAGGTTCGAAATGAATCTTCTCAGATATGCTACGCGGCCTTGGAAACTCTTCAATTGCTTCAGGTTCTTCGGAGGCGGCATTTCTATGATGGCCTTGATTTTTGCGGGATCGATTTCTATGCCCTTGTGTCTGACCACGAAGCCTAAAAATTTGCCAGAAGCAACTCCGAATGCGCATTTTAGTGAATTCGTACGGAGACTTTTCTTGCGCAACCGTTGGAACACTTGCCTTAGGTGCTCTCTGTGCTGCTCGTGATCGGCCGACCTTATGACTAGATCATCTACATAGCATTCGACATGTTTATGCATCATATCCTGAAATATAACGTGCATTGCGCGCTGGTATGTTGCCCTTACGTTCTTTAATCCGGAGGGCATTACGCGATAACAGTAGATGCCGAGGGTTGTACGGAAGGCCGTAGCTTCTTCATCTTCCGGGGCCATGCGAATCTGATTGTATCCCGAATACGCGTCCATTAAGGACATTACTGCATATCCCGTTGTGCTGTCAATCAATAATTCTGGAATTGTCAAAGGAAAATCATCTTTCGGGCAGGCTTCATTAAGATTCCGGAAGTCAACGCAAACTCGGATCTGTCCGCTCTTCTTCTTGACTGGCACGATGTTTGAGATCCATTGAGGGTACTTCACCTCTCGAACGAATCCGGCTTGAATTGGTTTCTTGATTTCTTCTTCAATCTTGGGTATAACATCAGGATGAAACCATCGTTGCGGTTGCTTTACTGGCTTCTTTTCCTTCATGATACTCAGCTTGTGCATGACGATTGCCGGACTGAGCCCGGGCATTTCTGAATATGTCCAGGCAAAGATGTCCTTATTCTCTTTTAATAATTGTATGTATTTCTCTCTTTCATTTTTCGGGACGTTTCTGCTCAAATATGTATTCCTGGGTTCTTCGAGGGTGCCCAATTCACCTCTTCGAGTCCATCAATCGTCGGTTGTCCACCGTCTTCCAGTTGCACGGGTGCGACACTTGGCTGGATTATGTCGATAGAATCTTACGACTGGACTTCTTCTACCGGGCCAATGATTACCATGTTTACGCTTGCCTTTGCTCGTAGACCTTCTCCGTTTCTGTATACTTGCTTATATTCTTCAAATGAAGCTAGCAGTCTTTTCTTTGTGTCTGAGCCTTGACCGAAGAATCCCATATTCCTCATAATCTTCCGGCTGACTTTGCTATATCTCTTCTCTTCTATTGGTCGGGGTTGGGCAGACCCTCTTCCCTCTTCTCTCCCTTCTGATGGTACTGGCTGGCTTGGCCCTGAGTGGAACTTGATATCTTTCTGGGTGGTATCTCTTGACAGCACGATGAATTGGCTTGAAGCTTTTAGAAATGGTTTGGTTCTTCCTATCTTGGGTACCGCATATTGAAGCTGGACTTGAGCACGCTCATGTTTTGATCTGAGATTAGTTTTAACACAGACTGCCCTGGTTAACGCAGGTGCTGCGGTACTACATAGAATTTCTTCTTGATCGGCTGAGGTTGGTTTTCCCATTGACGCTGGGATCTTCCTTGAGTGATGGGCTGAGGTTTACTTTTCTGCACGCACTTCTCAACTTGAGGTTTTACCCCTTCCCCTTTCTTCGTTATGTTGGGCTTTTTGCTAGTTTTATTTCGGCCGAGTTGTAATATTTTGCATCGGCCAAAAATGACTCAGCTATCGTGTATGGCTTCGGATCTGCTGCTATCCTACATTGGATACCGTCCCTATTATATTTGAAACACTGGTGATACGTCGAAGGTATTATCCGATTCTGATGGAGCCAGGGCCTTCCTAAAAGGAGGTTGTAGGTTGTCACCGCGTCGATCACCTGACACGTTACTTTCGTCGTCAGTTCTTCGATTTCTAACATCACTGTGATTGATCCAAGTGTGCGTTGACTGTCTTGATTGAACCCTTGGATCATCATGAGACTCGGGCGTAGTGCAGATTGCCTATAACCCAGTTTCTGTAATGTCTTCAATGGCATAATATTCAGGGCAGACCCATCATCTAGCATGCACCTTTTAACCTCGGTGTCCCTGATTGTTCCTGTGACCATCAACGGTCGATTGTGGTCTATTAATTCGATCGTGCGGTCTTCTTCTGAGAAAGTGATTGTTGAAGGATGGTTGACATGCATGACTTGTGATACTGGCAAATACCCCTCCCAAAATTTATCTGTATTATTCATTTCTTCTTCTATCTCTATCATCATAACTTCCCTGACTTCGCTGTCAAGTAAGGCATTGATTAACATTTCTCTGTACACTTTCAAGAGACATAAAGCATCGTATATACTTAGCCAGGCGGGAACTTTCCGTAAGTGCGACACAACATCATACGCTATTGGTTTCAGGCTTGGCTGACTAGTCGTGGCTTCACCAACCTTCTCTTTCGACTTTTGTATGCGAGGTCTCTCTTGCGGCCTGTCATGGACATCGTCTTCTTGCATTGGGTCGTCTGGTCTTGGAGGGGTACGGTCAGGCATTTGCATTCCTGATTGTAAGATGACCGCGTTAACTTCTCCCTCAGCCGCTTGTGGGGTAGCTTCGGATGGTGCTTGTTAGACGAACGATACCATTCCGCAATATGCCATGCTTGTCGCGGGTCGTCTCTGTAGTATTTCTCTCCTTCCTCTCCCCCTGTCCCTTCCTTGGTTAACGAGCCTCCGTCTGTTCTCGAGTCTTTTCTTACTACTGACTAGAGTCCATGGTTCCTTCGGCTCAGGAAATGAAGTCATTCGGTGGGTGCCACCTTCTATTGGGATTGCTGAAATTGCCCCAGTTGTCTCCCTTGCTGTTTCGGGTACCTTCATGCTGATGACCCCTTGATTGATCAACCCTTGTATCCTTCCTTTCAAGGAGAAGCAATCTTCTGTCTTGTGGCTGACACATTGATGATATTTGCAATATCTAGGGTCGTTTACTCGTCCAACTTCATGGGGACGGATGGGCTCTGGTAGACGCATTAAGCCTTCCTCGATCAATTGTTCCATGATCGGAACCAAATCGGCCATATCGAATGTATATGGGCCATTACCCCTTTCTCTTTCGACTATTGACACGCGTTTAGGTACATAGGGTCTCTTACCCTTGTCTTGTATGACTGTTGTCTTCATCTCTGGCCTATGATCGGCAGCGGGACGTTTTTGGTCTTTCTATTCTCTACTCCTATCGACCTGGTGGGTTTCTACCACTTTTCCTGTTTCTCTCTTCTGTCTCTCGGGTCTGAAGTTTACCCGGGATGCTGCTTCTTCCACCAGATGGGCTTTCGTCGCCAGTTCGCGAAAGGAGTTGAAGGTGTTACCTGACAGTCCATACGAGATCATAGGGTCTAGAGCCCTTAGGCACATCTTCATCTGCTCGCCTTCACTGGGTAACTCACGGCATTGAGCCGCGGTAGTTCCCCATTGGTCGATAAATTTCTCGACTGGTTCACCATTCCTCTGTTTGACCAAGGCTAGGTCTGTTAACGAGATTTCTCTCTCGGTCGCAAAGAATTTTGAGATGAAAGCGTCCTACATTTGCTCCCATGTCCTTATAGAGCCGACTGATATTGACATGTACCATTGAAAGGCCTTTCCTGTCAGGGTAGATCCGAATAACCGCATGCAATACTGCGGGACTGCGAACAAATTTCCCAACGTAGTCAAGAAGTGGGTGATGTGCTCTTTCGGCGATCCTTTGCCATCGAATTTTTCGAAGTCGGGGCATCTGAAATTAGCCGAGAACGGCACCTCTTCCACCTCTGGCGGGTATGGGACCCGATAGTTATAACTGCCCCTCTTTTCTTTCTCTTTTTCTTGCTGCATCATGTGGGCTATCGTTTGGGATAACTCTTCTCGTGATATATGAGATGTGGAAAGTGGTGCGCGCTCTATTGGCGTGACCCTGAGTTGGACGAGCGGTTCAGGCTCAACCGGACCTTCTGCTGCCCCTTAGGATTCCTCTACCGACTGACGGGTGAGCGGTGCGATACTTCTAGTGGCATTCTGCGCTATCAAGGTGGTCAAGGCTTCTTGAATGGACCTCATCCGATTGTTCGTCTCGCGGTTAGCCTCGACTAATCTATCGATCTGATCTTGGAATGGAGGAAATTCTTCTGCTTCATACGGTCCTTCTTCTTCTCCTTCGGCCACCTAGACCATCAAAACTTGTGCTAATGGGATTTTCTGAGCTGATCTCTACTTCGGTTCAAGGGTTGTCATGGGCTCGGCTTTCTTTACATGCGCGGGCCTGATAGGTTTCCGAAAGGCACGGGCGACCTTGGACAACGGCAAAAACTGCTTAGCTGTCATTTCTGTTACTGCGAGTTTGGTTGTTATGACCTGGTCGTCGATAGGGATCTTCTGCCCCTGCTTCGGCTGCCACTGTTTCCTGATCATGGGGCGAGGTCTTACAACGTTCGCCTTCTCGTATGCTGCTATGATGGCAACATTCTTCTGTTCCTTCTGCTGCCTTCGGGTCTCAACCAACTGCCACTTTAAGCTTAGTCTTGCAATTGCAGTGAAACAGGGGAAGCTAAAGCCTCTGGCAACAAGGAAGGTGCACGAACTCGTCATTGAGCATGCCATTTCTTCCGTCTGTGTTACTATCTTGCTAATTCTGCGGCGTCAGGAAATCATTAGAATAGCTCATAAATGCGGCCGGGAGCGTGAACCCATCGATCGCAGTGAATAAACTGATAGGAATAGGCAAGAAGAAGCCAAATACGTGTAGTTGTGGGGGTTTGTGGGTTTGAAAACCTTTTACTTTACTGTCTATTGCCTTAAAGATGAAGGGAAGAACGTTCCCATTGAGAGTCGCCAGTTTGGCGCCTAAGGGCACCAAAACATTATGCCTCACGATAAATCTCCTGTGTACACGTTCGCGTCTGTGAATGATTGATCTTAGAGTGTTTCTATACTCAGAGCTAACCAGAGATTCTGGGTTCGCTCCCCAGCAGAGTCACCAGTTTGTTAGGACTAGAAAATGAACTCCAAGGGACATTTTCCTGAAATGTGATGTATTGTTGCTCTGGGGTTCTGAGTAATGGAAACATTCATAAACAATCATAAGCATTCGCAAATGTACACGAGAAGAGATATCGCAAGGCGAATTTTATTCTAGAGATCCTGAGATCCTGTACATTCCAAGCCGTGATCTGGCACGAGCCCTTAATTACATCGAATGATCGATGACCCTTGATTAAAAGGCAAAAGGCTAGTCAGCGGGGACTATAGTCTTAGAGTTTGTGGTCGTAGAGACCTGTATTTATTTTGTTATGGACTGAACCATCTTTGTATTAGTCGGATGTCTGTCCCATGTTTTGGCCGGAGATCCGGGCTGAGACTATCAGGGTTTATGACTGGGAAGGACGACTCTGGGCTCGCGCCTGTCAATGTATGAACAGGTGACCTCGGGAAGTCCATTCCACAGTTGTGTGTACCTGCATAGCCCAACCGACGGATGCCGTTTGAATGGGTAGGGCATCGACAATTGTGTTGTAGCAGTTCATAACAATTGCTTTGTAGAGAATTGAAACTCTTTTAATATGGTTTATTGTGATAAACATAGTCCCGTTTGCCTAGCTTTCGACCCAAATCAGATCACATCTTTACAATAAATATAAATAATGACATATTTACATAGTTCTGGACGCTAGCGGTGTCTTTCCGAGAAGTCATTTCGTTCATCGTGTTGAATCAGGTCGAACCTCGAAGAGGCACAATTCTGCTCATTTAGAGATCCTAGAACATCCATTTGACCATTTCATTGCGTCCGGAATGCTCGAAATACCCAAAATAGGCTCAAGCGGCACTTGAAAACACTTAAAATTGAGTCCGGTGCACCCTTGAACATGTTTTGGAATTGGCTGATTTTTTGGGTGCGTGGGACTTAATTTATGGGTGAGTTGGCTCCAACGCATCTTTAAACTAAATGCCTGATTTTTGCTGATTTTACGAATGCGTGGGACAATTTTCGGGTGCGTTGGGGTCCAATGCACCTTGAAAATACAAGTACGAAGCATGTTGAATTTTCGGGTGCGTCGAGCTATTTTCGGGTGCGTTGGAGTCCAATGCACCCTGAAAATACGAGTACGAATTATGTTGAATTTTCGGGTGCGTCGAGCTATTTTCAGGTGCGCGCCTACACTTATGAATTTTTATAATCGGACCTGCGGCGGTATTGGTCGGAGTGATCTTCCGGTGAATGATAACGGTGATCGAAAAGGGATTCCGGTGACCGGGAAAGTTTTTCGGCGGTCGGAAAAGGGTTCCGGCGAGGGTTTCCGGCGGTAAATCCCAAATACTTGAGGGATAATGGCTCTCTCTCTCTCTCTTAATCTGTTCAATCTCTATAAATGAACAGTGGGAGGGGTATTTATACCCGAAAATACCGGACAGCGACCAATGAGGGCCTGCCACGTATGGCGCATCCCATAAAGTCTTTGATGCACCCCCAAATAGGAGCGTGGGAGCTCCGACGCACCCCAAAATGATATTTTAAAAAGTGCTAATTTTATGGGTGCGTCGAGCTATTTTTTGGGTGCGTTGGAGTCCAATGCATCCAAAAAATACCATGCTGGTTCTTGATGATTTTATGGGTGCGTCGAAGGTATTTAATGGATGCGCTAGACGATTTTAGATGCGTCAAGGTCCAATGCACCCTGAAATTGCAGTTTCGTATTTTCTGAATTTATGGACGCGTTGAAGGTATTTTTCGGATGCGTCAAGCTATTTTTGGGATGCGTCAGAGCTGAAATACATTTCGAAATGCTTTTTGTATTTTCATGAATTTAAGGGGCTGAATAAATGGGTGCGCTTGACGTACTCGTGTTTTGCAAAATTGGGTTTTGCGAAATGAAGGGCTTGCGTGGCCCGCTTCTTGGCGAATCGTCATGCACTGCTTATCATAATTCATAAAGAAGGTGTCTGCCTGATTCTGGACGGTTTTAATCACGGTGATTCATGGGGCCCACCGGAGAAAATGGCTAAGTACTGGATCCTTTGTAAATTTGGATATTTTGGGTGTGTCGGATGGTCTTTTGTGGGATTTCTTCGAAGCATGTGCTCAGTTGATTTGTTTTAGAGGGTACTGACTTTTGGGACCCCAACAGTGGGTACCTGAATTTATGGGTGCGTGGGACGTAAATTAAAACTCCACCATTTGGGTTTTGAATTTTGATGGGTTTGTGGGGCCCGTTTGATCGTGAAATCACATACACTATTCATCATAAATCACAAAGAAGTTATGGGTTTGATTCCAGACGGTTTTGATCGCGGTGATTGGCGAGGCCCGCTGGAGATTTCAACCAAAATTGGCTAAGGGAATCTTTGTAAATCTCCGTTTCGCGTGCACCAGAAGGCGTTTTGTATGATTCTTTTGGAGGTATATGACTATTTTGCTTGTTTTAAGGGCCCCTACCTTTCGGGACCCCAACATGCAAGTAATGCGGTACCTTCAGATGGAAGTACATTGGACATAAATCAGATGACAATGAAACTTCCTTGGAGACAACTGGTCGAAAGATTTCTACAAGATATTGCGTCATTTTTCGCTAGTTCCCAAACTTCAAAGGTTGTTCATGTCATCGAAGACAACCCTTCATGCAATGACATGACGGGGGTCAAATGAAAGATGAGATATTGAGCCATCTTGATGACTTTATTACCTAAAAAGATATTAACACTAAACACACATCTTTCTCAGCAGATTGTCGTAATTTTTTAATTGAATTAGTAACCAATTGCTTTAATCCATTCAGGACGATGACTATTTCTCATAGCACATGGCACGTTATTCTGACGATATACAACTTGCCACCATGGATGTGCATGAAATAACCTTATCTCATCATGTCGCTACTGATTCCTGGCCCTCGTGGACCTGACAATAATATTGATGTATACCTGCAGCTGTTAGTAGTTGAGTTGAGACAGTTATGGGAGATTGGTGTAGACACGATGCACAAAAGAATCAGACATTCTAAATGAAAGCAGCGTCATTGTAGATGATTAGTGACTTCCTGGCATATGTTATGTTATCCGAATGGAGTACGAAAGGGTGCCTCTCTTGCCCTTACTACAATAGGACACTTTTTCTTGGCGCTTGAAGCATGGTTAAATGTTTTGCTATATAGGGCACCGTCGATTCCTCAATTGTACACATAAGTTTAAATTAAACAAGGGATGTTTCAATGGGGAGCAAGATTTACGACTTGCGCCGTTCCCGCTATCTGGTTATGTGATTTTAGAATAGCTAGAGGTTAATGAACCACACATTCAGAAAGTTTTTTAAGGGTACATAGAGTCACAATAGGGTGCGAGATGATAATGCGAGAGAATTTTACAACTGGAAGAAGAAAAGGATCTTCTTCGATTTGTCATATTGGAAGGACAACATGCTGTGTCATACTTTGGATGTCATGCACATTGAAAAGAATGTATGTGACAATGTCATCGTGACATTGTTAAATATTACTAGAGAGACTAAGGATAATCTTAAAACTCGTATAGACTTGCCGGAAATGAAAATAAGAAGGAATCTACATCTAGTCGGTATTTGAAACAAGCATATCTGCCCCCTGCATGCTTCTTATTGAGCCCGTCTGAAAAAGACATTTTTAGCCATGTACTGAAGATGGTAAATGTTTCAGATGGTTATATAATGAATATTTCACGATGCATGCATACTAAAGAGCGTAAGATTTCAGGTCTGAAGAGCCATGACTGTCATGTGTTAATGCAACAATTATTCTCCCTAGTCGTGTGGAGTACATTGAATAAGCATGTCAATACAATCTTGATTGAGTTGTGCGCTTTCTTTAACGAGTTACGCTCCAAAGTTGTATGGGTTGCAGACTTCGAGGAGCTGCAGTCTCTAATTGTGCTGACACTTAATCACCCAAAGATGATTTTTCTACTGACTTTTTTTATATTATGGAACATTTACCAATTTATTTGGTTGAAGAGGTAAGAATCGTACAACCAGTACATTACTAATGGATGTACCCTATCGAAAGGTGTGTTATTGTCTCATAAGTCATGTATTTCAATATCTTTTCATGTAAAATACTGTTCGGTCCTATAATTTACACACATTCATACGTGATTCGAATAAATACCTCCTCACACTTAAGTCGAACATGCACAATCGAAGTCATCCAGAGGGTTCCATCGCAGAAGGTTACCTCGTCGAAGAATGCTTGATACTCTATTCGAGATACTTTGATGGTGTAGAGACTAAGTTCGACCGACCGGTACGAAACGATGACTTGGGTAACAATGTCTTGGGTTGACCAATGGAGGCTAAACGAGTGTTTACTCTCGATGATGGATCGTAGAGACAGGCGCACCAATACATGCTCTTCAACTCTGAATCACTTGTTTCATACTTTGAGTAAGAATACAAACTATAATTAATGACTCTCATGCATGATATAATTGAAATACATGTGCTAAACAACCAATCATTTAACTTGAACAAATGCAAAGAACACAAAGAGAATACTTAAGTGGGGAAATCGTTGGGCTAGTATTTATGAGATCGATAAGTTGCATGACTAAAAGTTTGATACACGACTTTTTAGTAAGTCTCGGCTTCCAAAGGGTGTTGCACTTCCAAAAGAAGTTAGGATGTTGGCTCAGAGCCCTGATAAGGTCGTAAGAAGATTTAATGCGTACATCGTAAATGGACTTCGGTTTCACATTAAAGATCGCGAGCGTAAGAGGAAGACTTAGAATAGTGGAGTCATCGTGGTTGCAAATACATCAAGCTTTGCATCTTTGAATGATATAAACCTTAACCGAGGAGACGTTACCTACTATGGTGTATTGACTGATATCATAGAGCACAATTACTATGGGCAGATGCGCAACATACTGTTTAAGTGTCAGTGGGTAGATATCATAAGAGGAATCAAGAAGGATGAATTTGGGTTCACACTTGTGAATTTCACACACTTGTCGAATATTAGAACAAATGACAATGACGAACCATTTGTGCTAGAATCTCAAGCCACACATGTATTCTATCTGAAAGACTCCAAGGATAACTGTCATGTCACTTTTCATGTAAAATAAAGGGACCTATATGATATTGGAGGGGACGGTTCAACAGAGGATATAAAAGATTACTTACAAAGATCACTTTACGATGGTCGGAGTGTGGTGGATATATTGGTTGCTAGTGAAGACAACATGACTTGGGATAGGTCAGATGTGCCTGGAATAATAGTCAAGGCACCTTTAAATAGCCACAAATGATATTATAGAGGATACTGCCATAGAGGAGTCTAATTATAGTAGCAATGACAATGACATTAGAAACATTTAATACATGTTATTGTGATGAACTTGTAGAATTCAGTTCGGTTTTATTCGAACTTAAACAATTCAATCATAATTGATTTTGATTTTGGTTTGGCTGAATGCATGAACTTGTTGAAATCTCCAGTCAGTGTTAGCCGATCTTAAACGTAGCTAGCTAGCCGTTTTCAAGTTTGGTTTGGTTGAATATATGATAATAAATGTTTTTTATTTGTCTCATTCTTTGCCTCATGCCTTAAAATGATCTACTAAATATTCGTACGATGTTTATAGTTCATGAGGTAGAAAATAAGACATATCCAAATCTCAAGATGACTCACCATATAAAACAATAAGGATTGAAAGACTTAGAACGGTTTTGGAATGCATATACTTTGGATGGTTGAATGCATGAACTTGTTGAATCCGGTCTGAATAAATATACGAACTTGAACATAGTTAGCTTTGCATTTTCAAGTCTGTGTAGTTGAATTGATGTCTTTATGTTTTCATAATTCACCATGTGTAGCTAGCTAGCCGTCTTGATCATGTTATATAAAGGAGGTACGCTTGACCATTCGTCAGCTATTACAATTGGACTTACCCAACCTATCTTCTTCAGGTCGGGTCAAATAGTTGCCTGACTTGATCAAAATTATCCTCGATGATTCTTTAAAGGATTATTCGTCTAATGATCATAGGGCTGAATATGAACGAATATACGCTTTCTACGAGATACCAAACATGATAGCGGCTAGTCAATTTCAAGTTTGGTTTGGTTGAATGTGGTTTGGGTTGGGCCGAAATCGAACGTAGCTAGCTAGTCGATTTCAAGTTTTGCTTGGTTGAAAGTATGAACTTGTTGAATGCGGTTTGGGTTGGGCCGAACTTAAACATAACTAGCTAGTCGATTTTAAGTTTGGTTTGGTTGAATGCATGAACTTGTTGAATGCGGTTCGAGTTGGGCCGAACTCGAACATACCTAGCTAGCCGTTTTCGATTTTGGTTTGGTTGAATGCATGGAGTTGTTGAATGTAGTTCAGATCAGGCTGAACTCAAACGTAACTAGCTACTCAATTTCGAGTTTGGTTTTGTTGAGCGCATGAATGAATGAATGATTGAATGATTAAATACAATTGTGGAATAAATAAATGAATGAATTTGTATAATGAATGAATGAACTTTAAATGAATGAGTGAATGAACTTGTGCAATAAATGAATGAATGAATGAACATGTGAAATGAATGAATGTATGAATGAATGAACTTGTGGAATGAGTGAATGAATAAAGTTGTCAAATGAAATGAAATGAATAAACTTGTGGAATTGACTTGAAATGAAATGAATTGACTTGTTAAATGAATGAATGGATGAAATGAACGAATGAACTTGTGGAATGAATGAATTTGAAATAAACTTGTGGAATGAAATGAATGAACTTATTCTTGTAATGAAATGAATGATCTTGTGCTTGAAATGAACTTGTGGAATGAAATGAATGAAAGCGTAGACTTTTTAAATTTTGTTCGGGTTGGGCCAACTTGTACATAACTAGTTAGCCATTTTTAATTTGGTATTGGCTTTTATTATATGTATTTTTCATGAATTTTATTGCAGGATGCCTCCCAAACAGCTACGATCCACCGTCAGACATACTTCAAATCCACATCAATCTAATCATGAGGAGGCTGTAGACCTCGGGTCAACGCAGGTAGGCCCGAGTATCCATTCCAAGCAGGCCTCTGTATCCATTGTTGGTAAGAAATTATATATATTTCTATGTTCATGATATTGAAATAATGAATTTTAATTAATCTCTTGTAAACATCTTTTACAAGGTTTGCAGATACAGCACACAGACTTATGTGTGATAGCGCATATGTTAAGACCCTTTGGAATAGGGGCCCAGGTGAGGATAAGGTGATAGTCCAACTGAATGAAAATGGGCAGCCAATTGACAATGAGGCCTAGAAACTTGGCCAGTTTTTAGGGACCAAGGTACGAAAGCGACGATTCTTCCCCCTTGCCTATTCTTATTAGAGGATGATGCATTCGAACAAAAAGAGGCTGTTTGGTAGGCAATTTAAGTAAATTAGTTAAAAAAAAATTCTATTCTGTTAAATTTTATTTTATTCATCAAATAATACTGTCTTAACAATTACTTTTTAAATGCGGTGTAAGAAAGGTTTAATGTCGCTGATGAAGTTAAGCAATGAGTTATGAACTCATTGAATAGGAAATGGAGGGACTAGAAGTCAGACCTAAAGATATCGCACTTCACGCCTCATGTGAATGATTGGGTTGTGGTGAAGAGGAACCGCTCACCCAGCGTGAATCAAGTGAAGTGGGATTGCCTGGTTGACTTTTGGATTAGTGATGTAGGAAAGGTAAGAGTAATAACTATATATAATTTTATTTATATATATGAATGATATGTTATATTATATTGTTTCTTAAAATTTCTTATTTAATGTAAACACGTGAGGGAAAAAATAAAGCAAACCGCATGAAGTAGGGTCTTCCCCACACCTGTGGCACAAAGGGCTTTGCGAGGAAATGCACTGAGAAAAATTTGGATTACCAACAAAAGTATAATTTTTTTCATTTATCAACAATTTAATATTTTATGCTTATTAACTGATTGAAAATGATATCAGAGCAGAGCTGTCCCGCGTGCAGATGTTTACAATTACACATACACGTAGGGAAGGGACGATTGTAGATTAAGCTTCGATGGATCTTATTATAAGTATATGTGTCAAACTTAAAATTAATTTTATCTTCATTTATTTTTTTATCTTTTTTAAATCGTGTTAGTATTGAATGTATTTAATTTATTGCAGACTGATATGACAGCGAGGGAGTCTCAGCTACTAAAAGACTCCCATAGCAGCACAACAAGGAATGACATATTCTCTCAGGTCATGGGAGAAGATAGTTATTATCATGTGAGGACGATGAAGGCAGGAGTTACTCCATTCAGATTGTGGAGTTCCCACCCTCTCGTGCTCAGTACATGGAGCAGGTTTTAGAGTAGAGTCAAACTATTGCTAAGGCATGTCGAGAGGCCGCTGAGGTGAACTAGAGACTTACAGACCTCCGTGACCTCCATGTAAACGCAACTTCAAGTGATACTACACTACATGGCCAATTGTTTCGGCGGTCTACTTGACATGTAGGAGATACTACGAGCTAATGGTAGCGGCGCTCCTCCGCCTAATCGTACCGATGTTCCTCCTCCTGATACCCCTCGGCCAGATTCTTGAGCCGTCATCTTTTCATTTCTTTTTATTTTCTATGAATGTTATATATTTATTTTATTTTATTATACATTTTAGATGTTGTATTTTTTTATTATTTATATTTTATAATTGCGGTTATCAAGTTTCTAAACAGTTTTTTTCAAAGTTGAAAAAATAAAAATTTCTTGATAAAGAGTATACTAATAGCGGCGGATATCCACCATTATCAAAAGTAAATAATTTACGGTGATGAAGATATCCACAACTATAAAAAATGAATGAATTTACAATGGCGGATATATCCTGCACTATAAAAAAACCTTTTTATAGCAGTAAAAAAGAAATCAATTTTATATCATATATATAATTGCGTATTTATTCGCCACTGTATTATATTTAACGACAAATTTAATCTGCCTCTGTATAGGCTTTGAGCAGCGCATATATCCATTGCCAATGTACCATTCAGTGACGGATAAATCTGTCTCTAGATATAAATATAACGGCGGTTCTAGGTTTCTGCCGCTATAATCCTTCCCGCTAAATTTGTTGTTATATTTGGTTATAGAGATGATAGGTTTTATCCACTACTAGATATAGCGGTAAACTGTTTATCCACCGCTATCGATACACCGACGATACAAATAGCGGCGGATACAGTATCCATCATTGTACTGCTGATATTGGTTATAGCGGCGAATAAATTCATCGCTATATGTGCTAATTGTTGTAGTATGAATATTCATAGTTGAAAGAATTTTATGAAAAGAATGGGATAATTTACGAAATTACTACCTATATAATAGAACAAAATAGAATAGTTAAACATAAGAATAAAATATTTAATAGTTATAGTTTGTCTTCTAATATATGGGGAGAAGCTATATTATCTGTTTCAAAATAGGATACCTCATAAGAAGACTAGTAAGACACCATATGAATTGTAAAAAAACCACACTCCTGGTTATAAATATGTTAAACTGCGGGGGTATCTGGCTAAAGTAGTGTTACTTGAAACTAAGAACAGAAAACTAGGTCATGAGATAATTAATTATGTGTTTATAGGATATGTAGAAAACAATGCTGCATATAGATTCCTAGTTTTAAAATCTAAGGATAATCTTCTAGACAAAACACTATTATAAAAGCTAAAGATGCAAAGTTTCTAGAAAATGTCTTTTTATGTAGTTTAAATCTATAAAAATAAAAGACATTAGTAAATCAGATGTTGCTTCAACTAGTAGAAGTATAGATATAAATAGTGAAGTAGGACTAGAACTTAAAAGGATCACAAGAGCTCAAAAGGAGACCAACTTAGGAAATAATTTTTTTACTTTCTTATTAAAAGATGATTCTAGAACCTATTCAAAAGTCATTAACTCTCCTGATGCATCTTTCTGGAAAGAAGTAATAAACAATGAATTGGAGTCGATTGTATCGAACAACACCTAGGAACTTGTAGACATTCCTCTTGAGAACAAGCTTATTGAGTGTCGGTGGGTGTTTAAAAAAAAACTTAAACCAGATGGATCTATAGATAAGTTTAAGGCTAGATTGGTCATAAAAGGCTTTAAATAAAAAGAAAGATATGACTACTTTAATACTTATTCTCTTGTAACTAGGATTACAATGATTAGGGTATTAGTTTCAATAACATCCATATACAAGCCAATACTACATTAAATAGATGTTAAAACGACATTTCTAAATGGAGAGTTAGAAGAAGAAATCTACATAGAGCAATTTAAGGGTTATATCATTCTAGAAAAAAAAATAATGTAGACTAATCAAGTCTTTGTATAGCTTGAAACAAGCTCCTAAATAATGGAATGGAAAATTAGACAATGTTTTAAAGTCAAATGGATATCTTATTAATGATGTGGATAAGTGTGTATATAAAAAAATCTTTGGTAATGATAGTGTTGTAATCTACTTATATAGATAATATGCTTATTTTTTGAACTAATGTTGAGTTAGTCAATTCAACTAAGAAACTTCTTTCTTTTAAATTTGACATAGAAGACTTAGGAGAAGCAAGTATGATATTAATTATTCAGATAATCAGGAAAGATGACAATATTACTCTATCTTAATCTCACTACGTTGAGAAAATATTAAAAAGATTTAGTCACTTTGACTGCTTACCTGTTAATACACTTTCTAATCATATTGTGCATTTAAAAAAAGAATACAAGAAGTAGTGTATTTCAGTTTGAGTATTCTCAAGTAGTTGGTAGCCTAATATATCTGATGAACCGCACTAGATTTGATATTGCATTTGTAGTAGATAGACTAAGTAGATATACACATAATCCTGGATATGATCATTGGAATGCATTGAATAGAATATTGAGATATCTGAAGGTACTGCTTCATATGATATTCGTTATACAGGTTATCCTCCTGTGTTAGAAAGATACGATGATGTCAATTGGATCACTGATTCAAATAAAACAAAATTCACGAGTGGATATGTTTTCACCTTTGATGAATGTGCAACATCTTGAAAGTTTACTAAACAGACTTACATTGCTTGATCTACTATAGATTATGAATTTGTTGCTTTAAAAAATGCATGATCAGAAACTGAATGACTTCAAAATCTATCAACGGATATGCCTCTATGGTGAAAACATGTGTCTATTATATCTATTCACTGTGACGGTTAAGAAACTTTTGTTAGAGCTAAGAGTAAGATATACAATGGTAAAAGTAGATAATTGGATTTCGACAAAATATTATGAAACACCTGTTGAATGATGGAGTCATCGCTATTGATTTTGTGAAATTAGAAAAGAATCTGGTAGATCCTCTGACCAAAGGACTATCTAAAAGATTAGTCATGGAAACATATTGAAGGGAATGGGTTAAGCCTAACCAAATAAGCTACAAGTGTCGGCAACCCAACTTATACAATTGGAGATCCCATGCGATAGTTCAATTGGAAAACAACAAGACACTAGGAGACTGAGAAGCACTGTAGAGAATTTGCCCCTTCCTATGGTGTAGGCAGTGCAAGCAATAACTTGAAAGATGATGAGTTTTTGAACTCTTAATGAATCAATAAGCATATGTGGTGGTGCATCCAGTTGTTATGTACACTTGATGGAATTTACCTATATGAGTGTGGAATATATAGGTCGCTTCTCTAAAGCAATAATGAAAATTCAGGTAAAGGTGCATCGTTAAAAGTCACCAAATCGCAGAACTAGCTGTAACGAAGAAGTTGTATGAGTGGCAGGTATAGTCGTTTATGCTTCAAGGGTTAGGTTAAAGACCAATGATCACCTGATTCCTACAAATCCGTCTTTTTTATTCTAAATATTGATTAAAATTCGGATAGATATCAACACTATAACACAACTCTTCTATCTTAAGACTGAAGTGTTTTGAAATTGAAACATGTGGGAGATTGTTGTATTTTAAAATAATTTTGTTTCAAAAATTCAAAACTCTCTTCTTATTTTCTTATTTTGAAAATATTTTGTCTTTTATTGTAGTTCTCTTGTCTAACATTAAAATGACTAAGAAAAACATTTACTTTATGTGAGGACATGTTGCGCGTGTGTGCTGGGCTGGGTTCGGGTCTGGGTTTATGTGAGGACTGTGAGTACACCTGCGCTAAAGGTTTTGCTTCGTGAGTATACTCGCACCTATCGATTTTGTGTGAATTTCAAATCAGAGAAGCGTCTGTTCGAGCAGTCGCACCAGTTGGGTTTAAACCCAACGAACATAACCCATTTGAAACGGTGCTTTAAGCAATTAAGTATGGTTTATAAATAAGCTTTATCTCGATCCAATTTTTCATTAAAAAAAAAAACAAATTTCTCTATTCTTTAGAAACATTTTTAGGTTTCTTCTTTTTCTACAATTGAGTTTGCTGACAAGTTAACTCACTTCGGGTTTAAGTTATCCACATTGGTTCAAGCTCATGTACAACGCATGCACCATTGAGAATATGTCATAATCGTTGTATCCTAGAGGCCAACTTTTTAAGAAATCTTGTCGTACTTAGGACATGGTCCAAGGATGGCAGATTTGATTTAAGCCAAGTGACTAAATGACACCTTGACTCAAACACATAAGTCATCTTCCTTTTACTTTATCTTCTATTCTTTTTTATTTTATTTTATTTTTGTCTTTGAATATTATCCAGTGTTTTCAACACATATAATATTCCAACATGTAACTAACCAGATTTCGAGACTACGATTGAAACTAGTTTAGTGTATAATATATTAACGTTTGACAGGTATGCAATTTGAGAGTGCTCATACAGTGTTATACTCCTCCATAGTATCAAACCCAATATAAAGGGAACCCAACTGCCCATGACCCGTAGCTTAGATGATCCTGTGCCATGAGCTATGTAGGGCCAGAGAGATGTCCGTGACCAATCCACTCCGTTCATCTGTTTGAAAGAACACAATAAGACAGGAATTTAAAAATCAGGCAGACCCAAAACTCATGTGGGCCATACCACACAAAACAGTTGGGATTGAACGCCTGGGGCTGACATAAGTTTTGTATCAGGATGATATTTGTGCCTACTGTTTATCTTGGTGTTAATAACCCTATGAACGGTTTTGAACGTCATATGAACATCATGGTCAGCTCCGGGAAGGTTTCAACGGTGAACATATCTGTTCCGACTGTTTCGTTTGATGTGGCATATCCGAGACTTGGATCTGACTGAATTTTAGAATCCTGTCCTGTTGTGGTCTTTCAAAACAGATGGACGGAGTAGATTTGTCACGAACATATCTGCAGACCCCACACAGCCCAGGCACATGTATATCTGCTTATTCGTCTTATAGGTAGCTAGAGGGATTTCTCTCTATAGGGTTGGAAAAAGACTTAATATGAATAGGATCAACGCCGTCCATCAGTTACAAAACCTTATTTTTACCCTTTAACCCAAAAATCAGGCCGATTGAACAAAAAGGTCGGCCAAAGCAAAAAAAAATATGCCTAAAATCTCTGAATTCACGTGGTGTGGCCCACATGAGTTACCAAAAACTGCAATGTTTGTATAATCCTTTCATCTTGATGAGGCGGATAAGAGGAATTCATTTAGATTAGAAAAAATAATGGTGGGAGTTCCATCCCAAATATTCCCTATTCTGTGGACTATCTAGATCATGGATTATCATGATTTTTTGTCTCAGTGGTTAGCGTGCGATAAGCGTATCTGATGGACTGATCAGTTGATTTGTGAAAATTCAACACCTTGTGGCTGTCGGTTTGCTAAAGTAACCTGAGTGGGTACCTAGTGCGAGTAACACTCGGGCGGTTCCCTTGAAAACACACTATATTTCCATGAACGCTACAACCCATGAGTGTGCGGGGAGAGAGAGAGAGAGAGAGAGAGAGAGAGAGAGAGAGACGGCTGGTATGATCTTCAGGTGGGGCACTCAGTGTTCATAACAAATGAATGATTAATAGCAATAAGGATCGAAATTACACGTCACATCTGGCCCATATAATGATGAGATCGGTCTGATACTTGAGAAATCACATCTATCCAGTCTGGATCGCCTGATGAGCGGATCCCATCACATATATGTGGATAGTCTCCCGTTTGAGGCGATTAACACTCAAAAGGTGGGACGCGGATTGGCTGGTGACCCCTACACCAGCAAGCTAGCTGGTGGAAGAGCTCTGTGGGCCCCATTATGATCTCTATGTTTTATCCACGCTGTTCGTTCATTTTTTTCAGCTCATTTTAGGATTAGAACCCAAAAATTGGCATATCCAAAACACAAGTGGACCGCACCATAAGGAAACAGGGGATTAAATGCTTACCGTTGAAAAATTTCTGGGGCCCACTGCAATGTTTATTTGCCATCCAACCTGTTCATAAATTCACAGAACCCTAGATGAACGGAAAACACAAATATCAGCTTGATCCAAAACTTCCATGGCCCTAAAAAGTTTCCAACGGTAAACGTACATTCTACATTGTTTCTAGCCGTGTGGTCCACTTGAGTTTTGTATTTACTTTTTTTTTTTTGGGGGTTCATGCCCTAAAATGGATGGAAGGTGTGGATAAAATGCATACATCGTAGTGGGCCCACAGAGCTTTTCCACCGGCTAGGTGGCTGGTGTAGTGGTCATCAGCCAAACCGCATCCGAAATGGTGTACTGCAGCGAGTTCACTCGCAGCTCTTTCCGGTTTGGCTACATTGGCAGACAGCCGACCGGGTATTTGATTTGGGAGGAATTGCAGGGTCACAGGTGGAGCCCATGATCTTTTGTCCTACATGTTGATGGTAGTTGCTAAATAAATCTCTCAGATTGGACAATCCTAACCGTTTTCCGACAAGTAAACCGACAGACCGCGGGTAGAAAATTACAACAAACCTTCCCCATCGAATAGAAAAATGACCCAATATCTTGGGGTCCGTTTTCCAATCTCAGGAATTTTTTTAATCGCCCGTCAACCGTGATAGATCCTATCAGATAAACGGTTTGGATCACTAAACCATGGGTCCCACTTGGAGGGCATCTCTGCCTCAACTAACATTAGGTTTGCTGATGAGCAGAATCCTGCTCTTTGATACTCCAGGAGAGTGTAATGTCTGATACTTGGTCATTAATATTACACACTTGGCGTACAAGTAACTCAAGTTGCACCATCTCAATCACGGGCCACAAATTTGGAATTCGGATGGATATCATGTAAAAAAATTCTACCGATTTGATTTCCTAACTGGTAGATGGTTGGAAATTCAGTGGACAGTTTAACTGAAATTTATTCAATGGTCTAAATTCAAAAAACAGATGTTAACTTAACAAGAAGAAAGAATCCATGGACACCTGAAGATGATATATCTACAGTAGGACCTGCAATTTGGACGGTTTGATTCTATTGTATATTACATGTAAACAATTTCTAACTAACTGCATGTGAAATATTGTGGCCCGCCGTATTGTTATCATTGTTTCATTTTATTTATTCCCCATTAGGTTTATTTTATTGGAATTTTACCACAAAATTCCTTGTGAATTAGAATTTTATGTAATAATGCCTTCGGGAATCGGAACATGGTGGAGTGCCTTTCAAGGGATGAAATTACTCAATTGTCCTTACTTTTTTTTATGGACAAAAGTAATAAAATCAATAATTATAGGGCCAACATTGTACAGTTTATGACATCCAACTATACAACTGATGAATCTCACCATAAGGATCATATGAATAAGAAAGTGGGCCACACCATAAAAATTATATGTAATGTCCAAAACGTTCTAAAGTCAAGCATAGCTTGTATAATGATTCTACCACCCATATTTTTGTTTGGGTGATCATCATGGTTGGTGCATGTATTAGATGGTGGATTGAATATCATACACAATTCTACGTTTTAACTTTTTTAAAAAACAAATATACAAAGATATACAATGTAATTTAGTAATTGCATTGCTCAAAAGCACCACCCGGCATTATCTAGAAAAATTTGAATTTTGAAGGAATTTTGTGGTAAAAATACTTTATTTTTTCAGGTCGAATTCAGTAGTCGGCGGATCACTGAAATCTATGTGCTGAAGTTAGGACCCGCTCTTTTGAGTGGTCAAATCATGCATTACACAGATCCGTTTGAACCAAAAAGATCCCGCATGCAACATGTGGACCATCCATTCGGAGGCTCCTTGCCTTGTGAGTTCCTAATTCTAGACAATAAAGGGTCCATGTAATACAGGGGTGGTCCCATCATGCAGAGTTCAAGGTTACTGTTGTATGCTCAATTTCCAGTTTGTGCAAGTGGGTCCATGGATCAATGATTCAGTCCATTGATCTATTAAGACCCTTTATGATGTACCATGCTTAAAGAATATTATATATTAATAAGACAATATGAGCCTTTCGATTTTCAGGATGAATATATATATATATATATATATATATATATATATATATATATATATATATATATATATATATAGATGGTTGAAAAGAAATAGAATAAGAGTTCACGATCCACATGGGAGATTGCTGGGGCATGATCCATGCATGGTGAATCCCTACAGACTAATGGTCCGGATATCTGAACCATGCCTCCAACTTCTACGAACTCAAAATGAGTGTATCGTGTGGTGGTACCTGTAAAAAGGGCTTGCCTGGAGCATTTGGTTGCACGTAGAGAAAACCCATAGCTTTGCTTTTAGAGAGGTTTGGCCACCCACAAAGATGGTCTGATAATCAGAACCGTATATATTCTAGTTAGTACATAGGCCACGGTCAGAAACCCATGTCAAAGCAGATTCCCAACGTTGAAATTGTCTGATCAGCTCTTCCTGTAGGCCCCATCAGCAGGTTATGAGACATTCTATTTGGGCATGTGCATGTGAGATCCGATCTGTTCAATAGATTGGCACCGCAATGTTTGAACCATGGCCTAAGATCAGCTTGCACCGATAAGCGGTAGGCCACATGCATGCCACAAATTGGATAGTTACACATAGAAAGAACTGAGCCCTGGGCCACACTAGATTGAATCTTTGTGTCCCGCTTGTTGACATGATCCTAGCCTTGATTTTCAGGACCTGGTACATACAGTCTGGCTCTAGTGGCCTAAATCTAGTATGGATGTTTCAATAAACATTATAATGGAGCCACATTCATGTCCCTACCACAAAGAACTACATCCATTGCGGAGCTGTACAACGGCTTCACGTGAACCATCAGGTTAGTCAGACCATACAGCGCACACAGCTCAAAATTTACTTGACTGGAGGATCTGCTACCTACAGATTGGCATCCATTTCCCCAAAAGAACTGAAACAAAAGGTCCACTTGGCATGCCAAAGTGCTCCGTTTAGAAATTTCACAGCTACCCTATGGTTGCGGTCTTGAGCGAGTTCATTTCATCTATGTGGCGACTCAGCATTCGTAGTATGTGTTACCCACTTGGGGTCCACATGCTGAGATGTCCGGTGTGTTGGGAATAGGGGTGCCGACAACGAAAGTGGAAGCCGAACAAACACCACAACAAAATATAAGATCAAACGAGAAACAAAATGCAATCACACCGCACAAGCATTCAACCAAAAGAGACAATCTGATTTTACGTGGAAAAACCCCTCAACTGGTAAAAAACCACGGCACAAAGCGATCCACTATAATTAATAGAGTTTACAGAGAATGAAGAAACAAAATGCCTAGAAGAGAAATCTCCGAGCTACCCAAAGCTTATTCTCACATGAAACGGACAAGCACAGTCCTTTTTTTCATCCCAGAGAATCCCAAGCTTTCCCCAAGCTCTTTCACTTACCTTAGAACCCTCTCACTCCATTTAGGAAACATGGCCCCAATGGCAAAACTCATAATCCTGCATTATACCCCTTAAATAGGCATAAAACCGAAATTAGAAACCTCTTGCACAAAACCGTGCAAAAGACCGACTTGCAATAGGAAACTTCCAGATTCGTCGCGTCCAGCCCGGTCTCCCGACCGCTCGGAGCCCCCTGCAAACCGATTGCCCGACCGGTTTAGGGCACATGAAATATGTCTAGTGACCTCATCGTGTATCTGGGCCAAACCGTCAGACCAGTCGCCCACCGAAACCGTGCACAGTTTGAAGGCTCTCCAATAATCTCTACCGAGCCTTCAAACGTCAAATCAAACCATCCTTGCTTTGTCATCTCATCTTCATCATAGCTCCACCGCTTCTCATGCCTCCATCGACTTCATCTTTGCACATCCACGCACCTTTATCGCTCTTCTCATATGGACCTTGAGCACTTGCCATATACGAGCAACCGTGGATCTCGCTATCGATCCCGCAAATCCATCGTAAAACGTGCTTCTGATCAAACTCAATCGCAGTCGATGAACCAGATGAGATATTGGCGTACCGGTCTACCTTCTTCCACTCTACTTCTTTCATAGATGTTAATCGCTTTCCATGTTTTTCTTTCACAGAATCCTTCTCAACGTCAAATCTCGTATTTAATCCCATCTTGTCGTCTCAGATCTGAATTCTACTCCACCCCAACTTTAGCTCCGATACCACTTATTGGGAATAGGGACGCCAGCAGCGGAAGCAGAAGCTGTACAAATATCAAAGCAAAATATAAGATCAAACGAGAAACACAATGCAATCACACAACACAAGAATTCAACCACAAGAGACAATCCGATTTTACGTGGAAAAACCCCTCAACAGGTAAAAAACCACGGCACAAAGCGATCTACTATGATTAACAAAGGTTTACAGAGAATGAAGAAACAAAACGCCCACAAGAGAAATTCCTGAGCTACGCAAAGCTTATTCTCACATGAAACAGACAAGCGTAGTTCTTTTCCTCATCCTAGAGAATCTCAAGCTTTCCCCAAGCTCTTTCTCTTACCCTAGAACCCTCTCAATTCATCTAAGAAACATGACCCTAATGACAAAATTTCTAATTCCGCATTACACCCCTTAAATAGGCATAAAAGCAAAATTAGAAACCTCTTGCGCAAAACCGCACAAGAGACCGACTTGTAATAGGAAACTTCCAGATTCGTTGTGTCCAGCGACACCACCGACCGGTCGCCTGACCGATTGGAGCCCCCTGCAGACCGGTCACCCGACCGGTCTAAGGCACATAAAATATGTCTAGTGACCTCGCCCTACATCTGGGCCAAACCGTTAGACCGGTCTCTCAACCGGTTTGAGCACCCAAACCGTGCACAATTTAAAGGCTCTCCAATAATCTCCACTGAGGTTTCAAACGTCAAATCAAACCATCCTTGTTTTGTCATCTCATCTTCATCATAGCTTCACCGCTTCTCGTTCCTCCATCAACTTCATCTTTGCACCTTCACGCACCTTTATCGCTCTTCTCATGTGGCTCTTGGGTACTTACCCCATACGAGCATCCGTGGATCCCGCTGTCGATCCCGCTGCTCCACCGTGAAACATGCTCCCGATCAAACTTGATCGCAGTCGATGAACCTGATTGAGATATTGGCGTATCCGTCCACCTTCTTTGACTCTACTTCTTTCATAGATGCTAATCTCTTTCCATGTTTTTCTTTTACGGAATCCTTCACTACACCGAATCTCATACTTGATCCCATCTTCTCGTCTCAGATCTAAATTCTACTCCACCCCAACTTTAGCTTTGATACCACTTGTTGGGAATTGGGAAGACGACAGCGGAAGCGTAAGTCGAACAAACACCATAGCAAAATATAAGATCAAACGAGAAACACAATTTAATCACACAACACAAGCATTCAACCACAAGAGACAATCCGATTTTACGTGGAAAAACCCCTCAATGGGTAAAAAACCATGGCACAAAGCAAACCACTGTGATTAATAGAAGTTTGCAGAGAATGAAGAAATAAAACGCCCACAAGAGAAATTCTCGAGCTACCCATGAAATTGCGGTTTCACCGCTTGTAGAGATACTCGGAGATATGTCTAAGGACTTAGAGGGGGGTGATAAGGACCTTTTTCAAATTCTTTTCGCCTACTTATGCAATTCAATAAAATAAGCTTTGTAAGCAAGAACACCTCGGCTTCCAAGCCTTGGTGGGTCCAATTAAAAGACTAGCAAGAAGATAAGCAATAAACAAACCTAGTCTAAGCATGCATAGGAAGTAAATGATACAACTACTCAAACTCCTAACCTATGCATCTTGTGTAGACTTATGAGAGTGGATCAATGAGCTCAAGTCTACACAAGTAGTGAAGGTTCATCTTGTGTGGGGATGCCTATAAAGTGCCTAGCATGCATTCCTATCAATCATTCATAATTAAGCAATTAAACTAACAATGCAAGGATAGAATGTGCTCAAGAACAATCACACACACAAGGATGTATAGTGGTTCGACTACGTGTCTACTCCACTCCCGGTTCAAGTACTCAACCCCTTTGAGCACACCGGCATTCACTATCGGAGGTTTTAAATGAGGTTCACCTCTCAACCTTTACACACGGAGGTTTTATTGGTTCACCTCTCAACCGTCACCGGAGTTTTGAACCAAGGGCTAACTCTCAACCCAATCGCACGTTCACTCCCGTGTCGGAGGCTCCCCCTTGGAGACTTAGTTTAAGCCCGGCTGACGGGCCAAGGAACGGCTAACGTCCCTAAGTTGAGTTGACAAACAAACTCTAAAATGGACTCTCAAATAAGACAACCTACTTGTCGGATGAGCCCCTTGTTTAGCGCCGGATTGGGTTGCTTGATCTCCGCTCTCCCGTGCTTCAATCAGCTTCCCTTTGCTCCCTCGATCGTGCCGCCGTTGCGTCGCCAATGCCTCAGCCACATTCGATCAAACACCTTGCATGCGATGCCTTGAAATGCCCAAGGTGCTAGGAGGATGGGTTGAATCTCCTATATGGGATATGTAGGATGTTCTAACTTAGGAGATTCACCTAGAGAGTCTTCTAGAGGTCTTGGACAAAGGATATACCAATGTGGAATAATGTCACACCTCTAGATTTGAGAGAGGAATCAAGTCATCTCTTGATTGCATTTGAATGCCCATACTTGTGTTTGAAACACAAGGGATATGACTTGAAAACCTCCTCTTTGAGACCCCAAAAGATGTACAAATGATGTGGGCAAAGGGCTCTCAAAAACTTCTCCCCCGTTGCCCAAGAATGGAGCACCATATATATAGAAAAAGGGCTCCAACGGTCAGAAAACGGGCAGAAAACGGTTGCCCGACCTGTCCCGACCGGTCACGACCGGTCGGAGCTCTTTGTTGGAAGGCATACAAAAAAACATCCAAGCCATCTACACAGGTCGACCGGTCATGACCGGTCGGCACTCTTTGCTGGACAGGGTGGATGCCCCAGGCCGACCGGTCATGACCGGTCGGCGCACTCTCTGGCTGGATTTGGATTACCAGGCCGACCGGTCATGACCGGTCGGCCACCTCTGCTGGCTTCCATGGATTTGTAAAGGCCGACCGGTCCTGACCGGTCGGCTGGCCATTGATAATGCAGCCAAGCTGCTGGCCGACCGGTCATGACCGGTCGGACCAGCCTGGGTCCCCTCACCTTTTATCTGATTTCTTCTTTCTCCAGCATGAAGATATAGGCCAATGTTAGAGTGGTCAAAAGGGACACCTAGGGCCTATCTATGATGACTAAATGTACTCTAATATGGTCAAGGTCATCAAGGATACAAAGGGGATAGGTTTTGGTCGAGGTTAAGGCACCAAGGCATCTCATATACCTGAATCTTCTTCCTTGATGTGGCTGGACGTCTTGAGTCTTCGGTCTTCGTCTTCATTGGGCTCAACCGACACAAGACTCACAGCTGTAAGTGATTGACAAACAAGGTGCACTAGTATGCCACGAAAAAGTGCACTAACAACTCCCCCTTTGTCAATTACTTACAAAAACTTAACCAACCAAAACAAATTACATGTTCAAGATATTACAATGATAAAGCATAAATTACAGGACTCTTGACATGTCTAAATTATGCTGCTCCGCTTCAGTTTGCTCCCCCACAACCTGTCAATCCCTGCATCACAAAACATAGCAAACTAGTTTTGGTGGGATTTGATCTTTCTCCCCCTTTTTGTTAGCAATTGACAAACTATTCTCTCCCCCCTTAATGATATGCCAATAAGGTTAAGGTAAGAGAAGATAGTGTGTCGCAGTTATAACTATAAGCACATGCTAGAAGGAGAGTGTAGGGTGCATGAATCATAAGTACATGGAGCATGCTAAGAAAAACATGATTAACAGGAAGATATAACTATCTAAGCGTAGGTAATCATGCAATATTGGTCAAGAACATACATTTGCAATGAAGCACAAAGGGCTTATAGCCCAATCAACCAACCTCCCCTAACGGTATATCAAGACCAAAACTAAGCAAAGATTAGTATACATGAAGCATAAAACTCAAGATGATTAGCTAATCTAAGCAGGAAGACAATCTAGCAAGTAAATGAATTAAATAGAAACCAGGCTAAATCATCACAAACTGGGCGAATGAGGCTGGAATCCTCTGATTTGCCCATACATACAGGAATGAGGCTGAAATCCTCAGATTTTCCAATAAAAGCATAATTAGCTACCCTCACTAACCATGATAAGTTTGAAAAGCCAAAGGGTAGCAAAATTCCTCAACACCCTCATAGAATATAGCATGAGGTGAGGGGTTGGAAACTCCTTCTCCTCCTAGAAAGGATAGCGGTTGGGATCCCCTCTTAGATACTCTGGTAGAGGGGTCGTGATGGAGGCCGAGAGAGCAAGATCTTTATGTTGGCTCTCATCATCAGATTCGGACTCCTCCGTATCATCCCAAGTAGCAGTCATTGCCTTTTTTTCCTTTCGGTTTAGGCCCTTCCGGACATTCCGGGGCAATATGGCCACGACGACCGCAACCGTAACAACGGACGGATGAAGGTATGGATGATTTTCCTGTACGTTTATCACCCTTCTTGTCCTTCTTGTCACGGCTATTCCCTCTATCAAATTTGAGGAATCTCTTGAATTTTTTGTTCAATTGTTCTTCCTCATCATCCTCATCATCGCTATCTTCCTCCGTCTCACTTTTGATTTTCTTGAGTCTGTGAGAGGACTTGAAAGCGATGTTTTTCCTTCTAGAGGGGGCTTTAAAGCCTAACTCAAAGGTTTGTAGGGAACCTATGAGTTCTTCAACTTTCATTGTATTAAGATCCCTACACTCTTCAATGGTGGTGACTTTAGAAGAGAACCGTTCCGGAAGAGATCTCAGAATTTTCCTACAAAGCCTATGTTCCGGAACCGGATCCCCTAAGCCCCACATATCATTTGTGATTTTGTTCAGTTTGGTATAAAATTCAGTAAACGTTTCATCCTCCTCCATAGTAATATTTTCAAAGAGAGTGGAGAGGCGCTGGAGTTTAGAATTTTTAACAACATTTGTTCCTTCATGGGTAACTTCCAGAATATCCCATGCTTGTTTACTAGTAGTGCAGTTTTGGATCCGACCAAATTCTTCTCTCGATACTGAACAAAATATAGCATTCAGGCCCTTGGCATTATTGATACGTTGAGCCTTTTCTTGAGCAGTCCACAATGCCTTATCTTTTGGCCTGATAACATCCGGCTCACCTTCCTTAGAGATAGTTACCATTGGGGGTTCATATCCAAAGTCAACCATGTCCCTCACATCCGAATCAATGGATTCCAAGAAAATGCGCATTCGGGCTTTCCAATATGGATAATTTGACCCATCAAAGAAAGGAGGCTTAGTGACGGATGAAGAGTCCTCTCTAGACATATTTTCAAGTTTCTCTTTAGGATCTACCTCTAGGCAATTAAGCCCTTAAAGAGGAACCCTCTCTGATACCAATTGAAATTGCGGTTTCACCGCTTGTAGAGATACTCGGAGATATGTCTAAGGACCTAGAGGGGGGTGATAAGGACCTTTTTCAAATTCTTTTCGCCTACTTATGCAATTCAATAAAATAAGCTTTGTAAGCAAGAACACCTCGGCTTCCAAGCCTTGGTGGGTCCAATTAAAAGACTAGCAAGAAGATAAGCAATAAACAAACCTAGTCTAAGCATGCATAGGAAGTAAATGATACAACTACTCAAACTCCTAACCTATGCATCTTGTGTAGACTTATGAGAGTGGATCAATGAGCTCAAGTCTACACAAGTAGTGAAGGTTCATCTTGTGTGGGGATGCCTATAAAGTGCCTAGCATGCATTCCTATCAATCATTCATAATTAAGCAATTAAACTAACAATGCAAGGATAGAATGTGCTCAAGAACAATCACACACACAAGGATGTATAGTGGTTCGACTACGTGTCTACTCCACTCCCGGTTCAAGTACTCAACCCCTTTGAGCACACCGGCATTCACTATCGGAGGTTTTAAATGAGGTTCACCTCTCAACCTTTACACACGGAGGTTTTATTGGTTCACCTCTCAACCGTCACCGGAGTTTTGAACCAAGGGCTAACTCTCAACCCAATCGCACGTTCACTCCCGTGTCGGAGGCTCCCCCTTGGAGACTTAGTTTAGGCCCGGCTGACGGGCCAAGGAACGGCTAACGTCCCTAAGTTGAGTTGACAAACAAACTCTAAAATGGACTCTCAAATAAGACAACCTACTTGTCGGATGAGCCCCTTGTTTAGCGCCGGATTGGGTTGCTTGATCTCCGCTCTCCCGTGCTTCAATCAGCTTCCCTTTGCTCCCTCGATCGTGCCGCCGTTGCGTCGCCAATGCCTCAGCCACATTCGATCAAACACCTTGCATGCGATGCCTTGAAATGCCCAAGGTGCTAGGAGGATGGGTTGAATCTCCTATATGGGATATGTAGGATGTTCTAACTTAGGAGATTCACCTAGAGAGTCTTCTAGAGGTCTTGGACAAAGGATATACCAATGTGGAATAATGTCACACCTCTAGATTTGAGAGAGGAATCAAGTCATCTCTTGATTGCATTTGAATGCCCATACTTGTGTTTGAAACACAAGGGATATGACTTGAAAACCTCTTCTTTGAGACCCCAAAAGATGTACAAATGATGTGGGCAAATGGCTCTCAAAAACTTCTCCCCCGTTGCCCAAGAATGGAGCACCATATATATAGAAAAAGGGCTCCAACGGTCAGAAAACGGGCAGAAAACGGTTGCCCGACCTGTCCCGACCGGTCACGACCGGTCGGAGCTCTTTGCTGGAAGGCATACAAAAAAACATCCAAGCCATCTACACAGGCCGACCGGTCATGACCGGTCGGCACTCTTTGCTGGACAGGGTGGATGCCCCAGGCCGACCGGTCATGACCGGTCGGCGCACTCTCTGGCTGGATTTGGATTACCAGGCCGACCGGTCATGACCGGTCGGCCACCTCTGCTGGCTTCCATGGATTTGTAAAGGCCGACCGGTCCTGACCAGTCGGCTGGCCATTGATAATGCAGCCAAGCTGCTGGCCGACCGGTCATGACCGGTCGGACCAGCCTGGGTCCCCTCACCTTTTATCTGATTTCTTCTTTCTCCAGCATGAAGATATAGGCCAATGTTAGAGTGGTCAAAAGGGACACCTAGGGCCTATCTATGATGACTAAATGTACTCTAATATGGTCAAGGTCATCAAGGATACAAAGGGGATAGGTTTTGGTCGAGGTTAAGGCACCAAAGCATCTCATATACCTGAATCTTCTTCCTTGATGTGGCTGGACGTCTTGAGTCTTCGGTCTTCGTCTTCATTGGGCTCAACCGACACAAGACTCACAGCTGTCACTACGCCAAAACAGCGAAAAAACGACACAAAAACGCTTGGTTTAACGACGGACTTGATCCGTCGTTAAAAAGGGCTTGGTTTAACGACGGACTATATCCGTCGTTAATATTAACGACGGACTATATCCGTCGTTAAGGCGAAAACAGTCCGTCGCTAACTACTAAAACCTCCGTCTTTGGCGTGTTTAATCGACAAAATTGTACGACGGACCAGAATCCGTCGATAACTGTAAATTAACGACGAATATAGTCCGTCGTTAATATTACGACGGATCTAATTCGTCGTAAATTAATGTAATTCAAGGGGGATTTCCTGCGTCGTAAAATTCTGCTTCCGGAGACGGAACGTTGGGATTTATCGACGGACGTTCTTGGAGTTAACGACGGATGTAGTCCGTCGTAAATTGAAAATTATACATCTCGCAATTCTTTTTAAATAAATTTTTTCTTTAATAACTTTTAAAAAAAGTTGACAAATTTAATAAAAATTAACAATATTTAAGAAAAAATGGGATTTGGAAAAATTCGAGATTTTGAAAATAATATTCTAAATTTTAAAAAGAAATAGAATTTTGAAAGAAATTGACATTTTGAAATAAACTGAGACGTTTGAACAAAGTGTATAAGTTTGAAATAATGTAGACTTTGAGGAAGATTGAGGTTTTGCATTTTGAAAGATGTTGACATAGTTTGATAAAAAAAATTTAGATTGTCAAAAAATTGGCATTTTGAAAACGAACATCGGAAAGTTTAAAAAATTGTGATTTTGAAAAAATGTTGAGTTAATCTTGAATAAAATTTATAAGTTTGAAAAAAATGTAATAAAATTAATAATGTTTAAGAAAAATTGAAATGTAGAAAAAATCAAAATTTTGAAAATAATTAGAATTAAAAAGGAACAAAAAATCTGAAAGAATTTTGACATAAATTAGGATTTAAAAGGATTTAAAAAAAGTTGGCATTTTGACATAAATCAAGAATTTTGAATAAAATTTATCGGTTTGAAAAAATATATTTTCAAAATAGAAATTGTGATTTTTAAAAAGAAATTTAGATTTTGTATTTTGTAAAAAAAATTGAGAAATTTGATAGAAAATGAAATGTTGAAAAAACAATTGACATTTTGAAAAAAGTGTTTATGTATTGAATTGCGATTTTGAGAAAAAATTAAGAAGTTTGAAAAAAAATTGTAATAAAACTAATAATGTTTAAGAAAAATTAAGATTTAAAATAACGAGATTTTGAAAAGAAATTCGGGATTTACAAAGAACCAAAAAGAAATTGTCATTCTTAAAAAATTAAGATTTAAAAAAAAAACTGCGAAGATAGAATAAAATTTATAAGTGTGAAAAAAAATTGAAAAAAAATTACAATTTTTAAAAATAAAATAGGATTTTGTATATTGAAAATTTTTGAGAAATTTGATAAAAAAAAATTTGACATTTTGAATTCTGAAAGTTGACAAGTTTATTAAAAAAATGTGATTTTGAAAAATAAAATTATATTATTTAAAAAAAATTAACAATTTTAGGACATTAGGACATTATACCAAAATTGATATTTTAAGAAATCTAAACCAGTCCATCCACTTTGTGAGATAATTTTAGGACATTATACAAAAAAGGTAAGAACCCGAATCCTGGTGGGTGGGAACCCTGAACGTGGGGCCACTCTAATGAATGTGACTACATCCACGCCATACATCCATATTGAAAGTTCATTTTAGGGCGTGTTCCAAAAAATGAAGCAATTCTAAGTCCCGGATGGGACATAGTAGAGGAAACAGTGCTGATTGACCATTAAAGACTTCCTGTGGGGCCACAAAAGCTTTGGATCAAGATGATATTTTTGTGGTCTATTCATCTAGGTGTTTGTGACCTTACAAATAGGTTGGATGGAAAATAATGGCAAATAAACATTCCGGTGAAATCCATGAAGTTTTCAAGTGTAGAGATTCAATCACAATATTCTATGGTGTGGTCCACCTAATATTTGACTCAGCTTCATTTTTGGTATCATTCCCTAAAATGATATTTCAAAATGGTTGGATGGTGTGGATTTAAGACACATATATCACTGTAAGCCCCACAATCAAGGTGTGGACCCCACAAAGTTTACTCAATACGCAAGCCTTTTATCCAGGCGCGGTTTGGGTGGATCCCTGGATCCGGTAATTAAGGTTGGTAGATTCCCAATTTTGGGGCCACTGTGATGTATGTACCTTACATCTACACCGTCCATGCATTTTGAAAGCTCATTTTAGGGCATTACCCAAAAAATGAGGAAGATCCAAATCTTAGGTTGACCATACCACATGAAATAGTAGTAATTGAATCCCCACCATTAAAAAATTCATGGGGACCACTGGAATGTTTATTTTCCATCCAATTTGTTGAAAAGGTCACAAAGACCTGGATGAAGATACCAAACAAATATCAGCTTGACCCAAAACTTTTGTGACCCACTATAAGCTTTTAATAGTTGAGTACCATTGTTTATTGTATTATGGTGCACCTGAGATTTGGATGTACTTCATTTTTTTTAATCATGCTCTAAAATGTGTTTTCAAAATGAATGGACGGCGTGGATGTAACACATAAACATCACACAGTGGATGGCACGGTAAGGGATCCACCGACCTCGGTGGATACGGGGTTCGGCGAAGCCACGCCCCTTCCAAAGGGGGCGTGGATTTCGTGCGAAAGCCTTGCGCATGAAGTTCCTGCACTGGGAACTAAGGTGGGGCCTACAGTGATGTTTTTCAATAAATCCACCTCGTCCATCCGTTTTGGGAGCTCATTTTAGTACATAAAAACAAAAATGAACCGGATCCAAGACTCAAGTGGGCCTCACTAAAGGAAAAGGTGGGTAGGTAAATTACTACCATTGAAACCTCCCTGGGGTCGACAGTGATGTTTATATGACATCCATACCGTTCATAACGTCACTACTACTGGGATGAACAGGAAACACAAATATTATCCCGTTTCGAAACACCTGTGGCTCTACAAATATTTCAACTGTGGACGTTCAATCCTCACATTTTCGGCCCACTTGAGTCTTGGATCGGGTTCATTTTTGTTCTCATGTCCTAAAATGAGCTCCCAAAACGGATGGACGGGGTGGATTTATGAAAATAATCACTGTGGGCCCCACCTCGGTTCCCAGCAGAGTAACTTCCAGAGCAAGGCTTTCGCTGGAAATCCGCGCCTGTTACGGGAGCGGATTAGGTGCGACCCCGGACTCACGCAAGACGGTGCGGCCCTTACGTAGGTTCACCGTGGGGCCCACCTTGATGTATATATTATGTATCTACACCGTCCAACTGTTTATAAACATAATTTTAGGGCATTAAAACAAATATCATGCATATCCAATTATCAGGTGGACCATAGCATAAGAAACAGTGGTGATTGACCATTAATGGGCCACAAGAGTTTTGGATCAATCTGATATTTGTTTTTTTACCTTAATATAGTCTAATTTAACGTTATCCACAGATTGGATGGTAAATAAACACTACATAAACATTAAGGAGCACCCTGAGAAGTTTTTAATGGTGGGACGGGCAATCACCACTGTTTCTCATGGTATGGTTCACATGATAATTGGATCTGCTTAATTTTTTGTATAACCCCTTAAGATGATGTGAAAAAATGGATGGACGAGATGGATACATAATACATACATCAAGGTGGGCCCCACAACAAAGTCACGATAAGGGCTGCACCCTCTTACGTGGGGCCGGGGTCTCACCTAATCCGTTCTCGCCTGGCGCGACGAGAAAAATTTTGCTACACCCACGAGTTAGCTACGCTAGCTACAGCGGGTGTAGTAATGACCCCACCATGATGTATGTGTTATATCCACTCCGTCCATTCATTTGGAGAGATCATTTTAGGGCATGATACCAAAAATGAGGCAGATCAGAAGCTCAGGTGGCCCCCAAGAATTTTTTAATGGTTGGTGTTTAATTCCCTCTATTTTCTATTCTAGGTCCACTTAAGCTTTGAATCTGCCTGATTTTTAGTATCATGCCATAAAATGATCTCAGTAAATGGATGGACGGCGTGGATACAACAAATGCATCATGATGGGTCATTGGTACACGCGGTGTAGCTAGCGTAGCTTAGTTGTGGGTGTAGCAAATATTTTCTCGGGCGCGACTTGGGTGAGATCCCGGAATTTAAGATCTGGTGGGATTCTGAACATAGGGCGCACCTCTATGTATTAATGCAGTGACGTCATCAAGTTCTGTAGGTCCCACCATGAGGTACTTGTTATATTCAAACCGTCCGTCCATGTTCTAAAATCATTCTAAGGCTGGACCCAAAAAATCGGACAGATCCAAGGATCCAGTGGACCACACTGCAGAAAGCAGTGGGAGATTGAACGTAAACCATTGAAACCTTTTTGGAGGTCCCTGAAGTTTTGGATCAGTCTGATATTTATTTTTACCCTTCATCCAGGTCCGTGTGACCTTATGAACAGTTTGGATGACAAATAAACATCATGGTGGACCGTGGGTATGTTTTAACGGTGATAATCATTGTCCCCACAATAAATTTATTGGTGTGGTCCACTTGAGTTTTGAATATGACTCATTTTAGGTATCATACACTAAAATGATCTCTCTAAATATATGGACGGTTTGGATGTACTAAATACATCATTGTGGGGTCCACAGAGCCTTAATCTTCATAATAGTTTAATACAAACACGGTGCTCGTTGACTGCCCACTAGCTCTGCGTCCGTCACGTCCCTTCACCAGCTGTAATAACTGGTGTAGGGTGCACCAGCCAATCTGTTTCCAGTGACCAATTTCTGTAGGGCCCACCATGAGGTTCGTGGTATATCCAAACCGTTCGTCCATTTGGAGACATCGTTATAAAGGTTTACCAAAAAAATAAGGCAGATCCAATGATCAAGTGGACCACACTGCAGAATGCAGTGGGAGATTGAACGTCAACCATTGAAACCGTCTTGGTGGTCACAGAAGTTTTGGATTAATCTGATATTTGTTTTTATGCTTCATCCATGTCTATGTGACCTTATGAACAGTTTGGATGGCAAATAAACATCATGGTGGGCCCTAGGAATGTTTTAACGGTGAAAATCATTGTTCCCATTGCTTTTTGTGGTGTGGTCCACTTGAGATTTGGATATATTTATTTTTTTTATCATGCCCTAAAATGATCTTGTAAACGGGATGGACGGTGTAGATATGTTAAATACACCATCTTGGGGCCCACATGAACTTGATTTTCTTTGAACCGTTGGTATGAACACGGAGCTCAAGGACTGACAAAGCTGTCTGCTGGGAGCGAATTAGATGTTACCCCGGTAACACCTTAGTGGGTGTTACCCCTACCGTGTGGGGCCCATCTTGATGTATTTTTATATATCTATGTCGTCTATTTTTTTTCTCATATCATTTTAAGATATGATCCAAAACCTTAAGAAGATCTAAATCTCAGGTGGACCATACCACTAAAAACAGTGATTAATAACCATTAAAAACGTTTTGTGGGCCACAAAAGTTTTTGATCAATCTGATATTTATATTTTACCTTAATCAAGACCTTATTGACATTATCAAGAGCTTGGATTGAAAATAAACATTATCAAAACCTTACCATGGGCTCTTTGGAATTTTTAATGGTGAGTCACTCAATGACACTGTTTCCAGTGGTATGGTCCACTTGAGATTTGGATCTGCATAATTTTTGGAACCTTATCATAAAATGGGCTGTATAAACGGATGGATGGAGTGGATATAAAAAATATCATCCATGTGGGCCATACGGTAGGGGTAACACCCACTAAGCTGTTACCGGGGTAACACCTAATTCGCGCCCAAGGTTCAGGGACCCACCCACATCGCTGGTTCCGCGGTCTCACCCGAGTCGCGCCCAGAAGCGGACTGGTGGTAAGCAACTCCGCACGCTAAGCGTGCAAAGAGGGACCCACCGTAATTTATTTATTTTATCCACTCCGTCCATCCATCTTAAAAGTTAATTTTAAGTACGGAACATAAAATTGAAGCATATCAAGTTCGAAAGTGGACCACACCACAGGAAAAGTGTGAACTGAATGTCTACCATTGAAAAATTCTTGGGAGGAAACTGAAGTTTTGGATCAAACTGATATTTGTTTTTTCCCTTCATCCATGTCCATGTGATCTTATGAACAGGTTGGATGACAAATAAACATCACTGTGGGGCATGGAAAGGTTTCAACGGTGGAAATCATTATTCCCACTGTTTCCTGTGGCATGGTACACTTGAGATTTGGATATGCTTAAATTTTGGGCTTAACCCCTAAAATGATGTGTAAAAACATATGGACGGAATAGATGAAGCACATACATTCTAGGTGGGCCCAACAGAGTTTACTCTGCACGGAGAAAGCGTGCGGAGTAAGTCCGACGCAATCCTCTGTTCTCCCCCAAAAGAGAGACCCCTCTCTCTGTCTCAGCTCCTCTCTGTCTCTCTCTCTCTCTCTCTCTCTCTCACGCAGGCTCTCTCTCTCTCTCTCTCTCTCTCTCACTCTCACGCCCCCCCCCCTCCCAACTCTCTCTCTCTCTCACTCACGGCCCTCCCCCCTCTCTCACTCACGGCCCTCTCTCTCTCTCTCTCTCTCTCTCTCTCTCTCTCTCTCCCTCCCTCTCGATCCCGTTCTTTGTTCCAGCGTGTGGGTGTACAACAACTGCTCCCTCTCTCTCTCTCCTCTACTTCCTCCACCAGGTAAAAAACCCTAACCCTAACCTTGCTTTCTTTTCTTTTTTGGATTTTTATTGTCGAATCCCAAATTAGGGATTTGTATTGTCGAATCCCTAATTAGGGGTTTCTAAATTCTATGCTCATAAAAAATTGTAAATTGGATGGTTTACAATTTAAATAGGAAAATGTTGGCTAGGCTTCAGCTCAGCCGTTGGCAACACTAGACCACACGAGTATACAGTGTCACCGATATGCAGATATGCCATCTGTGCTAACTCCAAACTTTCCATGAGATGAATATATGTTTTAGATCATCTTACCCAAGAAATCAGGCCCATTTATTTCTGCCACATCCACAGGTTTGAAATTTGGTTTAGGCCATTTTTTACTTTCGAGAGATTCTATCAAAATAGCGGCAGAATTTAAAATATCACGTTTTTTAGGCCATACTGATATTATAGTGAAAGTAGTAAAAAAAAAAAACCAAATTAAATTTGCTATATAAATTTATTTAATTATTTAATATATATATGATTTTGTACAATTTTTTTCCTGATAATATCCTTAAAAAAATAAAAAAAAAATTGAGCTTTCAATACTAAATGTAGTCATATTCATCACAATGGGCCCCACAGTTAGGGGTCCAACCCACCCACCTAGGTGGTCCCGGGGATCCACCGAAGCTACGTCGTCCATTTGGCGTACTTGAATATGGCAGGCACCATTATGAACATAGGGTAGCGTTGTAGACGGTCTGGATCAACGTGTTAGGCTTCAAATTGCGGGTCTTAAGTTATCATTTCAATTAAAATCCCTCCAAGCTTATCTTTTTCTTCAAATTTAAATTTACCAAACCATTGGACTTTGATGCGCAGAGCAACCAATGGTAGGCAGCCACTTGCCATGCAAGAATTCATCGTCTGGTGATTATATACGATGAATTGAGTGAGGAAAGGAGAAAAAGATGTGGATGTGGAACATGCTCTTGATGGGTCCTTTCTCATAAAAAATGAGAAAATGTGCATTGATGGGAGAGGTGTATTAGAGGTCAGCTTTTGGCCACATTTCCTCTGTCTAAAGGTGCATTTATTCCAATGTTCTTTCTATGCCTGCTCATATTTACTTGAAACGAGAGGCAACAGTAGAGAATCGCATCTCACATGGCTGCTTTAATAAACATGTCTAGCCCAACTGTTATGAGTTTCTATCTGTTTATGTGTAAAATGACATGATTTGAAGATTAAAAGAACTACGTAGTGGCTTGATCCCAAATCCCTTTTGGGTACGTAGGCAGCCGTTCATAGTAGACCGTATCGGTTCAGCCACAATTTTTTTTTTCCTTCTTGCAGTGTGGATCTTCATTCAAAAGTGTTTTCGAAAGATTTACAAGACATAACAACTATGGGAAATGTATAATATTCTCAATGAGGTTAGTCATTTTTCTTTTCAATCTCCTCTTCAACTTAAATCTTCTATACTCCTCTATAGTTATGAAAATTTCCAATTTTTACACATAGCATTGTGTACTTCTGTAAATTCATTTAGTAGGTGAAATTAGCAACTTTCTACCACTAGATTTCATGCACCCTAAAGGAATTGCTTGCGAGTCGTTGTTGGATTTGTAGTGTTCCATCTGAATGTACATCTGCTAGTTTTCTATTGGTTGCCAATCCATGGGCCATTTGCTAAGTTTGAACATTTTTCATGGGATAGCTTTCTATTCGCTAACAGAAGCATTGCAAGTGTTTGATGGTGCTTTTCGTTTCCTTAACATTATCTGATATATGATTTTGTCGCTAGTTTCCACTTTAATCTAGATGCCCATGATTTAAGCATGTCCATCTGATAAATGCAGGATATCAATTGAACTTGCTGACTCGTCTAGTCAGTAACATGCATGAGGCCTTGTTTCAAAACAAAAGCGGCAATGATAACTTATTCCGACAAGGCATGGAAACCACTTTGTTGTATTTGCTTGTCTAAACTCAGTCAGGACTTTTACAGACTTCATTTGATGCTTGATTTATGGCCTTCACTGCAACTTGTAGGGTAGGAGATTGATGAAATAGTAAGTGGAACTTCTGCTTTATATTTTTTAATAGAATTGCTTGTTGACGTGGGCTCCACCAAGATGTGTTGATGACATCCATTTCAACCATCATGCATGATGTCTCTTGTTTGGCATGGGCCCAAAAATCAGGCCAATCCATGACTCAGGGGAACCACCATTAGCAAAAGCAGTCTCTTGGGTATATACCCAACTTAATACATGCTCCATTGTCTTTGCATGAAAATAATTTAAAAGAAATTGAAGGTGGAGTTGTCTTACAAAACCTGGTAATTTCAGAGTCCTACACCATACCTATGGGATCTCTGTCTAACCATTCAATAATTAGCCTAAGCAAGGTACTAGATTTCAGTACCTTGCTTTAGATATTCTTAGGTATACGTAAAATTTACAAACAATTTTTAACTGACAGAAGCAAATTCATCCTTTCTACATATATTGTAATAACCTGATTTTTTTTCCTCTTGTTTCTTGCAGTTCATATCACACCAAGGTCACTAGCCAAGAGCCTTCACACCCTTAACTTATCAAGGAACAAGATATCTGCAATCGAGAGTCTCAAAGAACTAACGCGATTGCGAGTTCTTGATCTTAGCTACAACAGAATCTCCTGTATAGGCATGGTAAACATCTTTGATGCTAACATTTCATTCTTCTTGTAGTTGCATTTTTGTACAACATCTATACCTAACATAGGCACTGTTTGGATGTATCTGAAATCACCATTTGATAGAACATTTGTTTATTTTGATTAACAACTGTTCAGAAATTATGCCCAAAATGGGCATGTTCCTTGCCCAAACAGCCATCTAGAAGACTTTGGATCAGATTTGCATTTGCCTGGATGGATATTTCAGCATGAATATTTAGAGTGTTGAAAAAGAATTCATGCATGGATTTTTTTTCCTTTACTATCAATGAAGTGCTGTAATAGTCACTTTGTTGCAGGATAAAACAAAGTCCTTACAAAGCAAGTTGGACAATGGTACAAATCAAGCCAGAAAAATTAGCTGGTTCAGGCAATCTTAGCATCAGAGGCATGGATCTGCTTGGAAACAAGATGCAGACAGACTTGGGATCTCTAGACTGGGAGCTTGTTGACACATGAATCATACATATGTATTATGCTAAAATGCAAATCCCAAGTTTGTGAGCGTGAAATGCAAATCGACTTCAGACGAGAAATGTTTCAGCGGCCACTCCATTGATGTCTTTCGGTTGGTTTGGGAGAATCTACACAACAACTTATATACTTATGCATTAAGAAGGTAGGCTTATTGATATGGTTTTGAATGTTTGTAAAATAATCGCTCTTCTTTTTTTTCGTTCTTGGGCTGAATCTTGTGGTGTTTGTAGGTTGGACACAGAAGATTTGTCCAAGACAATGATAGTTCAAAGCTGTCTTCACCTAACCAGATATATTCACCCAATAGAAAAAAGGTAAAAATCATCAACTTACAGCAACAAGAAACATTACAAATTAACCTTTTCATCTCAAATTTTGAACTTTGCCTTTTGGATTTAGTTTGAATTGCTAACATTTCAACTGGAATATAGGAATTTGAATGTGTTAACTATTAATGAGTGAACTGTTTCTTGACACCTTTTTCTGTTAAACAGTTGGTCCATCAATGTATGCTTCTTGACACCTTTTTTCTGTTAACGACTGAACTATTTCTCCGTTTGGTTTTTAGTGTTGTCTGTTGCTTCATGGAACAGAGATAAATATATCCAAATGCAAAGATTTTATCAAAATGGAGAAACATACAATAGCATGCATCATGGCTCTATTTTGTTTCTAGCGAAATTGGCGTTTCTTTAGGTCCGTTTGGCTTGATTTTTGAAATCTTGTGCAATTTCTGAAGGTTTTGGATCTATTGCTAGTTTCAATCTACCATTTATGTTAGCTTTTGCCATTGATTTGCTCACATGTATGTGCCTTAAATCCACACCGTCCAACCATTTTGAAAGCTCATTTTTGGGTGCACTCTCATCCCTCAGGAGTCTTGATCTAAGCATGAATGAATTGGAGGGTTCCTTGTCCTTTGAAGGTAATTGTTGATTAATTGTACAGAAATTAAACCAAAATTGATAGCATCAATCACATTTACAAACTCCCCCTTTAATGTTTTTATTATTTTTCAAATTTGGGCAGAATTGGCAATTTTGAGCAAGCTGGAGGCTTTGGATTTGGGAGATAATTGGCTCAATGGGTCCCTAAATCTCAAAGGTAAGAGCACTTTGATATTATTGAGATTTTGATAATATTTTACCTTCATAGCGATGATTTTGTTCTCCTTATCTTTGATGGTGAGGAGATGTTAAAGCAGGACACTAGTTGCACACAACCTTCTTACATGGTGCTCGTGTAAGCCAAAATTCTCAAGTGGACTCCACAAAAGAAAACAGTGGGGACAGTAACGCTGAGCGTTGAAACCTTCCTAGGGCCCACCATGATTTTTATTTGACATCCAACCTGTTCATAAGTTCACACAGACATGGAAGAAGGGAAAATTTAAATATCAACTTGATCGAAAACTCCTATGGCCCCAAGAAGTTTTTAATGGTAAGAGATCAATCCCCGTTGTTTTCTTTGGTGAGGTCCACTAGAGCTTTGGATCTGCTTCATTCTTTGGTTCATGTCCTAAAATGATCTCTCCAAATGGATAGATGGTGTGGATACAAAACATACATCATGGTGGGGCCCACATAAGTTGGTGTAGGAGGGTAGCTACTCAACCTGTCAGTAGCTAATCCGCATCCCTCGTGTAAGCTAAAACTCTGTGGGGCCCACCACATGTCTGTGTAACATTCAAAACTCAGTAGGCCATGCCACAAGAATTGTTGGGAATTGAACATCCACCATCAAAACTTCATTGGGGCCCATAGAAGTTTTGGATCAGGAATGGATAGTATTTAAGGATGACTGTGGGCCTCAGGAAATTTTCAATGGTTGGTGTTTCCATTCCTGTTGTTTTCTATGGTGTGGCTTACTCGAATTTTGGATCTCCCAAAAATGATGGAAGGATCGGATGTCAGGTGGACATCATGGTGGTCCTCACAGAGTTTTCGGCTGCACAACCATGTGACAAGGATTGATAGGATGGATCTCACCTTGTAACCCGATGTTAGGATCTATGGCACCCACCATGACATTTGTGTTAGGATCTGAGCCCAAACACGATGGAGATCCCAAACTCAAGTTGGCCACACTTCACAAAACAGTGGGGATAGAAATGCCGACCATTGAAACCTTCTATGCAAGCATTTGTTACTATTTTACTAATTGTTTGCTTCATGTGCTGAAACTGCAGGATCTGATGCAAGTTCCACCAGTTTACATCATTGCTATCATAATACCAGCTGTACAGCCTTTAGTTTTTCAATCACAGCTGGCTCAACCAGAGGTAGTTCAATATGAAAAACTCGCCTGCTTGTCATTATGACATTTTATTTCTCGGGTTCATGGTATATGTCTGGTTTTGAATATCACCAATTCATTTATGTAAACTCCATCATTGTCGTTATTTTATCAATAGCTTAATTAGTTCTTTCAAAATCATGATTTCAGGTTCTGCTTTGCGGTTTGCTAGGAGTTCCTCATTCGAATGGGGTCGTCCCACAATTTCCCCATGCACACTAAAAGCCTTGCTGTTTTAGAAAGACAGCTTAACTGGAGGATTTCAAAAGATTTTGTTGGTGCATTGTTGATTGAAAGACTAATATAGTTTCTTGTTGATGTAATCGGATATTAAGATGTCCGCAGCTACTTTGCAAGCTGTAAGAAATTCAATATGCAATAAGTGATGGATGTGTGAATTAGAAATGGTTAGTTTAGTTTATGTATTGAATTGGTTTGTACTGCTTTGATGATATCAGGTGTAAGAAATTCAAAATGCATCAAATGCGTGCTAATTTTTTTTTTATTTTTTAAGCATTAACGACGGACCAGATCCGTCGACGATGTCATAACAAAACTGACAGATCCTACTATTATCGACGGATTTGGTCCGTCGTTCTTTTTACAACGACGAATATAATCCGTTGCTGGAACGATGATGTTTTGGAGGTTACGACGGATAAGGTCCGTCGTTTATTTAACGACGGACTATATCCGTCGTAATTTACCGACGGATTTGGTCCGTCGTTTATGATTAACGACTTGCAAAAGAACGTGTGACCATGCGACGGACGAAGTCCGTCGTTAATGACGATTAACGACGGACTTGGTCCGTCGTTTTTTTGCGAAATTGGCGTAGTGTTCCACACTTATCTTGTACATCATTTGGGGCCTCAAAGAGGAGGTTTTCAAGTCATATCCCTTGTGTTTCAAACACAAGTATGGGCATTCAAATGCAATCAAGAGATGACTTGATTCCTCTCTCAAATCTAGAGGTGTGACACTATTCCACATAGGTATATCCTTTGTCCTAAACCTCTAGAAGACTCTCTAGGTGAATCTCCTAGTTGGAACAACCTACACATCCCATGTATGAGATTCACCCATCCTCCTAGCACCTTGGGCATTTCAAGGCATCGCATGCAAGGTGTTTGATCGAATGTGGCTGAGGCATTGGCAACGCAACGGCGGCACGATCGAGGGAGCAAAGGGAAGCTGATTGAAGCACGGGAGAGCGGAGATCAAGCAACCCAATCCGGCGCTAAACAAGGGGCTCATCCGACAAGTAAGTTGTCTTATTTGAGAGTCCATTTTAGAGTTTGTTTGTCAACTCGCCTTAGGGACGTTAGCCGTTCCTTGGCCCGTCAGCCGGGCCTAAACTAAGTCTCCAAGGGGGAGCCTCCGACACGGGAGTAAACGTGCGATAAGGTTGAGAGTTAGCCTATGTCTAAAACTCCGGATACGGTTGAGAGGTGAACCGATAAAACCTCCGTGTAAAGGTTGAGAGGTGAACCTCATTTAAAACCTCCGATAGTGAATGCCGGTGTGCTCAAAGGGGTTGAGTACTTGAACCGGGAGTGGAGTAGACACGTAGTCGAACCACTATACATCCTTGTGTTTGTGATTGTTCTTGAGCACATTCTATCTTTGCATTGTTTGTTTAATTGCTCAATTATGAATGATTGATAGGAATGCATGCTAGGCATTTTATAGGCATCCCCACACAAGATGTACCTTCACTACTTGTGTAGACTTGAGCTCATTGATCCACTCTCATAAGTCTACACAAGATGCATAGGTTAGGAGCTTGATTAGTTGTATAATTTACTTCCTATGCATGCTTAGACTAGGTTTGTTTATTGCATATCCTCTTGCTAGTCTTTTGATTGGACCCACCAAGGCTTGGAAGCCGAGGTGTTCTTGCTTACAAAGCTTATTTTATTGAATTGCATAAGTAGGCGAAAAGAATTTAAAAAAAAAGGTCCATATCACCCCCTCTAGGTCCATAGACATATCTCCGAGTGTCTCATCTAGCGGTGAAAACCGCATTTTCAAATTTGTCAACTTGGACTAGAACATCCTCAACTTGGGTGAGAATGGCACTCAGTTGCTTATTTAAGAATGCCTTTTGCTGCACATTATATTTGTGTTTAGTTGTGCATAGGTCCTTTAGAAACTTGGCATAAGAGGGGATTTGTTTGATGGTATCAAGCAATGGAATGTTTATCTTAACTTGTCTAAAAATCACTAAAATATCATGAGAGTTTGGGAGAGATTTTGGAACAAGCAATCTCGAGTTTTGTGAAATCTATTACTTTTATGCTATTCTAGGGTTTATTCTAAGCAACTTTAATAAAAGGATTATATGGTAATTCCCTATAGATGATTTATTATTAATTTATCAATATTTCAAGTTATTTAACTTATTAAATAATTAACTAAATTATAATTTAAATTATTCTAAAATCCTAGGGTATTACAAACACACCCGAGCAGGTTCATAGGGTCTAGAAATCACTGGTCTAAGCATATGCTTTGTGATGGACACGATGTACGGGTCAGATTTACGAACAGATATGTGTACAGGAAGATGTGGAGATCGTACAACGGATTTACGTTGATCGCGTAGTTTGAAATCGAAGTGGACGGTTAGATATTCTAGTTTAGTAACGACAGATTATTCTAACGGTCGGTCTATCGACTTAACTTAGTACGCTAAGTTTTGCAGAGGCCTGAAAAGTTGTCTGGATACTTATAAAAATGTATACGTGTGTGTATGCGTGTGAACAACACGGCCTAGAATTTAAATTTTTCACGTGTGAACATACACTCGTGTACTTACTCGTGCGCCCAAATTTTCGGAGTATTACATTCTACCACCCTTACACAGAATTTCATCCTCGAAATTCAAGCAACCCACTAAGCTAAGAGACGAATACTACGGTGTGTCTATGCCCTACAAGTCATGGGTTTATCTGCTCACAAGTGTATGTAATGACTTATATGACTTCGGGTTCTTACAATCTACCCCCCTTATGAGAATCTCGTCCTCGAGATTCAACCATAACCGCAACCAAGCTTTCGCTCTGCACTCTGATGTGCCTAAGCTAACGCTATAACGAAGAGAAGAAAGTTAACAATAACATCCCAACAAAAGCAATGTCACAAACAAGACAATCAATCATAGTACAAACAATGAAACAAGGAAAACAAACAGTCCAAATAAAAGAAACATCACAGACAAAACCTACAGACACCCTAACTTCAACATTACAGACTTGATCCTACAACCAACGTCACTAGTAAGGCGAAGATCACAGTGCAAACAACGTCCTTAGGTAGGGATAAACAATTAGATAATTTTACCACCAAAACAACATCAAGTAAAGGTAAACGTCACGTTCAAACAACATCCACAAATAGAGGCAAGCATTTGATAACTTTTCAAATAAAACAAACATTAAGTAGAACAACCCTAAAATCGTACATAGCGCACCCATTCCTGTGTGTCTACAAATTGTCCTATTTTCAGGTTCTCTACAACCATTTCCTATGTTCAACTATAGACCCTACTCGAATTTCATTAGATTACACGGGACAAAACGAAATTTCAGTTCTCTAGGCTTCGTACCTAAGCTCTAGTGTAAACTATACCTAAGATCCTCCATGGAATCTAAAACCTAGGCTCTGACACCCTAAATGGTCTTTCATGTCTAACTTAAATATAACCCTCGTCAATTAAACAACCATCTTAGTTCATAAAAAGGTCATAGCTGAGACTTTACTAGTGATCATAACCCTAACTCTAAGTTCACTAGGTGCTAGCCCTAACCCTAGGCACTTTGAAATTCTCGAAATCTCTCTCTGATACCAAACTGTCATACCCTGAAATTCGGAACCCGAGTACAACAACCCAAAGCCTGAGTTTCAGAGTGTGAATTGAAAATTCGAGCATAGATTCGTTGAGATTCCATCCCACATATTATATATCTAAAATAAATCCCCAAATATAAAATTTCTTTTCCACTAATGTCTTATTACATTGAATTTTACAAAATAAAATAAATCCGGTACGATTGACGCTCGAGAAGGATGAGACCCCCTGAATACTCTCCTTTGCCTATGTCTTTTCCTTCCTGAAAACCTGCAAGAACTGTGGTGATTTTGGTGAGCTAAAAGCCCAGTGAGGTCATTTCCATCACAGGTAATATTCCAGTTAATAAGAGACGGGATGTGAATCATCAACGGATAAAATTGTATGAAATAAATGAGGATGAGGTTATGATTATACACTTTATGATTTATTATAAATGGAACATGATTATCATGATGTCATGTATGTTATGATACGTGTGAAAGCAATAAACGTCTAGGAACTCGCTGCCACTGAACATTAGGAACCTGTCGCAAATCAACCATGCTCACCTAACCAGTACAGCGAGGCAGCAAATCAACCATGCACGCCAGTGGGCAAATCAACCACGCACCACTGATCCAACGGAGCAAATCAACCATGCTTAATAAGTGAAACGACCAGAACTCGCTACCACTAAACATTAGGAACCTATCGCAAATCAGCCATGCTCACCTAACCGGTACAGCGAGGCGGCAAATCAACCATGCACGCCAGGAGTCAAATCAACCATGCTCCTGTTCTGTCGTAGTGTATAAATGTATGTATGTCATGAGTTATGGAAGCACTCTTCAAGCATACAATGCATATCCAAAATTCAAGCACAATCACACCATGCATGTGTTTACTTTGTTAAAATATTTCTTTCCCTAAGTTATTGTCAATAAGGAAGTGTGAGAAAGTCGTGATGTAAGATTTTAGTGCTTTGATGAATGTCTAGGGTTAACTCAAGGACAGTGTCTTATCTATGATTTAAACTCAAGTTAGGTTCATCTAAAATTTTGGATGTATATGACTAAAGAGAAAGAGAAACCAAGTAAGAAGAATAACAGTTTAAAAAAAATGAAATTTAAGAATAGAGACGAGATGAATCCCTTACCTAGAATTCATATTATGCGTAATAACAAAATACAACCCTAAAACTCTAGTTAAAGAAGAGATTGAGTGGTAGCCTTTACCTGAGATACTTTACGTGAAACACTAAAGAAAACTGGAAATTGAATGCAAAGGAAAGCAAACCTAGGAAAATGAAAATCAACTAGAAATTCTGAGATGAATCACTCACACGTATGACATTTCTTAGGCTCCAAACAAATCTAAATTCAGACATGAGTCGACTCAGCGAGTTGGATTAACTCCGTACAAGACTTCTTCTTCTTCTTCTTCTCTTTCTCCTTTCTTTCTTCTATTTCTTTCCTCTTCCTTCTTCTTCTTTCTCTCTCTTTCTTTCTTTATTTCTTCTTCCTTCTTCTTCTTCTTCTTCTTCTTCTCTTTTTCTTCTTCCTTCTTCCTTCTTCCTTCTTTCTCTTTCTTCTTTTCTCCTTCTTCTCTTCTTTGCTGGAGAGTCCTCCCAGCAATAAGAACAGCAACAGTGGGTGCGAATTCCACCTATTAGAACCCACACAATCTCTCTCTCTCTCTCTCTCTCTCTCTCTCTCTCTCTCTTTCCTACGACTGTTGTAGTGTTTCCTTAGATTAAGACCCTCCTTTATAGAGCTAACAGTCTTGCACAGCAAGTCTTCTAAAGGTTTCTTACGCTATCCATAGTGTCGGGTCGATGCGGAAGAAATCTTAGATTCAATCCAAGTTGGAGAAGGAAACTGCTTATGCTGGAAAGTTCTTGCGCATTGGAGCCGTTGCGAATGTAGGTGGGGTCCACACGATTCTTTGGGTGAATTTTAGACTGATCATGCGGAGTGGATCAACGGATCTTGATCATCTTTGCTTTGGACGGTGATTTGGTGCGGGCCACATGATTGATGGTTGGTCAGAGGATTCGAACGGACGAGAACCACACACCGTAGGAAGCTGATGAACGGCTTGGATTGGACATTTGGGGCCCACCGTAAAGACGGTGTGCACCGTGAAGGGCGGCAGCGGCAGCAGTAGCGCCCAGGGAGAAGAAGGACGTAAGCTTCTTCTTCTTTTCTTTCTTTTTTTGGTACGTGCATTGCACGTATTAAGATTATATGCACACCTTTGACTAGTGGGGTCTACCTTCCGTGGAAAGAGATCATTCCCTCCGTCCAACAGGATGGTGATGAAGTTTTAGCCGTCAACGAGGAAGATGAGACAGATCTGAGTTACAGTGGCCCACTTATGGCCCAATTTCTGATTAGGGCATTTGTAGGATGATCGGAGGGTTGAAATTTGACATGTATGGTTAGATCATGTCCTAGAACTAGTATATAGAGTTTCATGTGAAAATGATTTTCAGAAATCATAAAACTTAAAAAGGTGGTATAACTTAAGTTTAATTAATGGCATTTTCGTAATTATCATAAATTTACGAGTTTTGTGAAATCTATTACTTTTATGCTATTCTAGGGTTTATTCTAAGCAACTTTAATAAAAGGATTATATGGTAATTCCCTATAGATGATTTATTATTAATTTATCAATATTTCAAGTTATTTAACTTATTAAATAATTAACTAAATTATAATTTAAATTATTCTAAAATCCTAAGGTGTTACAAACACACCCGAGCAGGTTCATAGGGTCTAGAAATCACTGGTCTAAGCATATGCCTTGTGACGGACACGATGTACGGGTCAGATTTACGAACAGATATGTGTACAGGAAGATGTGGAGATCGTACAACGGATTTACGTTGATCGCGTAGTTTGAAATCGAAGTGGACGGTTAGATATTCTAGTTTAGTAACGACAGATTATTCTAACGGTCGGTCTATCGACTTAACTTAGTACGCTAAGTTTTGCAAAGGCCTGAAAAGTTGTCTGGATACGTATAAAAATGTATACGTGTGTGTATGCGTGTGAACAACACGGCCTAGAATTTAAATTTTTCACGTGTGAACATGCACTCGGGTACTTACTCGTGCGCCCAAATTTTCGGGGTATTACATAATACCTCTTGAAATACAGGAATTTTATAACAATCTTGCGTAACGTGTAAATTGGTGAAACAAATCCCACACATGGTCTCAATAGCTTTATTGGACTTTGAAACTCTACTCTTACTAAGTTTCATGGCCTCGATCTTCCTTATGAGGCTGGCTAACCTTGTATTTACATCATCTTCCTCCTTGAGGATATAAATTCCTCCTTTCTCTTTTTCTTGAGTAGGCTTGGGGTTATTAGATTTATCCGAGGTATCCCATGATTGGGCATTCTCGGCCAACATATCCAAATAACTCCAAGCTTCATCTAGATTTTTGCTCATAAACTCGCCGTTGCACATCATCTCTACAAATTGGCGCATATTGGAACTTAATCCATCATTGAAGAAGTTTATGATTCGCCAACTTTCGTAGCCGTGATGTGGGCAAGCAAGTAGGAGGTCCTTAAACCTTTCCCAACATTGGAAGAATGATTCACTCTCTTTAGCCGAAAAATTCATTATGGCTCTTCGAAGGGTGTTCGTTTTATGAGCCGGGAAGAACTTTTTCAAGAATTCTTGGGTCATCTCGTTCCATGATCCTATCAAGTGTGGTCTAAGAGAGTGAAGCCAAGTCTTGGCTCTTTCTTTCAATGAGAAGGGAAAAAGTTTAAGTTTAATTGCATCTTCAGAGACATTAGTGTATTGCAAGGTAGCCACCGCTCCTTTGAATTCCTTTAAGTGCAAATATGGGCTTTCAGAGTCTAGCCCATGAAACTTTGATATAAGTTGAATCACACTCAACTTTATATCGATGTTTCCCTCGGTTGGTGGTAAGACCACACACGAGGGTGTAGTTGCATGGGCCGGTTGTAGGTAGTCCCGTAATGATCTCATTGGAGGAACGTTATGTACCTCATTCTCTCCTACTCCCTCTTGATTTGTGTTTGTAGTTAGAATAGGGGGGGATTCCTTAAAGGTGTTTGATTCATTCTCCCCAAACTATCACAATACTCTTGGTATTTTCAGACTCGTCTATGGACTGACAATGGTCCAACTAGACCACCTTTGGATTGGAGACGACTGGAGTGGTCACGTTCCCAACGGGACATAAACCACTCAACTAAAAACTAAACTAATCCTAAGTCCAAAAATCTGAAATTAATCTAAAAATTGGAAATCTGTAAAAAACACTAAGTTAGAAGGATATTACCCGATTCGCTTGAACTAGAGAAGAAATCCTACAAAGCAAAACAATGTGTTAGTTTTAGGAAATCAGAAAAAACCTATCTAGTTCTACTTCTACTTCTACAACAACTAAAACAATCTAAAACCGTTATCTAAATTCCCCGACAATGGCTCCAAAAACTTGTTCGCTTGCCTCAAGTGCAAGGCTGCGATGTAGTAATAAATCTCGGTAAGACCGAGGTCGATCCACAGGGAATTTGAAAACAACTTCTAAACTATTCCAGCAACTAGGATTGCAATAATTAAGAGATTCAATTGAGAAAATTGTGTTAAAACAATAACCTAAGAAAAACAGTAATTAAAATAACTAAGGCTTTCAAGGGTCCACTTATAACAATCCTATGTTAACCCAATCAATCCAAGCATAAACACAACTAGATTTGAAGTTCTATCTCTCATCTAGTTGGAAGATAAAGCATTAAACACATTCAATCCCACTTAAGTTGAACTTTTCAAGTTCTAGTCCCATTCAACCACATATAGCATTCGAAATCATAGCCTTTGGAGTTACAGCCATGCCTATGGACTATGGCATGCTCAAGGGTTACCATAATTCGAATCTAATCAAGCAAAACATGATAATCTCAGAGAATTGCAAGGAATCCATGTCCGGAGCACATGAACTCTCATAAAACTTCTAAAAATATCAACTTTATAAGAACTAGAACATTTAAAATTCAAACTTGAAGTAAAACTACTTGAATCAAACTGAATTAAACATGAAATTGGCTACAAGCTTCACCTCTTAGCCTTAGCTGAGAGATTCTAGCCGAGCATTATCATGCTACAACTAGAACTTAATGAAAAAGACATAATGTAACGCCCCGAATTTACCGTAATTATTTTAAAAAATTTTGAAATTTATTTCTATTTTTTTTATATTAAATACCGGCCATTGATATTAAAATTCAAATAACGGGACATCCGTAGGAGATCATATGGAGTACCCTTTATTAAAGTTGCTTAGAATAACCTCATTAACAATGTAGAAGAGTTAGATTTCGTTAAACTCGAATATTTACAAAAATTACGAAAATGCCATTAGTTAAACTTAAGTTAAGATGCCATTTTTAAGTATTATAGTTTCTAACGATCACTTTCACGCAAAATCTTGAATTTGAGCTTTTTGATACATATTAACCTTACACATCAAATTTCAGCCCTTAAATCATAGTAGAAGTGGTCCAATTGTCAAATCAGCCCTTAACCCTTGATTTTCATGTCCATCGAGTGAGGAAAGTAGATGGTTAGTTATAGTCGAATATTTCTCTTCATATGAGTGACTTGGATCGTCTTTATCATGGACCAATAGTGTGATTTGATTGCCCCACATTGATAAGCCTCTTTCTTATGTGCGAAGTTATCCCATTCTAGAAATTAACGAGTTACCAACTCTTCTCAAATTTGAACCTTTCAATTTATTCACTTCTCACCATCAATCGCTTTTTAAATTTGAACCACCCATTATACTCATATGACTACGAGTTTACACAAAATTTGGACCCCGATCTACAATCCTACACCATTGAACCACAAAGCAAGTCCCTTCATTTTCTACCAAAAGTTGAAATTTCAGATCTAGGCATTCCTCACATCAATCAACCACTAAACTTTGTACAATTGTTTTCCTATCATGACTACATGTTTTTCTAAAATTTGGGCCGTGATTATCAAGCGTAGACCGTTAATTGAGATATAGCCCATTTAGCACCCGTTAGGCCATTTTTAAGGATCGGCCAATCTAGAATGTGGATCATCAAGAAATTTACGTATTCTGACTCTACTCTTCGAGCTTGATAAGATGAACAGATTGGAATTGATCAAAGATCATCCGAATATTAAGATTTGAGAAACCCACCTCGAAAGGTTGTTACACAAGACTCGCGTGCACATCCCTCTCCATATTTCTACTACGCACCTCCAAACCCTAATTCCAACCCTACCTTTATATATAGGGCCTCTCTTAGCCAGAGGTGACCCCCACCCACGAATTTGAGAGAGGGAGAGAGAGAGAGAGAGAGAGAGAGAGAGAGAGAGAGAGAGATGGAGGTAAGAGAGAGAAGAAGTACCATCTTGCTATTATTTCATCATCTTATATCTCTAATAAGTCGAAGATCATACGGTGAGAACTCCTTTAAGATTGAATTAATAATTTCATGTTTTGTAAGTTGATAATTCTTATGTGTTTTTGTTTACATGTGTTTATTTGTTCTCTCCTTAGTTAGCTATATATGAATGCTTTTAGATACTTTTTCCCTCTTACGGTGATGAGGACATTCATTGGATTTAGAAAACTAGTAAGGAATATAATTATGTTTGTTGCACATATGAGATTTGTGTAACCATCTTTAAAGGGACCACCTTTCCTTTCATATTGTATAAGTTGTAATTGTCTAATGGATATTCTTATATTGTTATATTCCTTTTATATATATGGATGGACCCTGATCTATGATGATGAATATCGAAACACCCGGTTAAGAGGTTGCCCTAACCTGAGACGATGCTTTTAACTTGTCAGGTTAAGTGACCACCCTGATCTATGATGGTGGTATCAAGATCGCCCAATTAAGTGGTTGTTAAATCCATTTATTACTATTATTATTATTATTATTCCTAAAGTTGTTAAGGATCTCCATAAGACTATAATTAAGTATGGTTGTTATGAAGCTTACTAGTACGGGCCGCCATCCTGGGATGTGATGCGTTGGTTACGACTATTTTGATGAGCGATGAACCATAAGGAAGGATGTGGTGGTACCAAAGGTTGGTTAGACGTTAAGTGGCTTGGTGTAAATTGGTAATAATAATAAAGAATGGCTAACTCATGTATGCACGTGGCTCCATGTGGGTGTATGGAATTGAGAATAGGCTAGAATGTCCTACTTATCCCATACACTGTCACGTGTAGAATTGGGCTATGAGCGTCCCGTTTCTCACGTGGTCGGGCAAAATTATGGGCTTGCGTGTCCAAAACCCCTGGCGGCATGTCTAAAGATTCCTACGCTGGGTCATGCATTATCATGCATTGCATTAAGAAATAGTAATGGATGTTTTGTTATGATTTTTATGCGATTATTATTTCTAACCTTAAAGTAGTTCTTCACTATGCCGCTTTTGACAGTGTTTTGTGAAAATAATTTAGAACATGTAGGTAACAATCCTCGGGAGCCCGAGCCTCAAGGAGACGATTATGATGGCTCGTGGGAGCAGATGGTGGAAGACGAGACCGCATAGTCATTCATAGTTCTAGCATTTATTTAGTATTTGAAATTGTAATAAGTCCCAATGGGAGGACGTAGTTATAAACATGGTGTTTGATTGAATGATGATTACATGGTTTGATGATTTAGTTTAGTTAATGAAATAATATATAAGTTTGGTTTCACCGTCTTGCTCATAATTTTCCAAATAGTATGAAATGTGCATGTTTGTGTGAAAATTATGTCAGGTGTATAACCCTCACACATTCCAAATAACCTTGGAAATTCGACCGTCGTGATGTACACGGGAGCCGAAATCTTGGGGTGTTACACATAAAAAAGCATAAAAATCCAGAGTTGGGAAGGTTGCAAATGCTCCACGACGGCTTCCTTCACTTCCCACGAAGTTCCTCGGCTTCTATGATACCCTAGGAATAGACCCTAGGTGTCCTTTTATAGTGAGGAGGCTCTATCGCGTCGTAATCTTTCAGAATTGCGTAGCACTTACGCACTGCGGAGAAAATCTCGGAACTAGAATTAGAAATCGTTGTTTACGCAAGGCCGACCGGTCGTGACCGGTCGGACTGCTTGGAATGGAGTCCAGCGTCTTCACAAGAGTGGGCAACAGGGTGGCCGATCGGTCTTGACCAGTCTTGCTCCCTTGGCCGACCGGTCATGACTGGTCGGACCTCTGTTCTTCCCTTTTTCTTCTTCCTTCTTTGGTCCACCTTGGGCCTTCATTCAAGGGCTCTTAAATATGCTCTCTTTGGTCTCTAATTAGGCGAAATCATTCTCATTCCTACAATCACAAAACATGTATTAGATGGGCCTTTTAAACATGCAAACCATGCATATAATGTGATGTAATGGGCTATATCATACATAAATTGGAGGTTCAACATCCGATAAATAAGTGTAAATTTGGTTTATGTTACATCCAAATTTAGTAAATTTGGTTTACATCACATCCAAATTTAAAAGCATAATTCAAACTGCTTTATTTGTATTTCTAAGTGATTTCTAAATACATGCATGTGCCTAAAAATGACGCAGATCCAAATACCACGCGGACCACACCATGGGAACAGTGGTGATTGAAAGCCCACCATTCAAAACTTCTTTATAGGGCTACGAAAAGTTTTGAACTAAGCTGATGTTGGTGTCTTCCCTTCATCAGGGTCTCTATGACACAATCAACAGGTTCAATAGCAGGTAAACATTACAGTTGGCTGTAGGAAGCTTTTACTGATTGGCATCAAACACCAGTACTGTTTCTTGGGGTGTTGCTCTCCCGAGATTTGGATCTGCCTCATGTTTGGGTTAATGCCCTAAAATGAGCCTTCAAGATGGATGGCCGTCCTAAATAAGACACATACATCACATCATGGTGAGACCCACTTTAGCCAGCGGCACACTGTGTCTGTACCAACGTCCTTGCTGTGCTACACTCACGCAATCCAAGTCCGACCGGTGCTAGGTCATGCCACGATCAAACTTGAATAAAATTGGGAGTGGATTAGGTGTTACCTGGTAACAACGCAATTGTGTTTCCCTGACAGAGGGGCCCACCTTAATTTATGTGTTGTATATCAATGCCGTCCATCTGATTTTCCAGATCATTTTAAGGCATGAGCCAAAAAATTAAGCAGATCCAAATCTCAGGTGGACCACAACACAGGAAACGGTGGCAATTATAAGTTAAAAACTTCTTAAAGGTCACAAGTTTTAGATAGGTCCATATTTTCGTTTTCCCATCATCCAGGTCTGTGTGACCTTGTCAACAAGTTGTATGGCAAATAAACATTATAGTGGGCCCTAGGAAGTTTTTAATGGTAGCCGTTGAGACCTGAATCTACTTATTTTTTTGGGACCATGCCCTAAAGTGAGCTGAAAAAACTGATGAACGGCCCATATATTCAACAAATACATCTAAGGTGGGCCCCATGGTCAGGTACCCAGGTAACACCTGATCCGCTCCCACTAAAGTTACTTAAAAATACAGAGACGGAGGTTTGCAGCTTCAAAACAAACGGCCAGTATTGAAGGGTTGGGTGGTTGGATTGGAAAAGACGCAGCCGCACAAACATTTCTCAATGACAACCAGTCAACGTGCCACCGGCCCTATCCCAAATCCGTAGGATGATATGATTGACGTGATTTTTATTTGCAAGATTCTCATTTATAGCATTCATTGCTCAAAGCAAACAGTGCATTGATCCCTTGGCCGGATTTGATGCTATAAGAATCCCACCGTTCATCCTGTAAACCAGGTAAATGGACAACAAGTGAGAAACCCTCAGATTTATGGACCTTGAACTGTTATATCTGGAATGAAATGGAATGATCTAATTGCTTATGGTTGGTTTACCCACGCAGATTACCTATTCAGTAACTCAGTAGCCTGATTTACAGGATAAATATGTTTTATCCACACCATCATCTTCTGTTTTACCAGAACATTTAAGGCATGAACCCAAAATTGAAGTATATCCAAAGCTCAAGTGGGTCACACCACAGGAAGAAACAGAAGGAATTGAATACTTACGGTTGAAAACTTTTTGGGGCCACAGAAGTTTTGGATCAAGTTGATATTTGTTTTCTTCCCTTCATACATGTCTGTGTGAGATTATGAACAGGATGGATGGCAAATAAAAAACACTGTGGGGCCTTATGAAGGTTTCAACGGTGGACGTCATTATACCTACCGTTTCCTGTGGTGTGGTCCACTTGAGCTTTGGATATGCTTCAATTTTTGAATCATGCCCTAAAATGAGCTGTTAAAACGGATGGACGGCGTGGATAAGACACATACATTATTGTAGACCCTACAGAGTTTACTCAGTACATAACCACCCTCGTCCTTGGTTTACCTCCACGATCATGCGCATTGAAAAAACATGCTCTTTTCAAGTCGCTGGTAAACACCACTTCACCTAGAATGTTGGAGTAATGCTTCCGTCGCCTCTCTAGCTGCAACACGTGTCTCACCGCATTTAAATATAGTGGAGTCCTTTAGGGCCGTTGATATATATCGAGTGCATTAGAGAAGGCAAACGAAAGAGCTCAGGGAAACTGGTGGCGTAATTCGAACTCGGATTGCGTAGTGTAAAACACAGCGGCTACGTCAGCAATGGGTTTCCCTGAAAAAGCTCTCTGGTCCCACCATGATGTATGTGTTTTATCCACCCCATTCATCCATTTTGCCAGATCATTTTAAGGCATGAGCCCAAAAATGAGGAAGATCCAAAGCTCAACTATACCACATTACAACAAAAAGAGGATTGAAAGCCCTCCGTTGAAAATTTCTTTGGGGCCACTGAAGTTTTGGATCAAGCTGATGTTTGTATTTCCCTTTCATCCAGTTCTGTGTAAAGCTATAAACAGCTTCGATGACAGATAAACATCATGGTCAGGCGTCAGCCCTAAAAAGATTTTAACAGTAGCGATCATTATCTCGCTATTTCTTGTGGTGTGGTCCACTTGGAGCTTTGGATCTCATGCCCTAAAATAATCTGACAAAATGAATGGATGTAAAACTAATATAAAGTGAAAAACCAAATATCAACCTGATCGAAAACCTCAAGGGCCCAGAAAGGTTTCAATTGTATCTTCCATCCTCATTTTCCCCTGGCGTGGTACATGAGAATTCTGATTGGCCTAATTTGGAGTGGATGTTACATAGACATCACAGTGGCGAAGAAATCTTTTTTTTTTTTTTTTTTGGCAGTCACTCATTAAAACGAAAATTCTCGAATTAAATGAAGAAAACACGCGCAGTGAATCTGCCCAAGCGAATCACCGTGACATTACTCTTTTAGATATTGGTTTGCAATTTGCATGAACATGAGCAACCAGCAGGTAATGATCAACACTTAATGTGCAAAACGTTCGGCTCTGAGATGGTAAATATTCTGTAATGGGTCTCTTTTCTATTTTGCTTCCTTATATCAAGGTGTAAGATTCTCCTTTTGCTCTTGGCCTTCTCTAATTTTTGGCCGTTTAATAAAATTTTAACTTATTTTTTCAAATACACACATGAACGCGGTTTGGTTAGTGGCAGTATTTTTTGGACGTTTAGTAAAAAAATTTACTTGTCTTTTCAAACACGCACAGACGTGATTTGGCTAGTTATGTTGCCGTTAGCTAGGTGGCTAGTGGTCGGTGCCTTGTGGGCCCACATGATGTATTTGTTTCATCTATTTTTACACGTCATTTTAGGGCTTGATCAAAAAATGAGGGGCAACTAAACCGTAGGTGAACCACACCACAAGAAAACAACAGTGATTGAATGTTCACCACTAAAAACCTCCTGGAGCCACTATAAGGTTTATTTAACATCCAACCTTCATACAGACCTAGATGAAGATTAAAAAAACAAATATCAGCTTCATCCAAAAATTTTGTGTCCCCAAGACGTTTTTAATAGTGGGTGCTCAATCAACACTGTTTCCTATGCTATGGACTACTTGAGATTTGGATCTACCTCATTTTTTTTATCATACCATAAAAATTTGGAAAAATGGATGGACTGCATTGATGAAACATATATATCATGTGTTGATTGTAGTCTTTAATTTGATAGTTTTGGGGGGTCATCGGTCGATCAATAGTTGTAGCTGATTGATCGAAAATACCCTGCATTATACAGATTGGTCTTTGGATAATTTTGGACAAGTTCAGTCGATCAAACTTGGAGACTAGATCGATTGAAAATTGCCTGTTTATGTTGCAAACTCTTTGGATAGTTTTGGGCATCGAACATATAGAGTTATCAATCGGTGTCGATCGACCAATTGATCGACGGTTCACACGGTTTTGCATAAGTGCGTGATTTGTTTCATATTCCAAGTGTAACACTATATATATATATATGTGTGTGTGTGTGTGTGTGTGTGTGTGTGTGTGTGTGTGTGTGTGTGTGTGTTGTGGGATTAAGGTAGATCCAAAGGTAAGAATTAAGAGAGCCAAATCGTTTCTAGATTTTATAAGAGAGGTGTTGGGGTTCAAATTTGTACCCATTATAAAATGGTATTCAACGGTCCATGTACGATGATTCGGACTGATTTCGAGATCCGAAATACTCGAAAAATGCCAGTGCCGCCCTAACATGCGCAATCGTGACTGAAACCTACGAATGCTATTTCGGGGTGGAATCGGACATGCGAATTACCACCAAATGATCCGGAACGCCCTAAAACCCTTAACCTGCAAGTTTCGAGGTCGCACGATGCATATCTTTACCAGCGCGCTTCCAAATGCATTTTTTGCCCTGATTTATCCGACTATAAGGGCCCAAAAGCCTACAGGTACCATTTCAGGCTGGAATCAGACATGCGGATTACCGCCAAATGATCCGGAATGCTCGGAAAACCTTAAGTAGCAAGTTTGAAGTCATTGCGTACATATTTCCACATGCATTTGTTCACTCTCTCTCCACATGCATTTGTTCACTCTCTCTCCACATGCGAATGTCTTAAGGAAACATGCATTCACTCTCTCACAAGATGCGCATGAGAGCTCTCTCTCTCCCTTTTCAATATTCTAAAATTACAAAAATCATGAAAATATGCTAAGTGGGGCCATATGCGGCCAACATAGAGGCCACATGCGCCCATACCAGTGGCACATGCGCCCATGATATGCCACATGCGCCTGGGGCATGGGTACATGCGCATGACTCGTCTCTCCAGAATATTTCCATGCGCATGCCCTCCATTTTGCAAACCACATGCGCCCGGTACCCGAGTAGCTACCCGATTAAGTGCTATAAATACCCCACTCACTTGTTGAGAAGGGAGAGAGGCTTCATTATCTGGAAAGGATCGGCAGAGCAAGGTAAAATCCTTGTCGGAATCCTCAGTAGACTATCCACATGCGCCCACACCTCGCCGGATGCCACAACCGGAAAGGGATTTCTCCCACCGGAGTTGCAATAAGAGGAAGAGAAGCAACATGCGCCCATCCTTTTGTTGGAAGCAAATGAAAAATTTCCCAAGTCCTTGGAGGACATGCGCCCATAGTGCCATCTTTCTCTTCATTCCCTCATGCCACATGCGCTCAGTGCGCTCAATGGAGAGGCCACATGCGCATAAATGCGCCCAAGGCGCAGGCACATGCGCTCACCTCCCTTCCATTTCCTCTTTCTCCTCACTTTTCTCCCACATGCGCTTGAGGAAGAGTCACATGCGCCCAAACCAACCCAACCTCCCATGCGCCTGGACGCTGATGGGGAGGTGGGGCCTTCCATGATGTGGCCCGCCTTCGACGTGGCCCGCCTTCCGATCGCGTCAGCACTCCTAGACACACATCAATGTCCTCTATCCATCCCCCGGACCGGATTCACCAACGGTCGATGTTAGGTAGGCCAAATCAGCAATTTGATCAAAATGGCCAACAATTAGCCAATATTGCAAACCTCAGAAATCCTTCCGAAAGAACCGGAAATGGCCGAAATCGAGAGGAATCGGGCGGAATTTGACCGAACCCGAGAGGGAGACTTCTCTCCACCATAACATGATACACCATAATCATGCATTACAATGAGAATACCTGATCTCAGGATCTCCGAGAAACCTTGATCAGACCATAAACAGGTCCACTACTTAGTCGTTTTTAGCCCTGGGAAGTGCCCTGTTGGCTCAGAAATCGACTTACACTAAACAAATCGAAATGCGATCGCACTGCGACCCTTGTGGACATAATCCACCTCTATCCAAAAACGATCGTGACAGGTATTCACCAAATCCCCTGATCAGATCGTAAACAGGCCCTGGGAAGTGCCCAAATGGCTCGAAAATCTACTAATGCCAAATGAAATCAATCGCGATCTCAAAGACGCGAGGGCAACATATTAATGACACAAAGATATATATGAAGCAGATTAATCAAATTAAATGCATAATTTGTCTGATACACTGAACATCTAGCATAAATGCAATCCTCTCTCGAGCATGCATAAAGCATAGTTACTTTGTCCTGTACTCATTTGCATCCATTGCATGAATTCATTTCATCCCGGATCGAGATACGAAACTAAATCAAAGGGGACTATGGTTATCATCGAAAATTGTAACCAAAGAGTTCTAAACGTCTGAAATACTTCATCGTTAAGACCAATTGATGTGCGTCCTGTCCAAGACGGGATCCGTCAGTTGAGTGGCTAAGGTAATGAGTGCCTTCCAGTAAGTCACCCGTCCAGCAGAGACGGTCACTGGCCCTGGTTGCAGTAAGTGGACGCCGTGGAGTGTATTTCTGAAAGTCATATCGTCCATAGAGACGCGTCATGACACTGAGATATACGACTCGGTCGAAACCCTGTTTGCATAAAGACCCCATGGAGTGCCCTCCAGTAAGTCACCCGTTCAGCTGAGACGGTCACTGGCCCTGGTTGCAGTAAGTGGACACCGTGGAGTGTATTTCTGAAAGTCATATCGTCCATAGAGACGCGTCATGACACTGAGATATACGACTCGGTTGAAACCCTGGTCGCACTAAGACCCCATGGAGTGCCTTCCAATAAGTCACCCGTCCTAGCAGAGACGGTCACTGGCCCTGGTTGCACTAAACGGAAACCGTAAAGTGTATTCCTGAAAGTCATATCGTCCATAGAGACGCGTCATGACACTGAGATATACGATTCGGTTAAAATCCTGGTTGCTACTCAACTAGGAACGCCTGAGGAGTATGGGACCAACATCTAACTGATCTTAACGGTGAAGTATTCCATAATAAATCCTAGACTTGGTCTCGGCGACCATGAACTCGAGACTATAATCCCTGACGATTTAAACTACTTGCTCGATCTATCCGAGCTTTATCCCTTTGATATTCCATCTATTGCATAACTGAAATTCATAGTGGAATCTTGTCGCTTTGTGCCGTGGTTTTCTCCCGTAAGGGTTTCCACATAAAAATCTTTGTGTGGTCTATGCTGTGCTTTATTTATATTTATGCTCCTTTAATGCTTTATTTAATTCATTTGTGATACATGCATGCATTTACTTTTGCCTTTTAATCAAGGGTGATCATCCGTTGATGTAATTAAGGGTTCATGACCAGTTCACAGCCCGGAATGTAAAAGACCTCGGAATCTCTGGAATAAAATTCACCTCGCGGTGCTTTCTCGTGTATACTTTGTGATTGTTTATGATTGTCTATGAATGTCTCTATACTCAGAATTCCCCCAGAATAATGAAATCCAGGAAAAAGACTGTTGACGAGCAGTTTTGATTTTTCCTAGTTCTAACAAACTGGCGACTCCGCTGGGGAATCGAATAATACCAAAATCTCTGGTTATCTCTGAGTAAAGAAACATCCTAAGATAAATCATTCACAAACACAGATGTATACGTAAGAAAGTTCCGCTAGGAGAAATGTTCGACGCCTTTATGGGCGCCAAACTGGCGACTCTCAACGGGAACGTTCTTCCCTTCATCTTTAAAGCAAAAGTTTTCCAAAAGAATTTCAAACTCTCGCATGGCATGTATATGATTTGCACTTATATGCTTTTGTAAATCATTGAGCCATATCGCGATTGGTAAGGACGGTCTTCTCTCCTTTCAAAGGTGTGGGGTGTTCTAATGTGCGTGTGACTGTGCAGAAAGACAGAAAAGAATCAACCATCAAAACTATACAAATGACAGCCACTATGTTCTTCCTAGCTTCTGGGGGATTTTACTTCCCTCAGCTCATGATAGCAGAAACAGTGATTCCTGAAGCCGATTGGCAACTCGTCCAGAGACGCCGATCACCAAAGAAAGCCGAAAGCAGACAAGTGACTTCAGTTAGAGCAGAAACAGTGAAGACACAAAGCAGTGTGAGGAAACAGTGGAAGCCGGTCCGCAGGAATGAAACCCGCAATGCTATTAGAGCTATCGTGTCACCCAGGCCAGAATTCTCCTTCGTCGCTGCCAATTTTTCGGTAATGACGGGAATAACACTACCAGTCAAAACACCGAATCAATTCACTATCCGGGGATTGACCGAGACTGCAATGAAGGCATGCTCTACTGAAACCAATATGACCAGTGCTAGACCACAGCAAGTGCAGGTTGCAGTGATGCAAGTCGTAGAAAGGGAGGAGAGCGAGCAAGATACAGAGCTGCCTCCGATCCAAGAGCAAATAGATGAAATCATTCAGGTCCAAGAAGACACAGCCAGAGAGATCAGAGAAATAAAAGAAGCATTAGTGGCTCTAGTCGCCCAGGGGGCAGTCAGAAGCCCAACCGTTCCCTTTGGACAACCACTGGGAGAGTCACAGGATACAACAGGAGAACCAGTAGCCGTAGAACCACAAATTCACCCAAGGAATGTTGCATTCGAGCGTGCACCGCCGCAATCATCTCATGCCACGAAAGAAGAGTTGTCCCAGACAGTCGCGAACCTGATGCGTCAGGAAAGAGAAAAGGAGAAGATAGGAAAATTTATATATCGGGTACCGTATCCGTCCGAAGTTAACGAAATCCCATTTCCTGACGAATTTAAGCATCCCGACTTCCCACAATTCGACGGGAAAGGGTCACCAGAGGAACATATGACCCAATTCATGACGGTGCTAGGGAATTTGTCCGTAGTACCTCAATATTGCCTCCGATTGTTTGGGTCGACGCTGACTGGAAAGGCATTTCAATGGTATATGTCATTACCCGCAGGGTCCATCAAGACCTAGGATCAGATGCAAGATTTGTTCATTTCCAAATTTTTCTCCACTGAGCGAGAAGTCTCGCTGACGGATTTAACCTTAGTCCATCAGAGGCAAGGAGAGTCAATTGAGGCGTTTATTGATAGATGGGGACCCATAGCAGCGCGATGCCGAGAATTGCCTAGCGAGCCTGAGCAAGTTAAGATGTGTACGCAAGCCATAGACCCAATAATCTCGTTCGGTTTATCCGGACACAATTTCTCAACGTTTAGGGACCTACCAACAAAGGCCCATATGGTAGAGGAAGCCGCGCTGAGAGCGCAGTTCAAAGCAGAAAGACCGAAGCGCGAGGTCTGGAAGATGGCCACATCAAGTTACGTCGACAAAAGCAAAGCCTCGAAAGATCGAAAATGGCTACATCCAGAACACAAGATTAAAGGTAAGCCAGCAGAAATTCAGTTCAGAGCCAAAGGGCCAGGAAAATCGAAAAAGATAACGATCGTCGGACGAGGCATGGTAGAAGGACGTTACTCGTTTGACTCGGAAGACCTTGTTCCAATAATGGAACACCTAGTCGAAGAAGGGGAACTACAATTGCTAGAACTGATCCGACCAGAGGAAGCAGGACAAACGGATGCCCCCAATTATTGTAAGTATCATCAAATCCTGGGACATGAGACGAGGGAATGCCTCATCTTGAAAGGGAAAGTGCAGAGATTGATCGACCAGGGTACCATTAAGCTAATGACAGAAGAAATCAGTCGGACAACGTCAGCCGTAGTGACAATAGCACCTATGATACCACCAGTTCATGATGAAAGACCGGTACAAACAACAATGGTACAGGCTGTCGAAGAAAGGTAATCGGCAGGACACGATGTCGAATTGTCGGCAATTCGAGAGAAAGTCAGCGAATTGGCCCAAGCCCATAGAGAGCTATCCGAACAGATGGGAGAAGTTCGGGAGGCTTTAGCCATCTTGATCTCACAGAAAGCGACCCCTAGTACCGCTATGCCTGTCCAACAGTTGGAAGAAGAAGCACCGGGGCCAGCCCGTAATGTTGTTGAAGTAAGACAACAAAGCCACACCGAACAAATAAACGCGTCGGGTTCAGACTCCATGATCCCATACGAACTGCTAGGCAATATCTCTTTCACCCTTCGTAACCTGGCTGTAGAGGTTCGCATGATAGAGCAATCCGTTTCAGAAACAGGATCTCAAGCAGAAAAGTCAAGACACAAAATGAGAAAGAGGACACGGGTAGACGTAAGAAAGAACCCTAGAAACCGAAAACGACCGAATCTAGGACATGAGGCAGAGACCAGTGTAATGAGGACACAAGACAAGGGCAAAGAACCTCAGAAGTCGCGGCGCATGACAATCAGTGAGCGAGACGAAAAGAACGGACCATATACATTTGACATTAAAGACCTTGTCCCAATTATGGAGCGGCTAATCGAAGAAAGAAAATTGCGACTCCCAAAGTCTATTCGACCAGCAGAAGTAGGACGCGTGGATGATCCCAACTATTGCAAATATCACAGATGCATAGGCCATAAAACCGAGCAATGCTTTGTTCTGAAAGGAAAAATACAAAAGATGATAAACCAAGGCGTCGTCAGTTTGAAAATGGGAGAGTCCGATAGAACCCCGGCCAGTACGGTTCCAATAGATATCACTTAGAAGAACTTCGCTCGAAGAACTCCGTTTTCTAAGCTTCAATAGTCGTGAACGTTTACAAATAGTCCTGGCGGTTTATAAAGTAGATAGGAATATACTTATGTTCACTCATGCATCAACTTCATCTGTATACTGTGCTTCATACTTGTTTACATGTTCACTCACATCATACTGTTGTGCATATGAATATAAAATGTTCGTAGAGCTCTTCTTAATGACAGGTACCATAGTCGGAGAATATTAAAGAATCGACTCCACGAATCATCAACCGACTTATTATATCCTCATCAGACCGGTTGAATCAGGAGAGAATATCTTATAGAAAGTCTACGCGAATCACAACATCCCCATATTATGGTATCTTCGTCACAAGTTCTCATATTAAGTATCTTGGTATTCCGGCATTCCTCTGCTTAATAGGAGAATACTTCAGAATTGATGGATTCTCATATATATGTATATGTGGTTCTCTACATGAAGACGGCCGAGATACTCTATTATTATCGATCTCTTATACTTATGCACAATGTTTTATATGAAGATGATCGGAACATCGCTATCTATATCCAGCTTTCGTGTTATGTCATGGATCTTCCATCATTATCGCATTATTCTTTTACTGAATATGAAGATAAGTCACGATTGGGAATCTCCTGTATACTTATTTATATATACGGCCTTATATGAAGACGATTAGGGCATTCTATTATGTATCACTTTACCTTGAAAATATTGACAACTTTCTCTTATGAAGAATTCTGCGACAAGAATATGCAATTAAAGATTATGATCGGACGGGTATTCGACACGGATTCCTAAAGCACAAGATCTGTCTCATTAGAATGAAGTGGTCTTACAGAGTGACGAGCCAGAAGCACTGGGGCAAGCCCCAATATATTATGAGAAACTCGAGTTTATAAGAAGAAGACGACTGGGGGCAAGCCCTAATATATTATCAAAATATCAAGTCTGCAGAAAGAAATGACTGGGGGCAGGCCATGAAGGATGACATATAAACCTAAAAACATGGAGCTAAAAGAAAGTTTTGGACTTATGACACAAATGTCTCTCAAAAGTGATGACCCAAGAGTACACAGGTTAAGTAAAAAGGGAAGTATTATTTCTATGGGTTCTTCCATTTTTATGCTTTGATATACTCAGTTTACATTAAGCTCATACATAATACATCATTTTGTGCATACTAGTCTTAAACACATAACACCAAGTAGTGGTTTAGCAAAAGAATCATTGTCATTATTTTAGATCATGAAGCATGCAGCTAACAAGTTCTGATGTCAATTACGTCGGATACAAGTGACAGTTGGGTATTCAGGACAGCTGTCTAATACTATTTCTGTCTGACAATGACCGTGAAAGAAAGCAAAAGAACAGAATTACAGTTTCTCCAGGCATCCTGTTATGAACTTCATCATATCCTTCCGCGTCGCCTCCATGGTGGCCTTTGCCTCCGTTAGTGTCAGCGCAGGATTCGGAATATCACGAAGTTCGATTTCTAAATCTTCCACTTGCTTGCGTGCCGCCTCTCCTTCACTCTTGAGTTGTGCGACCTCGACACGGTTCTGATTAATGACAAGATCAAGGCGGGCAACCTCAAGATTTATGGCCGTTTCTTCCGCTTGTAGCCGCGCGATCTCAGATTTAACGTCAGCAAGATGATTAATACACCCGCGACGTTAAGTCTCGCTATCTTCTAAGGTTGTTCTAGCATTAACCGCCGAATGTTCTCGCTGCTCTATGACAGGCCGCAAAGAAGACAGCACTCGCCGTTTCTCTTCAGCCGTAGGGTCAGGTTCAATCCGTTCAGTCATAATAACTTGCGTAACAGAATCCTCGAAAGAAGAAATACGACAGACTATTTCGGATACATCAGGCCCGATTACTCCTGCACAAGCTTCCAATGCCTTCACCCCTGCTCCTAGTGTATGCCACTCGCTTGGTTCAGCCAACGCCCTTGAAATATTGGATAGTAAACCCCTCAGTACGCTTTGTCCGAAACAGTCTAAATGATCGAAACAAGGAACATCGAATGCTCCGTGGGCAGCCGCCTCAAAATTGACAGTATCTGCAACAAGAGGAACAGAGCAAGTATGCAATGAAATGACAAGTATAGAAAAAGAATACACCAAGGAACTATGAAAGAACTATACCGAAAGATGGGTTGAATACAGGTTTTGAGGAAGTTACAGTATGTATCGTCGCATCAGGGAAAGGCTTAATAGTCTCAGTCAGTGGTGTCGAGGTCACATCCAGAAGTTCAGTAGTGTCACTATCAGTATCGATTATTTCAGTTACCGTTAGCGACTCCGCCATACCCTCAACACTGGAAGCACCAGGGGCTATAGATACAGTCGTGTTATTCCCCGTCGTAGTGGACCCTTGCAGATTATCCTCTCCAATCGGCTCAGCCTGCTCTCTCATGCTAGCATGGTCTGATCTTGCCTTCGTCGGCCCAATCATCGTCGGGTCATCATCACTAATTAACCGACCGGCATCCTTATCACCTCCAATCACCAGAAGACGTGTGAACCCGGCTTCTTGAGACCATTTCGCTAAAGGTATTCCGAAAGTATGCCAGCCATCCAACGCGGTGTCCTCCTTACGATGGTCAATTGACACACTCAAGGAGATCTTATGCTTAATGCTCGACGATAAATACGCTTCAGCCTGCTCTCTATAATAACCCAATCCGTCAGCGAAGACCTCTATCAGCCCTGGAGGAGGAATGTAGAGTGGATCATCAACAGAGCTGTTTTTTTGGACCAGAGCATACTGATGCACCCACCATCTCAGCCAGCTCTAAGAACCGCTAGTCTTCCGATAGAGGCCGGGAAGCATGAATCTCGCGCCTGTTCGCGTCATCAAAAGTTGATGCCATATCCACTCCCAATGAACAGGACCTGTACCATATGCCCGCTCTACTTTAGTTACATCTGGTAACGTCATCGGAACACCCTGATCGTACCCAAATTGCCTGGCAAACCGACTAGGGTAATAAGGTTCTCGCCAGAACTCTATTCCTTCGCGTAGCGGAAGTGAGGCAGTACAAATAAACACCAGAAATTCCCTACCAGTGACATCCACAGAATGTTCATTGTCAATGACTTCTCGATCTTCTCCGGCATCAGAAACAGGAAAGTGGTAGAAACAAATCTCAGCCCAATTGCCAATTTTGGAAGCTATCCAATCAGACGACCGCGTTATCATGTTAAGTTTTCTATAGCCATAAAGAGGTGCGTGATCGGTGTGAAAATACTGGAAGAGATCCACTCCGTAGGTCCACGGAAAATATATGCCTAACTATCCACAGAAGAAATGCCATGGGCAATAAGCCACATTCATCCCTCGCCAGGGTTGATCTTTCTTACTCGCAATATTGCCAAAAGCCCTATATAAACTGCATAGCACCGACGGTGCTAGAGAAAATTGACGACCATTTGCAAGAGCTCCTGTAACGCCCCCAAAATTCGACACTTGAGTATATAACCCAAATCTCGAGATCAAGGGTGTTATGAATGAATCCTTCATAGTTACAACTGAAACTTTTATCCTTTCCATTCACAAGGTACCAAATATATGGAATAAAAATAAACCAACTTTGAAAATTAAACTATAATCAACGTGTCTATGAAATTGTTCCAAACTGTCTAAACTAATGGCCATCTAATGGGCCTTATTACATCAATGCTTTCAAACCAAAAATCAAATAACTAATTCAAATAAAAATCTTCTAGAGTATTTCCTCATCTGGAACCGCTTCTTCAAAGTCCTCTAAATCATCACCTGTCACTACGGTTAATCGCATAACACTGCGTCAGCTATAAAAGCCGGTGAGCATTCTCATATAGTTTAACACATGTAATTCGACATAGAAATCACTTAACCCTTGATGTACAAATCATTACAATACCAACAGTTATTTCATCACCAAAACTCTCTTAAACATGCACGTGATGCATGGGATGCAAGTATGCTTCAACAATCTCGGTACTGTTATCAGTAGAACATCCAGGGCCAGTTTATAGTCGGGCCTACACTTTCACAATTACAGAGTTGGTCTCTTGTGCACACCAGGGAACTCACCCAACCTGCTAAAATCATCTGATATCCACCGGGTACGCTAGTATGGTATCTTGCACACACTAGGGAGCTCAACCAACTCGTCCACAATCGATGGACTATCAGAAGGGTATATTGCACACACAGGGCGCTCAACCAGGGACTGTTGCACCCACTTGGGTGCTCACCCAAACAATCATCATGGGCCTATTGCACACCAGGATGCTCACCCTACGGTAATAACTGGAGTTCACAATCGTGCTATGCATGAATCCGATTAGTATTTCAAATTCCTTTAAAGGAAATCCACACTCAATTAACACATGTACAACGCAAATTAACTGAAAATTCACACATAATTATTTAAAATTTATGCAATCGTATTCACTAGAAAGAAAACAACTACAACTAAGCTACAACGTTTAAACTTCTCCTTAAAGCAAAATAGATTCCAAAAATAAATTTCTAAATAACCAAAATATTCAGAATTATCATGTAGAAAAAGATATGAGAAAGAAACTCACTCTTTCTTTCTTTCTTTCCTTCTTCTTTCTCTTCTTCTTCTTCTTCTTCTTCTTCTTCTTCCTGCTGCTGCTGGAAGGTCGCTCCAGCAATGAAAGGAGCAAACAGCACTCGAAAACCCCCCCTTGAAAGCTCTCTCTCTCTCTCTTTACAAGACCTCTCTCTCACTTTCTCTTTCCTCTCTCCAACGTCTCTCTCTCTCTCTCTCACTCTCTACGTTTTTCTGGGGAGGGGAGGGACGTCTACATGCCCTTTTATATCCTACTGACACGCTGAAGGTGGCGTAATGCGGACGGAACCTCCGGACGAGCGTAGCCGAGTTTGAGTGGGAGAAGGAAAGATCAAGATTTCGGATCTCTCACTACATCAACGTTTGGTACTATGTAAACCGTTAAAATCGTAGGTGTAGCCCACGCAACCAATCCTTTTAAGTTTCAGGGGCCCATGCGTAGAATCGGCCCCGATCTTGCACATTCTTTCTCGTTTAGTTATAGGTTTCAATAGCTTTTGCGGTCCACACAAGTTACCGTTTACAAGGATGAATCCTCCCATTAGTAGACCCAAACATGAGCTACACAATGGACGGAATGGATATTTGGATGGGGCCCACCGCGATGGACGGCGAGAACCACTCAGCAACCAGCGGACGCTGCTGTTGCAGCGTCCGGGCGAAGAAGACGCCCGCCTTCGATCGTGCACGCGGTCAACGCGCGTTGACCACGGCCGATTCGTGCACGCGGTGCACGTGTGCTCCATTGTGATGTACATGAAAAATCTACTCCGACCATCATGTAGGCCACATAATTCTAGGATGTGACACAAAATTTAGTGCAGTTCCGAGTTTAGATGGCCCACTTATGGCCCGATTTCTGATTAGGGTACTTGTAGGATGATCGGAGGGCTGAAATTTGACGTGTATGGTTAGATTAGGTCTTTAAACTATTATATGAAGTTTTACATGAAACGGATCGTCAGAAACTGGTATACTTAAAGTCGTCTATATGGATTAAGTTTAATCAATGATATTTTTTTGTATTTATGGTGAGTTTTGATAAACCTACCACTTCTACACTGATCTAGGGCTTGTGTTGAGCAAATTTAGTAAAGAATCCTACATGAATTCCCTACAATTTATTAATTTACAATAATCTACATAATTTATTAATTAACTGATTTGTTAATTTAATTATTTTCGAAAACTTGGGGTATTACAGCTCCCGCCACAACGAAGCAAGAAACCTTGATGCCATCAGCACTCTTGGAGCTAGGCAACATAACCGCCGACAGCCAGTATGCTAAGAAACCTGCCAGTTCACAAGACATTGTAAGCTCGTTCGGATTGCTAAACTTTCGTTCAAAACATTCCTTCATCAAAGCCTGGTCTTCGGGTAAGATCTCATACCCTTCGTAATCAATGCTGCAAGAAGAAAGAAGTGCCCATGTCAGAAACAAAGAAATTAAAGTATGCAGAGCACGTAATACAAAAGAAGGCATTGGAAGAAGTATTACTTCATCCTCTGGCTAAAGTAGATCAACCAGTCGTCATAGTGAATCTTTGTAATATTGTCGAACTGCGACAACTCAGCAAACAACTCTAGACAAGCCTTTGAATGATAAGCATCTCGAGGACTTTTGAGCCAAAACGAAGACAGCTCTTCATCAGTTGGGACATATTCCTGGTAATATTCTCCTATCACAGACAACCCAGCCATCATCCGGAGATCCCATAAAGTTATGCTCATCTCTCCACATGGAAAGTGGAACGAATTGGTAACGGAAGACCAATAGTTCAAGAAGCTTCGAAGAATTGTTGGATCTCGGGAGAAATGTTCGGAGGTCGCATCGATAGCCTGGTACAGGCCGACTTGCTTTAAAATCGTCTTATGCCGGATCAAAATCTCTTTTGCCCACGGCTCATAACCAACTCGCTCGTTCAAATGACCCCGCGTACGAAAGCTCTTCGTCGCCCACATCGTCGCCTTGTCCATGTGTCGAAATCGTTGTTGCACTGTCTCAAAATAATGGACTGGAGAAGGAGTGTGAGGATCACAAGTAGGAGCAAGGAAAACCATTTCTCTCGAGGAACCTACCCGCTGTTCTCTCCCATCGTCGACCAGTATGGTAGTGAACAATTGCTCGGGGGCAGATGTCCACCTCTCGACTCCATAGAATTGAAAAGGGCCTTGAACGTTGGATGGTTCGATGCTCGGGAAGGGCTTGTGCCTTGTAAGAGATTTCTCATGCAAGATGACTCGGTTGGTATAAGGGTTGACGATGGAGAAACCGCATGTAGTAATGATCTTATTTCTATTCCAGCCGATTTTCATCCGCTCATTCTTCGGATCAATGAGCTGTGGCGATTGCTCCGCCTTGTCAACTTCCTCAGCCGGCTTCTTACCTCGATTTCGTCTCTTCTTCTTCTGACCTTCCTGATCATCCTCGGAATGTCGGCCGCGCACGCTAGAAGGGCCTGCCTCAACGACATTGGCAGCATCAGTAAACTGACAATACCAGGAGGACCATTCCCCTTTAATCCCTTGCGTCGGAGGCTCAGATATGGTTTTGTCCACATAGATACGCAGTAATACTTCATGGGAAAGTTGCTTAATTCGATCAGAGAAATCCTCCACTTCGGATTCGATTGTCTCGAAGGATTGCGAATGACACTCTACCGGAGACGGGTTAGCAGTATCTCCAGTCGCCCTCTTTTTACCGCGTCGTATAGATGAAGAGCTGGAAACTTGCGATTTGGAAACTTCACCAGAAGAACCTGCTGCTGTCGCCATGATTCACTACAATACACAAACAAAAGTGCATCAAACAGAAGACCAGCGCATGCAACAGGCAACACAATAAGGTAAGCATTGCATCATTCAATCACGGATTTCACACACAAAATACATCAGTAAACACATGCATAAAGTCATGACCCACAGCAATATGGAAACAGTGGAATTCGAGCGCACATCTGACAAGCAAGCGCGCACATATCATAGCGCAGCAAATACAGTAGCAGCTCTACATGTACACTCTGAGCGCGTGCGGATTCGCACTAACTCCAAATGATGCGTGTGCACCTGCATAAAAGTGCACATCATAGAACCGCTTAAAGAAGCAGTTGTGAGCCATCAAAGACCAGCATAAGCAATATACTATGGGCCCCGAGCACTAAATCCCAATCGTATTTGAGCGTTGAGTGAGATAGCCGCAAACGGCATCGAATTTGGCTGAGAATCAAGCCAGATATGCCACTTTTTCACCGAAGGCAAGTGCTGGAGCCAAAATTCTATTATTTCACTAAGTGGTGGAACCACATGCGCCCAAGGAGATGCCCCAAGCGCATGTGGCCTCTCACATGCACCTGATCACCTCTCACATGCACCTAATGCATCTACAACATGCGCCTGAGTATGAGCACATGCGCCCACTCCAAGATGGACTATTACATGCGCATGGAGCAAGAGACATGCGCCAAAAATGTTCCTACATGCGCCTGGACCAAAGCCCAATGCATCCATTAACAAGTTGGAGAGCACATGCGCCTAAGGAGAGCACATGCGCCTACTCCCTCATGAGGAGCTCTCTCACCTCTTAGAATTTTGGTTTTCTTGATTCGGAAGTGAACAAATGACTCAGTGAGTCCGGTATTTATACTTGAGCCTGTGGACCGATGTACCGCACTGGCCTGACATAAGCATCCATCGCAGCGCACCGGGGGGCACTTGTTGGGGCTCAAATCTGTACCCATTATAAAATGGTATTCAACGGTCCATCTACGATGATTCGGACTGATTTCGAGATCCGAAATACTCGAAAAATGCCAGTGCCGCCCTAACAAGCGCAATCGTGACTGAAACCTACGAATGCTATTTCGGGGTGGAATCGGACATGCTAATTACCGCCAAATGATCCGGAATGCCCTAAAACTCTTAACCTGCAAGTTTCGAGGTCGCACGATGCATATCTTTACCAGCGCGCTTCCAAATGCATTTTTTGCCTTGACTTATCCGACTATAAGGGCCCAAAAGCCTACAGGTACCATTTCGGGCTGGAATCAGACATGTGGATTACTGCCAAATGATCCAGAATGCCCGGAAAACCTTAAGTAGCAAGTTTGAAGTCATTGCGTGCATATTTCCACATGCATTTGTTCACTCTCTCTCCACATGCATTTGTTCACTCTCTCTCCACATGCGAATGTCTTAAGGAAACATGCATTCACTCTCTCACAACATGCGCATGAGAGCTCTCTCTCTCCCTTTTCAATATTCTAAAATTACAAAAATCATGAAAATATGCTAAGTGGGGCCACATGCGGCCAACATAGAGGCCACATGCGCCCATACCAGTGGCACATGCTCCCATGACATGCCACATGCGCCTGGGGCATGGGTACATGCGCATGACTCGTCTCTCCAGAATATTTTCATGCGCATGCCCTCCATTTTGCAAACCACATGCGCCCGGTACCCGAGTAGCTACCCGATTAAGTGCTATAAATACCCCACTCACTTGTTGAGAAGGGAGAGAGGCTTCATTATCTGGAAAGGATCGGCAGAGCAAGGTAAAATCCTTGTCGGAATCCTCAGTAGACTATCCACATGCGCCCACACCTCGCCGGATGCCACAACCGGAAAGGGATTTCTCCCACCGGAGTTGCAATAAGAGGAAGAGAAGCAACATGCGCCCATCCTTTTGTTGGAAGCAAATGGGAAATTTCCCAAGTCCTTGGAGGACATGCGCCCATAGTGCCATCTTTCTCTTCATTCCCTCATGCCACATGCGCTCAGTGCGCTCAATGGAGAGGCCACATGCGCTCAGTGTGCTCAATGGAGAGGCCACATGCGCATAAGTGGCCCGCCTTCCATGATGTGGCCCGCCTTCGACGTGGCCCGCCTTCCGATCGCGTCAGCACTCCTAGACACACATCAATGTCATCTATCCATCCCGCGGACCGGATTCACCAACGGTCGATGTTTAGTGGGCCAAATCAGCAATTTGATCAAAATGGCCAACACTTAGCCAATATTGCAAACCTCAGAAATCCTTCCGAAAGAACCGGAAATGGCCGAAATCGAGAGGAATCGGGCGGAATTTGACCGAACCCGAGAGGGAGACTTCTCTCCGCCATAACATGATACACCATAATCATGCATTACAATGAGATTACATGATCTCAGGATCTCCAAGAAATCTTGATCAGACCATAAACAGGTCCACTACTTAGTCGTTTTTAGCCCTGGGAAGTGCCCTGTTGGCTCAGAAATTGACTTACACTAAACAAATCGAAATGCGATCGCACTGCGACCCTCGTGAACATAATCCACCTCTATCCAAAGATGATCGTGACAGGTATTCACCAAATCCCCTGATCAGATCGTAAATAGGCCCTGGGAAGTGCCCAGATGGCCCGAAAATCTACTAATGCCAAATGAAATCAATCGCGATCTCAAAGACGCGAGGGCAACATATTAATGACACAAAGATATATATGAAGCAAATTAATCAAATTAAATGCATAATTTGTCTGATACACTGAACATCTAGCATAAATGCAATCCTCTCTCGAGCATGCATAAAGCATAGTTACTTTGTCCTGTACTCATTTGCATCCATTGCATGAATTCAATTCATCTCGGATCGAGATACGAAACTAAATCAAAGGGGACTATGGTTATCATCGAAAATTGTAACCAAAGAGTTCTAAACGTCTGAAATACTTCATCGTTAAGACCAGTTGATGTGCGTCCTATCCAAGACGGGATCCGTCAGTTGAGTGGCTAAGGTAATGAGTGCCTTCCAGTAAGTCACCCGTCCAGCAGAGACGGTCACTGGCCCTGGTTGCAGTAAGTGGACGCCGTGGAGTGTATTTCTGAAAGTCATATCGTCCATAGAGACGCGTCATGACACTGAGATATACGACTCGGTCGAAACCCTGTTTGCACAAAGACCCCATGGAGTGCCCTCCAGTAAGTCACCCGTCCAGCAGAGACGGTCACTGGCCCTGGTTGCAATAAGTGGATGCCGTGAAGTGTATTTCTGAAAGTCATATCGTCCATAGAGACGCGTCATGACACTGAGATATACGACTCGGTCGAAACCCTATTTGCACAAAGACCCCATGGAGTGCCCTCCAGTAAGTCACCCGTCCAGCTGAGATGGTCACTGGCCCTGGTTGCAGTAAGTGGACGCCGTGGAGTGTATTTCTGAAAGTCATATCGTCCATAGAGACGCGTCATGACACTGAGATATACGACTCGGTAGAAACCCTGGTCGCACTAAGACCCCATGGAGTGCCTTCCAATAAGTCACCCGTCGTAGCAGAGATGGTCACTGGCCCTGGTTGCACTAAACGAAAACCGTAAAGTGTATCCCTAAAAGTCATATCGTCCATAGAGACGCGTCATGACACTGAGATATACGATTCGGTTAAAATCCTGGTTGCTACTCAACTAGGAACGCCCGAGGAGTATGGGGCCAACATCTAACTGATCTTAACGGTGAAGTATTCCATAATAAATCCTAGACTTGGTCTCGGCGACCATGAACTCGAGACTATAATCCCTGACGATTTAAACTACTTGCTCGATCTATCCGAGCTTTATCCCTTTGATATTCCATCTATTGTATAACTGAAATTCATAGTGGAATCTTGTCGCTTTGTGCCGTGGTTTTCTCCCGTAAGGGTTTCCACGTAAAAATCTCTGTGTGGTCTATGCTGTACTTTATTTATATTTATGCTCCTTTAATGCTTTATTTAATTCATTTATGATACATGCATGCATTTACTTTTGCCTTTTAATCAAGGGTGATCATCCGTTGATGTAATTAAGGGTTCATGACCAGTTCACAGCCCGGAATGTAAAAGACCTCGGAATCTCTGGAATAAAATTCACCTCGCGGTGCTTTCTCGTGTATACTTTGTGATTGTTTATGATTGTCTATGAATGTCTCTATACTCAGAATTCCCCCAGAATAATGAAATCCAGGAAAAAGACTGTTGACGAGCAATTTTGATTTTTCCTAGTTCTAACAAGAGGAGACTAGGGTTTTTCGCATCTCTAAGTTGATTTTATCTCTTGTATACTTACATTTTCATAGTGGAATCTTAGTTGCTTTATGTTGTAGGTTTTTTCCCGCAAGGGATTTTCACATAAAATGATGTGTTCTCTGGTTTGACTGTATGTATTTGTTCATTACTTGTTTGATTCTACTCGATATTGCTTCTACGACGACTTAACAAGTGGTATCAAAGCTATAAGTTGGGATTTGAGTTTGAATATAAGACATGACAATGAAAAGATCAAACGTAAAGTATGAAACAGAGAAGTTAATTGGAAAAAATAACTTTAAACTATGGAAGGTGAAGATAAGAGGCCTTCTAGTTCGGCAAGGATTGCAATAGGCACTACTTGATAAAGTGAAGCGTTCTACAACTATGAACGATAAAGAGTTGGAAGAACTTTATTAGAGGGCAATAACCTCGATTCAATTATGCCTATCAGACGATGTCCTTTATAATGTCCTTGATCAAAAGACCACTACAAAACTTTGGACGAACTTAGAAAGCTTTTACATGACGAGGTCTCTTTTAAATCGGTTGTATCTGACAATTCTATAATCTAAAGATGGTGTAAGGTTCGGACTTTAATAATTAAATCAGCGCATTTAATCAAATACTTTGCAAATAAACAAACGTGGAAGTTAAGATGGACAAGGAAAATAAATCCAGAATCTCGTTATCATCTCTTCTAAAATCCTACAAGTATCTAGTATACACTTTGTGTTGTGATAGGGATACCTTGGACGTTAAGACCTTATCTTAACCCTTCATTCGAACTAGTTGAGAAAGAAAAATGATGGAGAATGGTCTTCTACAGATACATTGTTCGTTCAGGGCAAACAGACTGAGCAAGAGAAGGGGAAGCCTCAATCTAGGTCTAAGTCCAAGGGCAAAGGAAAAATGAAGTGCTGAAATTGTAGCAGGTTAGGACATATGAAGAAGGATTGCTAGAATCCTAAAGCCCAGAAGTAAAATAAATCAAATGATACACCGAAGGAGGCCAAAATAACGAAATCCATTGAGAAGGCGGGTGGTTGTGATGTGTTGGCCATATCTAAGTCCGGGTATTTCAATAATGAATGGATTTTAAATTTGGGGGCATTGTATCACATTTGCCCTCATCAAAATTGGCTCACCACATACAGTATGATGGTGATAGGATCTTATGGGCAATGACCATGCCTATAAAGCAGTTGGTATCGAATCGGTGCGCTTCAAGATGTTTGATGTGATGGAGCGTATTCTGACGAATGTAAGACACGTTTTGGATTTAAAGAAAAATCTGATATCTCTAGGAACTCTCGAGGTACTTGGTTGCAAGTTCACTAGATTTAATTGTGTCCTAAAAATTTTAAAGGGGGCACTCATCATGATGAAATCATAGCAGAACGGTAACCTTTACATGTTGATTGGGAGTATTATATTGGATGGATCAAGCTGTAGTGAGTGTAACTAAGTCCACATCCACACGTTTGTAACATGCGACCTAGGTCACATGAGTGAGCGCGGTATGAAGGTGCTTCTCATCGTTGTTTAAATCCTATATTTAAGAGTGTTGATTTTAATATATGTGAGAATTGTATATATGATAAACAATTACGATTGTCTTTTAAATTGAAAAAATATGTTAATAACAGTGTGCTTGATTATATGCATTCTAATGTATCGGGGCTATCGCCCGTGGTTTCTGGAGGAGGGTTGTCATATTTTGTAACATTTATAAATGACTTCTTTAGAAATGTTTGGAATTATTTTATGAAGAATAAATATGATATTTTCGTCACCTTCAAGATGTTAAAGGCAATGGTGGAAAAACAATCATGGTGAAAATTAAAATTGTTGATGACATATATTGGTGGTGAGTTCACTTTTAAGAGATTCAATCAGTTTTATAAGGTTGAAAGGATCATGAGGCATAATACAATAAGACATACACCAGAGTAGAATGGTATGGCGAAACGGACGAATCAGACTCTATTGGAGAGAACCTGAAGCAGTTAGGTAATGCTGAATTGGACAAGGAGCTACGGAATGAGGCTGTGAACATGGTGTATTATTTAGTGAATCAGTCCCCTTCTACGACCATTGATTGTAAAATTCCAAAGGAAGTGTGGAGTGATCATTCGGTAAACTACTCATGGTTGCGAGTATTTGGTTGTATTGCTTACTTTCATATACTGCCAGTTGAGAAAGATAAACTAGACTAACAGGTAAAAAAATATACCTTTGTTAACTATGGTGATAGCATGAAGGGATATGAGCTGTATGATTAGGTCACACGGAAGATCACAATTAGCCAGGATGTCACGTTCAACAAGGATTCCTTAATTCGCAAGGATGAACACAAGGAAACAGAGAAGTCGACGATGGTAGATATTGAAATTGACAAGGGTGAGACATAGATACGATTCAAGCTACAAGAAGTAGTATAAGAGCAAGTGGAGCCACACCTGTGAGGAGAAATCTACCAAGAAGTCGTAAATTACTGGTAAGATACAGATATGACTCGAATGTTGCATTCTCTCACATTACAAATAAGAGGGGTCCGTCTACCTTCTAAGAAGCATTGAAAGATAAAGATGTTGAGAAGTGGATGGTGGCAATGCAAGATGAGATAGACTCTTTATACAAGAATAAGATATGGGAGCTGGTGGAGCTTTTCATTGGAAGGAAAGAAATCGGGTGTAAGTGGATTTTAAAAAAGAAACATGATAGATGCAAGGCCAGATTGGTTGTGAAGTGATATGCACAGAAGGAGGGTATCGACTTTAGCAAAAATTTTGTGCTTGTGGTTAAGCAGGTGTCTATCAAGTTTATTTTGGCACTGACAGCCTAATATAATCTTGAACTAAAACAAATGGATGCGAAGACTGCTTTTCTACATAGGGAGTTGGAAAAGTAGATTTTCATGATGCAACTAGTAGGGTTTGAGGTACAAGGAGCAGAGAATAATGTTTGCAGGTTGAGGAGATCGTTATACGGCTTGAAACAATCACCTAGGAAGTGGTGTAATAGGTTTGATACTTTTATGGTGAGTTAGTGGTTTTTCAATAGTGAATATGATCATTATGTTTACTACAAGGCACTGAGTGATGAGAAATTCATCTTACTGGTATTATATGTTGATGACATACTTATCGCCAGCTACAAGATATTTGAGATCGACATATTAATGGCTCAGTTATCAAGGAATTTCGAGATGAAAGATTTGGAGATTGCAAAGAAGATTATCGGTATTGATATACACAGAGATAGGGAGAAAAGTAGGCTATGATTGTCTTAGGTAAAATATATTGAGAAGGTCTTGGTCAAGTTTGAGATAGACAAGGCTAAACCAGTTAGTACACCTCACATTGTCTTTCTTCAAAGCAATGCCTTACTACAAATGAAGAAAAGCAGTATATGTCTCGTATATTTTACTCGAGCTCAATTGGCAGTTTGATATATGTCATAGTCTCTATAAGACCAGATATTTCACATGCAGTCGGTGTTGTGAAAAAATACATGTTAAAACCTAGCAGCAACACTCAGAGGCAATGAAATGACTACTTCAGTATCTAAGAGGTACAAAGGACTACATCTTAATATTTGAGAAAATAGAGGGAAAGCTTGTAGGTGTTAGAACTGAAAATGGCATATGGACATTTTTTGTGTATTGTTACTCTAGGGTTCTGAGTAATAGAGATATTTATAAACAATCACAAGCATTCACAAAACTACACAAGAAAAAGATATCGTAAGGAAAATTTTATTTAAAGATTCTGAGATCTTATACATTTCAGGCTGTGATCTGGCACGAGCCCTTAATTACAAAGAATGATCAATGACCCTTGATTAAAAGGCATAATACTAAGTTAGCGGGGACCATGGTCTTTGACTTCACGGTCGTAAAGACCGACGTATTTTGTTATGGACTGACCTATCTTTGTACGAGTCAGATGTCTATGTCCCATGTTTTGTCGCAAGTCTGGGTTGAACTGTTGGGGTTCTTAACTGAAAGGGTACGACGCTAGGCCCGCACCCGTCATTTTTTTACGGGTGACCTCAGGAAGATTGATCTGCAGTTGTATGTACCTGAGCAGCCCAATCGACGGATGCCACTTTAATGGGTAGGACGTTGACTGGTATTTAGAGATGTCAATCTTTAACAAGTGTTGTGTAGAAGTTTAGAACTCTTTAGTCTAATTTACTATGGTAACCATGATCCTGTTTGTTTAGTCCAAACCTTAATCTAGTCATATTATTATAGTACATGAAATAGTAATGTATTCACACAATTTTGGATGGTTGTGGCCTCTTTTCAGGAACTTACTGTGTTCATCGTATTGAATCAGATTGGCCTCAGAAAACCTGCTTATTCTGCTTATTGGGTGTCCTAGATGGACCGTTTGACTGTCTCGTGATGTCCGGAGTGCTCGAAATACTTAAAATAGGCCTAAATAGGATCCGGAATGCTCAAAAGTTAAATCCTAAGAGAATTGATTTTTTAGGTGCGTTGGCTCTAGCACACCCTGAAAATTGGCTAGGGCCCGTATTGAATTTGTGGTTGCGCTGACACCGGTGCACCCTGAAAATGACTTGGTGTCTGATAATTGAATTAATGGATTTTTTGGGATGTGTTGATACCGTCACACCTTGAAATAACTTAGTTTCTAATTGTTTGGATTTTCGATTTTCGGGGTGCGTTGGAGCCAGTGCACTCTGAATTTACTAAGTCAGGATTTCTGATTTTCAGGGTGCGTTGGAGCCAGTGCACCCTTGTTCACTCGCTTCAAGTGCAAGGCTACGATGTAATAATAATTCTCAGTGAGACCGAAGTCGATCCACAAGGAATTAGGATAAACAATTCCAATTGTTCTAATAACTTCAATCATATCAATTTAGAATTCAGTTCTAGAACTAAAATTAAAACAGTAACTTAAGTAAAGGAAAATCTGATATTTAAAGAGAAACTAGGACTTTTAAGGATCTACTTGTTGTAGTCAAATGAAAATTCATTCATCCAATCACAAACACAATTAGAATTGAAGTTCTATCTCTCATCTAATTGGAAGATATTTCATTTAACACAAACGGCCCCACTTAAATCTGAAAAATTAGATTTCTAGTTCTAATGAAGCATGTAGAGTTCAAACTTGTAGCCTTCGAAGTATTAGTCATGCCAAGAGATTATGGCATTCTCTAGGGTTACTACAATACGAATCTAATCAATCCAAACATGAAAATCTCATAGAATTGCAAGGAATTCATTTTCGAAGCACATGAACTTTCATAAAACATCCAAAAATACCAACTTTATTCAAATTATAACTTAAATATATAAACTTTAAGTAAAGGTACTTAAATTAAACAAATTGAACATTGAAACTAGCTACAAGCTTCACCTCTTAGCCATAGCTAAGAGGTTCTAGCCAAGCATTGTCATACGATAACTAGAATAAAAGAAAAACTACTTGAAAGCATACAAAAATTATAAAAAAAACCCTAGTTGAAGGAGTTGCGAATGCTCCACGACGATCCTCTCCACCTCCCACGACTTCTCAAGCCTTCTATGATGCCTTAGGAAGAGTGTGTAGGTGTCCTTTTATAGCAAAAATACCCATCGCCTTAAATTGCGGAAGAATTTACGCATTTACGTCGGTTATCGGGCGCCCGACCATACCACAAAACAATCGAGCGAGTTTGGTAACTTTTCTTTGAATTTCGGGCGCCCGGAATATCTTTATCGGGTGCTTGATGGGTCATCGGGCGCCTGGGCATGTCCAGAAAAGTTCTAGCAAGAAACTGAAATTTTTGTTAATGTCGGGTGCCCGGTAAAGTGGTGGTCGGGCGTCCGAAGGCTAAAATTATATTTTTTCTGTTCTGTAGGTCCATTTGCTGAACTTTCCTCATTTACTTTTCTAGCCCTACAGCTCTGCAATTTGACTTTTCTGGCCATTCCAGGTCTTCTACTTAATTCCTTCAAGGCTTTTTCTCCACTTATTTGACTCATCAAAGCTTGGTCTTCTAGTTATTCCAAATGCTTCAAATTAGCATTATATCCATGCCATATCTCTCTTTTCCCTACAAACAAAAAACAAGCATAAGCTTTTATCTTTAACAACTTAAACTATACAATTATGTTATGAATTGGGGTTTAAATATGTACAATTCATGGCTCAACAACCCTCAATTTACTAAGTCAGGATTTCTGATTTCTAAGGGTGCTCTCACGGACTTAAGAATATTTCAAAAGAGTTATGGACTTTGCAATTTTTTAGACCGGACCTACGTGGTCAGGAAGATTTTCCAGTGAAGGATTCTAGTTGTCAAAAAAGTATTCCGGCGAGAATCCCTAATACCCAGCGTACAATGACTCTCTCTCTCTCTCTCTCTCTCTCTCTCTCTCTCTCTCTCTCAATATATCTTGTTGAAAAGACGAACGAGGTATTTATACTCAGAAATCTCGGAGAACGACGAATGAGAATATGCCACGATTAGCGCATCGTCAAAGTGGCTACAAAGATGCATCTAGCGCACCTTGAAAGTGGTTAATTTGATATCTTAGTTTCAGGGTGAGCTAGTGTCGACGCACCCTAAAAATTACTTATTTTCATAATGAACTTATTTGTGGGTGCATTTTGGCTAGCATACCCTACAAACTGATATGTTTTTAAAATTTATTTTAGGGGGTGCACCAGGGTAACGCACGTTGAAAATATTCTTTGAAATTTGTTATTATTTTTTGGGGTGCGTCGGCAATGGAATTAGAGGGTGCACTGGCGTACTACTCATTTCATTAATATTTATTCGAATCTCGAAAATGTGACTTTGTGGGGCCCGCTTAGTGATCGGCTTTAATGCACTTGACATGTTTCTTCGTGCTAAAGGTCGTCGTCCATTTTTGGAGGGTACCGATGATGATGAGTTGTGGGGCCCACCTAGCAAAATGGCTAAGTATGGGTACCTACTTGGGAATTTGTGGTCTATTCCACCCCGTTTGATGGGTGCGCCGCATCCTTAGCCCATAATGTCTAAATGTCGATATTTGGGACCCCAACAATAGGCTACATAGATTTAGATTATGCAGAAAACATGGATAATGGAATGTCGACTTTCAGTTATTTGTTTGTGTTAGCAGGTGGAGTGATCATTTGGATGCCAAAGCTTTAGTATGTGGCTGCTCTTTATATAACAGAAGTTGAGAATATGGCAGTGACAAAGACATTCAAGGAAAGTATTTTGTTGAGGGGAATGATATATGAATTAGGACTTCAGCAAGAGACCCTTTCGGTTAATTGTGGCAGTGAAAGTGCGATCAATTTAGTGAAGAATTCTATTTATCATTCTTGTGCTAAACATATTGATGTTCGTCATAATTTTATTTGATATATGCTAGAGGAATGTGATGTTACTCTTAAGAAGATCTATACGAGCGTGAATCCAACGGATTTGCTTACGAAGGTGGTTTCTGCAAAAAAGTTTAGGGTCTGTTCTATTTATCTGGGTCTGGCATTGAAGGAATGAAGATGGAGTGTGCACGAAAAGTGACAATGGTGACGCTACTATGATGGAGATGATTAGAGATGGAGGAAGCGGTGGAAAGATTGATTGAAGATTGAAGCCTTGGTGGAGATTGTTGATTAAAGTCTTCAATATGACAGTTTTGGAGGTCATCAATTGATCGACAGCATGGGTCAATTGATAGAAAATACCCCGAATTATACAGATTAGTCTTTGAACAGTTTTGGACAAGTTCGGTCAATTGAACTTAGAAGCTCGATCGATCAAAAATGGCTTGTTTATGTTGTAAACTCTCTGGAGTTTTAGGCATGTTTGATTGATCGAACATAGAGGTGTTGAGCGATTGAGGAATCGTCGATTGATTGACCAATTAATCGATGGTTCGTGCAGTTTCGCGTAAGTGGGCGGTTTGTTTCCTATCCCAAATGTAACACTATATATATGGGTGTAATGCACAATTAGGGTAGATCTAAGGGTAAGAATTAAGAGAGCCAAATCATTTCTTGGGTTTACAAGAGAGGAGGCTAAGGTTTTTCGTATATGTAAGTTGATTCAATCTCTTGTACTTTCATTTTTATAGTGGATTCTTTGTCGCTTTATGACGTGATTTTTTCCCACAAGACTTTTTCCACCTAAAATCATATGTTCTCTAATTTGCTTGTGTGAGTTTGTTCATCACTTGCTTTATTCTACACGGTGAATGCTTCATTGGCACTCAATACCATAGTGGGGCCCACAGAGCACCGACCACTGCCCATTGGCTACTGGCAGGGTCGCCACACATACATGTAGGCACGCATTAATTATATAATGGGCCGTGCTAGAGAAATCTCACTTTGGGTCTGCTACTTTCGCTAGTGTATACTGTATCATTACAAAGTTGCAGTCACACGTCCTGCCAGACGTGGCACTGACGTCCAGCTATCCACAGTATGCGAGTTGTGGGTTCCTTTGAGAATGGAGCATATATCCAAAGTTACCATGGTCAATCAATTCTAATCATTCGTTCATAACTACCAAATTGATGGTTAAAAGTAAGATTGTGAGTGGATTTAAATGAAAAAAATGAACAGATTACCGAATGACCATGCCATTTGCACGCTGAAGGTTACCGCCAATTTTTAAATGGTGGGAAACTAATACTAGGTCTAGCAAAAACCCCACCCAACCATGTGGAGGACTCGCTGAGCCAGTGAAAGTTACCCGGCACCGTACCGATTCATGTTACACCAGCTTTTCATTTTCCAATCGGTGCGAATCCTAGTGGAGCTACCAAAGGAATGTAGGAGCCTTTAGAAAGCTAAAGAGGAATAGAGCAACTTTACTTGATTGAAGACAATAAATGGGCTACAAGCATACCACGTGCAGGTAAAAGAGGGCTGGACTTGTACCAAAGATCTATTTAGGGCTGTAAATGGGTCAGTGGACCCGATGGGGTACCCAGACCCAACCCATTTAGACCTGACCCAGACCCGACCCATTTGTTAAATGGTACGGGTCTGGGTCCAAGAATAGACCCATTTGTTAAACGGGTTTGGGTCTGGTTTCCTTTATATTAGGCCCGACCCGACCCGACCCAAACCCATTTAGTAAGTGGGCGGGTTTGGTCTATGTTACAAGGGACCCGTCCAGCCCAGACCCGGTTTTAAGCCTTGTAAAATGCTTGCATACTTGATCCAGACCCGGACCCATTAGACCCGGCCCATTTATAAACGGGTCTGGGTGGATCTCCCTCTACCAGACCCGGACCCATTTATAAATGGGTCTGATGGGCTGACTCAGACCCGACCCGGACCCGCCCATTTAGTAAAAGGGTCTGGGTCTAAAATTTGGACCCAGACCCGTTTAGTAAATGGGCGGGTCTGGTTTTGGCTAAACCCGCCCCGAACCCGACCATTTACAGCCCTAGATCTATTTGAATTATTGGAAAAAAGGTTTGACGAGAAATGTTGTTTTTAAGAAACAATATTTCTAATAAACATTGGAAAATGAAAAGTCATTTACCTTAATTTTTTTCTCAACAAGATTTTTTTTGAAATTTTTTTTTTGTTCACATTCAAATTTGTTATTTGTTAAAAAAAAAAAAAGAGTAAAATTTCATGAAAATTTTTGTTCAAGACAAAAGGTGACATGTTTGCATTATTCTGTAATACATGACATTGCCAGACATGACACATTTACACATGTGGGACATTAGCATGTGTGAGATGCTTGAAGATGGACAACAGATATGGCATGTTGTCACGTGTGGTGCATATGGAATAATAATATATGTGATTCATTTGTAGACTGGGGTGTTGAAAGATGAGGATAAAATATGTTGCTCATATGGCACATTGACACGCACGATGGTTGGTGATTGATTGTGTATATGTCACATTTGGCACATAGGTACCTTGGAGAATCATTAACAAATTTTAAATTAATTATGATACTTAGTTATTAAGCAAATTTTAGTTGAATCAAGTTATAAAAGTAGTTCGTCAATAAATTTCCTTCTTAGACTTGTGGTGTTATTAAGATTAAGAAATAATGAGCTCTCTTCCACATAAGGGCTAGTTAGTCCTTACAAAACATAACATGTAAAATCTCTCCTCTATCTTGTCTTCTAAATAAAGTAGTTTTTGTCTTTTAGGGGGGTGTTTTTCTCGTAAGTTACTTAAGCTACTTATGCCCCCAAGTAGCTTATCTTGATTTCTACTTATTAAACTGAAGTGTTTAACTAACTTTAAATCGAAAAATTACTTACAAGTGATCATAAACCAAACTTACTTATCTAAGATAAGTTACGTATTAATTGCAGTAAGTAGAAAAACTTATTTGGTGGTATCCAAACAGGCCGCTTAGTGTTTCTCTCTCTTCTATCTCTACACCACTTTTTTTTCTTCTTCCCCATGACGTCAAGACCCTTTTCATAATCTTGTTTATGTGTCACATGATTTTTACATGGTATCGGAGCCTTATTGGTGAATAGATTGGATAAATTAAAAAATTATTATATATTAATGTTGGAAACCAAGCATTTTTATTACTTTTTATAAGTTTGTTCACTGGACATATTTTCCTGCACAATAAGTAGAAATCAAGATAAAATACTTAAGTCATAGCGGATGACTACATATTATGTTGAAAACAAACATGCCTATCTACTTTTAGTTGATAAGTATGTTGTCCATTAAATATACTTGTCTTCTTAATAAGTATTCACCGAGATAAGCTAATTGAGGCATTACTGTAAGTAAGTTGATTACTAAATATACTTAGGGCGTGTTTGGTGCTTGGTATTAGAAGGGATTAGATGAGCTAGGATTTCTAATCCCACGTTTTGATCGAAAATTTTTTGTTTGGTAAGGCAGTTCGTCAGTGATCGTTTGAAGCATTGGAAAGCGTGCCTTATGCATTGAGGATTGAAGAGGGATACCGTGCATCCATTTCAGATTTGCAACATCCACCGCTGGATAACAAATGTTCATGGAGAAAATTTTGGTGCCGTATTGTGTGGTGTGCAACTATGAAGAATGTGTTATATCCATACTGTCCATCCATTCTACGAGATCAGTTTACGGCATGAGCCCGAAAAAGAGACAGATCCGATGCTTAAGTGGACCACACCTCAAAAGGAAGTGAGGATTTTACGTTTACCATTGAAAACATCTCGAGGGCCATGGAAACTTTGGATCAATCTAAAATTTAGTTTTTACCTTAATCCAGGTCCATGTGAGCCCCTGAACAGGTTGGATGACAAATAAACATCATGGTGGGCCTATTAAATTTTCAACGGTTGAAATCATTGTTTCCACTGCTTTCTGTGGTGTGGTCTACTTGAGCTTTGGATCTGTCTCATTTTTGTGGTCATGACCAAAATTAATCTTACTAAGTGGATGGACAATGTAGATGTAACACATATTATAGTGGGGCCCATAGAACCTGGCGATGTAAACTCACCATGTAGGTGGGTAGTGTGCGGCACTCATGCAATCAACTTCCAAAATTATCCAAACGTCAATCCTTGTTTTTTCTAGATGGCAAATCCAAAACCATACATTCCCACTCACGGAAATATCGAAACGTGCATTCCTGTTTTTTCTAGATAACGATTCCAAAACCATACATTCCAAACACAAAAAGGTGATTTAGTGGTTACTCTTATTCAACGATAACCCCTAACGCCGTTGCATGACTGACTACTGGGTGGGTGTGTTGCGTGATTGACTGGATGGGTGTGTTGCATGACTTACCCAAAAATAAAATGCAATAAAATAAAAAAACCTTCCCGCCTTAATTATTACCTTCATTGCAATCTCATTCCACTTAATATTAGTTAAGTCCATGCACCAAACAACTCTTTATATGCTTTAATAAGTTAGAATGAGATAAGCTACTTGAGGCATAAGTAGCTTAATATCCAAAAAAAAAAAAAAAAACATGGATGGGATTCTATGAAAATAGCTTAAAATTAAGTAGCTTTCCATTAAAATTAAGTATACAATTTCAAGCAAATTTTAAGTCCATGTTTATCATCCGTCCACTTTCCCTGCGTGTCAAAGTTTTCCTCTCACTCGCTTTACGGAGCTTAAGAGGATCTTGCACGTTATTCGATGGACAAACCGCCGTCCCACTCAAATGTATCTATCACGTTCCACTAATTTAATATACTCTGGTAGAGAGTGATAGTTATGATACGTGCCCTCAGCATCCGTACACGTGTCATCCATATTACACATTTTAAAACCGTCCAAATCTTGGGAGTCGCTTTAGATAGGCCACCACCGTTTCAGTATTAGATTGGTTGAAGGATCTTAACAGCTGATTCTGTACAGAACTCGGAAATTTTAACTATTATGCATTTTAACCGTCTAGATGTCCACAAGGAGTTATAACCAAAATTTTAAAGTGGTAGCCATGATTTGGACGGTTTGTTTTGAGTTATGCATATTGGACGTGTCAGATTTATGGGTGAATGCATGCGAACCATCATATATGCGAGAGTATCGAAGTTGTTGTCATCAATGGACACGTTACTTTTGCTAGCCACATGCTTGCATTTTGAAGCCAATCAAAATGCACCAAACCGCGCCAACCTGACACTTCTAGGATTATCATCGTTCAATCTTCGGGGCCAACTCGTATATGACCTTGCCCGAAAGATGGAGAACTCCTCTCCTCAGCTGAGCTCTTTTTAAGTTGAATATTTATAGTTTGCCGGCCAAAAAGTCTTCAGCCGTCCATTTTTTTCTTTCCATATATAGTCAGGTCCACATGGTCTGGAGCCCGATGTTCAAGCCACGTCATCAATACATGGAGTTCACCACTTCAGTCGCTTGGATAGTCCACCCGAGAGCCAGGTTTGCAGTGGTGAGTGCATATATACGGAGTGAATTTCAGATACAGATGTGCCCACGCCGCTTCTGTTGATCCTGACTGTGGGCCCACCTTGATGTATTTTTTTCTTGTATCCACACCGTCCATCCGTTTCTACAGATTATTTATGGGTATGAGTCCAAACTTAAGCAGATCCAAGTCTCAGGTGTACCACGCCACAGGAAACAGTAGTGATTGAAAGCTCACCAATAAAAACTTATTGGAGGCCAACAAAATATTTATTTGACATCCAACCTGTTGATAAGGTTACAAAGACCTTGATGAAGGGAATAAATAAATATCAGCACGATCCAAAACATTTGTGGCCCCAATAATTTTTTAATGGTCAATCACCACTGTTTCATGTGGTGTGGTCCACCTGAGAGTTGGATCTGCTAAATTTTTGTACTCGTTCTCTAAAATGAGATGGAGAAACGGATGGACAGCGTGGATACGTGACAAATATATTAAGGTGGACCCCACAGTCAGGGATCCACCGAAGTGGCATCCCATGTGGAATTAGCGAACGTGGAGCAAATTAATAGGGCTCTCAATGGGTGGGATCTAGTAGCATGCCGCACCAAGTCCGTAAATCTATAGATGGACTTGGATTTGTCTTGAATCGGAAAGGCGATGTCCTTATCCTATCCATTTATAAATTGTTAGATCTATTTTCAATCCAAAATCCATATAATCATTGGATTCGAGTCGGATCTAGGTCTAAATCCACTCTTATTACAAATCTAAATGAATATATAATATAATATATTTAATTTAGTAGAAAAATGATATAAATCCCACTATTAAGTGTGGTATAGTTGTACTAAGAGTGATATGTCTCGATTTTCAGACATGGCCTAAAATAATTTATAAAACATATGGCCAGCATGAATATAACATACACAGTAAGGTGACAATGAGTCAGATCTTAATCGGATTTGGATCGAACTCGGATATCTTCGTGTGAATCCAAATCTGGTCCATGTAGGTAATCAGGCCTATTTTAAGATCTAAATCCGGTCCATTTAACTAATCAGAACTATTTTAATATCCAAATCCATATTATACAGATTTGCTCGGACCCAACCCGTTCCATTGAGAGCCCTACAAATTAAGCTAAACTTTTCTAAATATACATATCATTTTTTCAGTGATCCATATCATTGGTCATTTAGATCCATCATAGATGGCCCATGCCCCAAAAATCCGCCAAGAAGGAATATCCTAGCCACCGATCCTGTGAATTTCTTCAGTTCAATATGGGTCCTGGCCTTGCCTCTCTTCTTAACCATCAACTGCAGGCAACCAATGTAAAAGAAATAATTTACTCATTGTGGAGAATTTCAAGGCATGGGCCATCAACGGTGTGTAATAGCAGATCAATGGTATAGATTACTGAACTATGGGCTGCATTTTTACAAACTGAAAACCGGAGGATTCCTTACATATCCCCATGTCAATGATATAGCGGCAGAGTATGGATGTTCATACACATGCAGATAGCCACTGACCCACTGTACAGGAGTCATACATAAACCTCAATCCAAAACCAATCAGATTGGGGCATAGCTTCAAAATCAGCTTGATCAGACCATTCAAACATCTGATAAATGGGCATATATTCTTCCATTTTAGTTTTGGACCGTTAATTACTGATTTGACCTATCAATTTTCTGTGAAAAATTGGACAGCACAGGTTATCTGTTTCCGTACGATTTTTCGTTGTGGCCCATTTACACTGGAGATCAAGATCAGCACGCTTTAGGTTGAGGCACGTGTATGACATTTGAAAATGCATGGATGATGATACTCTGGCAGAACCTAAGCTCCTTGGATTAGTGATGATGATGAAGATTCTTAGCTTGTTTGTAACGTAGAAGAGGCATGTTGTCAGGGTTGGGCTTGTGTGAGTCCCAAAACAGGCCCATCATCATGATCAGTGCGAGTTCCAATGGACACGTGGCAACACTATCATTCATTATAGACATAATGATTCCCATGTAGGGTACTCATAAACACAATTAGGCTCTTACGAACAGTAAAAAGTTTTTTTTTTTTTTTTTTTTTTTGGAGGTTTTTCTGCTTGAATGATGATGGTGGAACCAGAGGTGGAGGATCACCTTCGTGCACACGAGTGTCATTGGGGGCACGTGGGGAATGAGTCTAAGATCCATGACTATCATCTGTCGTATCAGGCCGTATATGAGCTATAGGTTATAAGTCAGACCGATTGGACAGTCTAACTGCTTGATCGGAAGAAAGGCTGACAAATGGATGGTATTCAATTTTCCATTTAGAAAGACAGCAAATATCGTCTGTCGCCATTTTTTTTTTTTAATTTATTATTATTATTTTTTTTGTGGGTTGGTTCACAAACCCCATTGTTAGTTCACCCACCCACCCCTGTCAGTCACATCACAATCGTAGCCCCCCCCCCCCCCCCCCCCCCCCCCAAAATGCATATATGGTGGGGCCCTCTGGATTAGAGGCTCAGCCCCCCCCCCCCCCCCCCGCGGCATCACATGGACGACGCGGATTCCCTGCGAAAGCCTTTATAGTTCCTGCCTGGGAATTTAGGTGGGACCCACTGTGATGTTTGTGAGAAATCCACACCGTCCATCCGTGTCGTGAGATCATTTTAGTATGAACGACCAACAATGAACCGGATTGACGGCTCACGTGGGCCGGAAAATGTGAGGATTGAATGTACACATTTGAAATATTCGTGGGGCCACAGAAGTTTTGAATCAGGTTAATATTTGTGTTTTCAGTTCATCCCAGTAGGAATGACATTATGAACGGTATGGATGGCATATAAACATCACTGTGGACCCTAGAGAGGTCTCAACGGTAGGAATTTCCCTACCCACCTTTTCCTTCAGTGCGGTCCACTTGAGTAGTGAATCTGGCTCATTTTTGGATTTTAGTGATAAATTGATCTCACAAAACGGATGGACAGCGTGGATTTCTCACAAACATCACGGTGGGCCCAACTTAGATTCCCAACGCAGGAACTTCCTGCGAAAGGCTTTTTCAGGGAATATTGACATTCCAATTGCAACTGATTGATTAGTGAACTTGTGATGGACAATCAAAATGAGAATGGTAAGCAGTTAAAATTTGACAAAGAAAGTCTCCAGTATTCAGAGGTCAGGCTTGGGGGGACCTGACTGAGTGGTCTCACTACTTTGGTGGTTTGGATCTTAGGTACATGTCACGTGTACAATAAAGTGGGATGTGGGCTGCTTAGTGTTAGTCATCATCGGTCGTGTTGTGAGGCAGGAGGATTTGGTTGACCCAGTGCAGCAGTCGGCACAAAGCATATTGAAAAGTTGTTGGGATGAGTACATATCCACCTGACCCATCTCTACAGTGGTACATTCCAAATCAAATCCTTCCACGTCCCACCTCCATCAAGCTAGCTCATCTTTCAATTCTACACTCTCTCAAATGTATCCCACCAAGTCCCAACACCATCATCGAGCTAACTTATTGGGAAAGCAGATTGGGTGGTGACTCAAACACCATGGGGCCCACCATGATGTATATGTTTTTCCGAGCCACATCTATTCATCATGCCCACTCATTTTCAGACGTTAACCTAAAATTGAAGCAAATCAAAGTTCAAGTAGACCACATCATAGGAAACAATATTGATTGAATAGCATTAGTAACTTCGGGGACCACAAGAGTTTTGGATCCAGCTGATATTTATATTTTCCCTTTATTCATGTCGTGTGACCTTGTCAATAGGTCAGTATGTTATGTGTATTTTAAACAAAATAATGTTGTATTTTGGTTTATCTTTTTGTGCATATTTTTAGTCCTGTATTAGATAGAAATGAGGAAAAAATTGGTTTATATACCTTTGCTAACATAAACTCGTGTTATGTGTTATACTATGCACAAGCTCGTATGCGCACGGATGGAGGGTGTGACCGGCGAAAAATCTAATTCGAAAACCTTTAACCGGATATGTGTGCACAGGCACACCCCACGTTTACTAAAGAAAGGCAACATAAAGGGTGGTGTTCTATAGTGGTTGTAGTGTTAAGTTCTTTCATAGCTTATGCACATTGTGAGCCTGTGAGAGAATGTTTCTGGAGAGTTGTATCCTTGGGGTAGACGCGTCAGCAACCTTCAGTACCAGTTCTTTGCACCAAGGGGCGTGAACTCTCTCAAAGAAAGCGACTACGTACGCGCCTCTGCCCAGTGCATGTTCTGTGGTATCATCAGTCTGTTCCAGTCAGAGACATTATTCAACATACCATGTGTGGGGTTCTTTTACGCACATTTATTTCAGTCAGTTATTTCCCGTTTCTATTAAAGTATAATCAACATAGTACTCATTAAGCCTAACAACGGGTCGTGTTCAACCGTGTTCTTATCGTGTCAAAAATTTGCTCACCCAAACCCAGCCCGTTAACTAATGGGTTGAAATCTAGAAACCCAAACCCATTCGTTAATTTAACGGGTTACCCGTAACCCGACCCGTTTAATCCGTTAAGCTAGTCTACTCATCAGATGGCCACACCGTTGATGAGGATAACTGACAGTCTAACCCAACATACAACTGTAGTCCACCTAGTGGGCCCATTCTATCACCGGAAACAATAAATTTCACTAGTGAGACGAGGAGGAATCACCTGTACATTGCAATATTACATATGATGGAGCGTCAAGGTTCATAAGTGGACCATGGTTTAGTGATCTAGACCATTGTGTTAACGGGTTAAACGGGTTTGCGGGTGAAACACTGACCCGACCCGTTATGTTAACGGGTTAAACGGGTTTGCGGGTGAAACACTGACCCGACCCGTTATGTTAACGGGTCTTAACGGATGGGTCAACCCGTTAGTGACCCGACACAATAAGGTTGGACCCGAATACTGATTTTTTCATGCGGGTTTCGTGCGGGTTAACGGGTCATGCGGAATTTTGCCAGGCCTAGTACTCATAGAGACGTAATACGTGATGTGAACCATTCATCAAGATCTCATAGATCCCTCTCTATTTAAAAAATTACAACAACTATTTAGATAGTTATGAATTTAAATTTAATCTTTGCTTAGAATTTGCCCGCAAGGAATCTGCTAACTATCCGGAAGTAGTTTTAGTGGAAGTGAGAAACAATTTTTAATGCACTCTTGCAAGCAAAACGGGTGATCAACAACGTAGAGATTGCCTTGTAAGAGATGAAACTTGGTCAAATTTAATGAATCCTTTAGTGAAAATGTTGGCCACTTGGTCAATCATAGCAATAAACCTTATTTGGATGCCTGCATGAGTAACCTTTTTCCTGAAGTAGTGATAATCAACTTCAACATGTTTAGTTCGAACATGGTAAACTGAATTTGAGGCCAAATAAATAGCATTGATAGCATCACAATATTAGGGTGGGGCATCTTTTAAGAAGATATGGTCACGCAAACCTAAATTTGTCAGAGATAATCTAGATTGTGATCATGTCTTCTACAATACATTTCTCAATCGTACTTTTTTTTTTTTTTTTTTTTATCCTCCAAACTAACTATAGTCATCCAATAAAAATCACGTTTCAAGGATCCGAACCCATACACCTTGTTAAGATTGGTGGAAAGTCTGAATATACAAAACCAAAGGTCGCATAAAAATAAAGAAAAGCGTGAGTAAAAAAGAGTTTACATTAATACTTAGCAAACATGATTTCCATTAACATGTCCAATGGCCAATGATAAGAAAGCAATAGCAGCATCTTGTAGTCTTGAAAATCTAAGTTTAACAAGTTTGTTGATAAAATGGAAATCATCATTTTTCAAGGAAATCAAGTTCCACAATTTTTTTTTTTATTTTATTTATTTATTATTATTATTTTTTTTATGTTAGAGCACACACCCAATCGTTAGTGCACACACCCAATCGTTAGGACACACACCCACACCCTTGTTAGTCACACCGAAATGTTAGCCACCCCCACTTGGCTCAAATCGATACCAAGGCCTCAATGTTGAAACAAGGCTAACTTCACTATCAGTCTACCACCTGAGCCATGGATCAGAGTCTAAGATAGACCGTCTCCTTCCACTTTTATTTTGTGGAACATGGGCAAGCTGTTTAGACCCGTAGATCAATGTGCCTTTGTCTAGCACCCATCATATGCAAGTGACATGCATGCATTTAAATTCAATCCATCCGAGCCACAGACCGATGATAGCTGGGACGTCGCTTTACTCAAAAGATCCTAAAAAACTATTAGGATTGTCCTTGTTGGATCGACGGTTTATTGGATTACGTATTATCTACTACAATGCCATCAACACTCGTATAGTCCGCCACGTGTACGGTGAAATAGTCACTAGTGTATGGCTCAGGCAGTCAGCTCATTTTATGGTTTTTTACTTTTGGACGTTTGTGCTTGGCTACAATTGAGTAGTAGCGGGGTAGCAACAGGCACCGACCGCTGCCATTGACGTTCCACGTAGTTCCCTACTCTTAGGGTACAGGTGGCAAATTGATCTGGCGACTGAGACTTGATATGTGGGCCACCGTCTAGATTAGGTACAGGACAAAATTTGCAGTGATAAGAAGACTCTGACGAGCCAGATGTGAGTTCCCTCTTTGACTTACTGATCACTGTTTCCTTTAGCTGACCAGTGATCAAATGGCGACCACTCTTTCCATTTTGACGTGTGTGTTTTATTCCCTGACTGACCCACCACAAAGTGATAGGGATCGATATCGTCTACAACACCTGTCTTGCACAGCTGCCTAAAACACTCGAGCTCTGTGGGGCTCACCGGGGCTGTCAAAATTTTGAACAGGCCAGGCCCGTTAAAAGTACTAGGCCCACCATGTTTTATATGTAAATCCTTTCTGTTCGTAGATTTACAAATAATTTTAACAGTACATAGAAAATATCGGCCCTTAAATAAAATAAAATAACCTCCAATGGGCCGATTAATGGGTGGCCCCACATCGATATCCTGTTTTGTGAACCCGATTAGACCATAGTTAGACTGAGTTGGACGGAAGCGGGACATGAGAATGGGCAGGCCGACTCTTTTTTTGGAAGGTAGGTGGTGTAAGACTCCATTAGATGGGCCACACATAATCATCTGTTTAGATCATGACCGTTGGATTATTCAGATTGAGCGATTCAGTGGGCCCCACTATAATTGTGATCATTACAAATAGGTTTGGGGCGGGACGCTTGAACCGTGGTCCCTATTCGCGGTTATTTAGCTAGATATGGAAACCTACGGTGTAGAGTCCCTAGAGGAGAGAAGTGTGATGGGTAAGCTTCTCTAGCCCTCTTTCCTATAAATATATGTCTTAGTCTCCTCACTAACACACGAGAGAAAACCCTAGTCCCATTGAATGGTTCTCCTAAAGGTGTAAGGTGCGGAAGACCAAGAGTTCTTCTCGACAACACGACGGCATCGGGAATGCCTTCCCAATTAAGTATGGCTTTAAGATTATAGTATGGAATCTCAATTGTTGATGCATAGACGATCCTATTATTCCGCAACATCAAGATTAACAGTTGGTATCAGAGATAATTATGCATTAATCTTGGGGATTCCAAAGTGATAGAGCTTCTCCGTACTCGAGCTCCATCCTATCCTAGTAATCAGGATTTAGAGGGATTTCGGATGGGTGCTTAGTCAGACGCATTCAAAGTTTTGATTGGGCGTCCGATCCGCACACCCAAGGCCTAGAGATGGGAGATGTTGGTTATCATTGTCTACAAAGGGTCTTTTGTTTTCCAAACCCTTGATCTTCTGGACCTCATTGCAAGCCACAAGATATCTTGGCAGTGAGGCCAGCTAATCGCCGCCGATCCCAATCAGATTTCGGATTCGGAGGCGGCTTTATTGGTTGTTGTCCCCGCCGATCGCCTATTGCCATGGCTGCCAGAACCCCCCAACTCCAATCATGGCCCTGTTTCTTCATAGTGTCAATCATGGCCGTCCAAGTCCGGCTTTTTCTGCAACCACTATCGTCACCAATGGCTAATGGCCATTGTTGCTTTGTCAACAGAATCAAATTAAAAAAAAAAAAAAACCTGTTGATGTGTGTTGATTGCTGCCGCCATTGCTGTGAGTGATTGCATGAGATTAGGGTTTTTACTATCAATGAGAGAGCTGTGCGAGATGGATCACAGTCGGACATTGAACGGAAAACAGGAGACTGTCATCGATTGTCGTCGTTTTCTGAGACAACGAGGGTTGGCAGTGGCCATCGTCTTCTCCAATGGCGGTTGCAGTTTTGCGGCTGTTGAAGAGGAAGACGGTTGGCGGCTAGGGTTCTAGAGTAGTTGTCGTCACTGGCCACACAATACACCAGTCATAGTCACCAGATTTGGGTATGACAGCGGCAGTGGAAATGATGGTGGTTGTGGCTAATGTTTGGCTGTTGTGAACGGCTGAGATCCACAAGTCGGACAGTGGTGGAGAATGGATGGCATCTGAATTGGCAACCATGGAAACTGATTTCGGATGATGGCGGCTAGGGTTTCGTCAACCCATTTAGGAAAGGTGCAGCTGCAAGGAGATTTTCTAATTTGGAAATTGCATTGCAAGGATGGTTTCCAATTTGGGATTTGGTTACGGGAATTTTCTGGTGCTGGGCTCTGTTCCAGTCTATAAGCTTAGGCCCAAGACAATTGGGCTAGCCCAGCAATCCATGTGTAGCACTGGGCCCATTTCAGTTTGGACTGGGTCGAGCGGGCTAAGCCGCTAGGCCCAATCCAGTGGTCAAGCCAGCCAGCCCGGCCCAAGCCCAAATCCATTCAGCCCATTAGTATGTTTTAAGCATAATTGGGTCCAATTTTAGAACACATTTAATATATTTTAAGCTCAATTTAAGATGGAATTTTGGACCATAAGATGCACATGCTATTTGGGCTCTGATTTGGCCTAAAATAGAGCCATTATCCTTATAGTTTTGGGCCGAATCAGAACGTCTACATTATGGTTCGTTGTGGGCAGAACCATGTAGCAATCCTTGGGTCTGGAAGTGGGGATTGGAGCCTATTGTGTTAGCCACCAAAGTGACCTCAATTGGTAAAGATTTCTACTTCTAGACTTCTGTACTTGGAATTCCCTCCATTATAGGATTGCATTCAGTTGCGTTCATAGCCAGGCAGTGGTGGTCAGAACAAAGAAGTATCATCTTTTGGTTAGATGTGAGCGGGATGAAGTGGTTGGTGATGGTGATATAGGTCTGAGAGATTCATTTCACCCAAAGGTGATGGGTGTCTTAGATTTATTTCACCAACATTGGTCAGCTTCATGTTCAGAAGAGCCTCATGTATATTACAATTTCGCTCAAAGGAGGAATTGTGATGATCTGTTGGGCTCTTGCCAGATTTTGATGATTATGGCCCATCATCATTCTGGGTCATTTTATTGAAGGCCCAAATCAATCGAATGAATATACATGCATGATATTTGTGGTTTATGTTTATACTTTGTTATATGGGACTTGTTTATTAATGTGAGTTTTTATGCTTTGAATGTCCAGCTATGACTGTTTCCAATATTCCAACCCAATTCAATTCCATACCTTTGCTTACTAGATCCAACTATTCCAAATGGAAGTCGTCCGTTGAAATAGTCCTAGGTTGCATGGACTTAGACCTGTCCCTGGAGGAAGTAGAGCTTCCCATTCCAACTGACTCAGTACGAAATCAACAAAGGCTCACTACAAGGCCTAGACCAAGTCAAATAAGATGTGTCTCAAGATCATAAAGAACTCGATTTTTTAGACCATGCAAGGTGTCATGCCCAACACTGAGAAAACTAAAGATTTGTTGACTGAAATAGGAAAATAATTTAAGAAATCGGATAAAACTGAGCTGAGTTCACTTTTACATAAGCTGACTCAAGCCACCTATAATGGTCAAGGAAATATCAGGGATTACATTGGTGGATTGTCTGATGTGGTGGCTAAAATCCGTGCATTAGGCCTTAAGATTGAGGATGAACTCCTGATTTTCTTGGTTCTGAACTCACTCTCTCCACAGTTCGGTCAATTCTAAATCAGCTATAATACTCAAAAGGAAAAGTGGACATTGAACGAACTGATATCTCAGTGCGTTCAGGAGAAAGAGAGACTTAGAAGGTCGAGTAAGACACAAAGTGCGCACCTAGTGACATCTGGCCAAGGACAAAAAGAAAATAAGAAAAGAAAGCACACTTCAGGAAAAAGTTCTACGGGTCCTGTGGGTGGCAATCAGCCTAACTCTGGAAAAATATTTAAGAAGAAAAGGAAGGGTTCTAATGATGGCTACTTCTTTTACAATAAGCCTGGTAATCAGAAGAAGGATTGTGAATGATTTAAAGCATGGTTCGTTTTTAAGGGTAAAAATCATATTTTAGTCTGTTTTAAATCGAATTTAGGTGATATGTCCACAGACTCCTAGTGGATAGATTCTGGTGCAACTATTCACATTTGTAATTCCATGCAGGATATGCTCCAAAGCTGGACGCCAACTGATGCAGAGAGATCAGTCTATATAGGGAACGACATTAGAGTAAACGTGGAAGCTATTGGAGTCTGTAGGCTTAGGTTATCGTCAGGACAATTTCTTGATCTAGTAGATACTGTTTGTGTGCCTTCTATAAGGCGCAATTTGGTTTCAATTTCTCGTTTAGACAAATTTGGTTATGAGTTTAAATTTGTAAATGAAAAATTAAGTATTTGCTATGACTTGGCTGTGATTGGTTCTGACACTTTAGTTTATAACCTTTATCAGCTAGATTTGGATGTTTCACATGTATACAACATTAACTCCTCACATGTAAACACTAAAGGCGACAAATGAAGTTTAGATTGTGAGAATTCCTCCATGCTATGGCACAGGAGATTAGGCTACATCTCTCCCCGAGAGATTCAAAAGGCTTGTGCGTGAAGGAATTCTCCACTCCCTGGACTTCTCAGACTTTGAGATTTGTATTGATTGCATTAAAGGTAAACAGACTAGAATAAGGAAAAAATAGTGCCACTAGGAGCGTAGGACTCTTAGAAATGATTCATACAGACATCTGCGGACCGTCTCTACAGCATCCTAGAATGGGCAGAAGTATTTTATCACTTTTATAGATGACTACTCTCGTAATGGGTACTTCTACCTTATTAACGAAAAATCAGACGCCTTAGATACATTTAAGATCTATAAGTCTGAAGTCAAGAATCAACTCGACAGAAAGATCAAAATCGTTAGATCCGACCGTGGTGGTGAGTACTATGGAAGGTATGACGAATCTGGGCGTAATCCTGGTCCATTCTCTAGATACCTACAAGATTATGACATTGTCGCCCAGTACACCATGCCTGGTACTCTAGAGCAGAATGGTGTAGCGAAAAGGCGTAATTGCACCCTAAAGGACATGATGCGATCTATGATTAGTAATTCTACATTGCCAGAATCTTTGTGAGGTGATGCGTTGAAAATAGCTGTACATATCCTTAATAGGGTCCCAAGTAAGGCTGTAATGAAAACTCCATATGAATTGTGGATAGGGCAAAAGCCTAGTCTACGACATTTTCATGTAAGGGGTTGTCCTGCAGAAGCCAAACCTTATAACCCGCATGAAAGAAAGCTTGACCCTAGAATTGTTAGTTGCTTCTTTATTGGATACCCAGAAGATAAAAAGGATTCAGATTTTATTATCCATCATATTCCATGAGAGTCATTGAGACTGCGAATGCTAGGTTTATTGAGAACACTAAAGATAGTGGGAGCATAAATTTAAGAGATATTGCATTTGAGGAAGAACGGATTGTGATTCCCACCACAATTATTCAGAGTAGCATGGTTGTCTGTCTAGCAGTGGAGCCTGAGATCCCTATGGATGACCATGTAGAGCCTCAAATAAAACCCACTAATGAGGAAATGGAAAACCCAATTCAGAATAATGAGTCATTAAGACGATCACATAGAGAGAGAATATCTGTAATACCAGACGATTACATCATCTATTTGCAGGAGCATGAGTTTGACATTGGGGTTGAAAAGGATCCTGTGTCCCTTTCACAGGTCGAACAAAGTGCGAATTCTTCTCATTGGTTCGATGCCATGAATGATGAATTAAAATCTATGAAGGATAACAAAGTCTGAAACCTTATTGAATTGCCTGAAGGGATTAGGCCGATTGGTTGCAAATGGGTATTTAAGACTAAACGGGACTTTAAGGACAATATCGAAAGGTATAAAGCCAGGCTAGTTGCAAAGGGTTTCACTCAGCGTGATGGCATTGACTTTAAGGAGACTTTCTTACCTATATCTAAGAAAGACTCATTTAGGATCATTATGGCTCTTGTGGCTCATATGGATCTGGAGCTACATTAAATGGACGTGAAAATTGCGTTCCTCAATGGAAATTTAATGAAGAACGTATATATGTTGCAGCTAGAAGGTTTTAAAGCCAAAGGCTTAGAGCATCTTGTCTGCAAACTTAAGATGTCCATTTATGGGTTGAAACAAGCATCACGATAGTGGTACCTAAAGTTCCATGAAGTCGTTTCCTCATATGGTTTCATTGAAAACACTGCGGATGAGTGCATATATGTGAAAATCAGTGGGAGTAAGTTTATCATTTTGGTCTTGTATGTTGACGATATTTTATTGGCTAGTAGTGATATTGGATTGTTACGTGAGACTAAGAAATTTCTATCTCAAAATTTTGAGATGAAAGATCTTGGTGATGCCTCCTTTTTCATCGGCATTCAGATTAGCCGAGACAGATCACGTGAATTACTTGGCCTGTCGCAGATGGCCTAATTGATAGGGTTCTCGAAAGGTTTGGCATGCAAGGTTGTGCTCCTGACTAAGCACCTATTGTAAACTGTGAGAAGTTTAGTCAATTTCAGTGTCTTAAGAATGACCTAGAAAAGGACAAGATGAAAGCTATTCCGTATGCGTCAGCAGTAGGGAGCATCATGTATGCTCAGGTCTGTACACATCTAGATATTGCTTTTGTGGTTGGAATGTTGGGCAAGTACCTTAGCAATCCAGGAATGAATCATTGGATAGCTATAAAGAAAGTGTTATGCTACCTGCGAAGGGTAAAGGACTTCGAACTCACATACAAGAGATCCGACTATTTGGAGTTTGTAGGATATACAGATGCAGATTTTGCTGGTTGTCTCGACAGTAAGAAGTCCACCTCGGGCTATGTATTCATGATGGTTGGTGGAGCTATATCATGGAAGAACGTGAAACAGTCAATTACGGCATCATCTACCATGGAAGTAGAGTATGTAGCCTGTCATGAAGCCACGAATCAGGCGGTCTGGCTTCAGAGTTTTTTCTCTGGTTTACGGGTTGTGCAGATGATCCCGAAACCATTAAAAATCTATTGTAATAGTTCAGCTACAGTTAACTTCTCCAACAACAACAAGCATTCATCGAGGTCAAAGCACATTGACATTAAATACCTTGTTGTGAAAGAGAGAGTTCAGAATCATCAAGTGTCTGTGGAACTCATCGGCACAAGGCTGATGATAGTAGATCCTCTCACTAAAGGCCTTTCTATCACGCTCTTTAAGGAGCATGTGGCGTCTATGGGAGTTGTTGATCCCAATGATGTATTTCAGTAGTGAGAGTTTTTCATATATGATCCGATTATGTCCAGACATTTTAGAGATATCTTTTATGTATTGATGATTCTGTTTTTCAGTTTATATCTTACTTCTCCTTCAAAGTGCACATTTAGTTTTGAGTAAGCAAGACTTTGGTTTGTGTCTTGGAAACACGTTCAGAAGGACCACTTGAAGATAAGCACGTATGATCACATTAGACATGTAATCTTTATACCACACCCCATATTATTGATCCATGTCGTTAAGGCTATTGGTTTTTGTAATCATGATTCGTCACACTTCGAAAATATTAAATGTTGTGTTGACTACCACGATTCAATATCAGTGGTCTTGATGGATCGGATCTGACAAGCGTTGCTCATAATTATCTAACGGTATTGTTTTGAAATCAGTAGGGCGCCCATTAGGAACTTTTGAAACAAATATGTTTTATGAAATATTTTTCACAAAATAAAATAAAATGTTTTGTTTTCTTTTAGAGATCAGTGTAGCCCAGTGGGAGAATGTAAGACTCCATTAGGTGGGCCACACATGATCATCTGTTTAGATCATGACCGTTGGATTATTCAGATTGAGCGATTCAGTGGGCCTGACTATAGTTATGATCATTACAAATAGGTTTGGGGTGGGACGCTTGAACCGTGGTCCCTATTCGCGGTTATTAAGCCAGATATGGAAACCTACGGTGTGAAAACCCTAGAGGAGAGAAGTGTGATGGGTAAGCTTCTCTGGCCCTCTTTCCTATAAATATATGTCTTGGTCCCCGCACCAACACACGAGAGAAAACCCTAGTCCCATTGAATGGTTCTCCTAAATGTGTAAGGTGTGGAAGACCAAGAGTTCTTCTCGACAACACGACGGCATCCGGAATGTCTTCCCAATCAGGTATGGCTTTAAGATTATAGTATGGAATCTCCATTGTTGATGCATAGACGATTCTATTATTCCGCAACATCAAGATTAATAGGTGGCGCCTGAACACCTGAGTCTGGCGGTGCAAATTATCCAGAGTACCTGTGGCAGGGTGGAGTGTGGATAGTCTGCGTCAAAAGCACAGGAAATTCTGTGCTTCTCATAAGTCCATGTCATTTACTATGAGTTACTCTAATAAGATGCGGGGGATCTCTCTCTCTCAAATAGATTTCCTGCTATCGTACACAACATAGAACTTATCCAGGTCCACCATGATTTTTGTGTTAGATACAAATTGTCCATCAACTTTTTTAGATAATTTTAAATCATGATCAGAAAAATGAGATACATCCAAAGCTCAAGTGGACCACACCACAGAAAGTAGTGAGGATTGAGCAAACTGCCATTGAAACCTTCTTAGGGCCAACCGTGAGGCTTATTTGCCATCTAACCGGGTCATAAGGTCACCCCATACCAAGATGAAGGTAAAACACAAATATCATCTTGATTAAAGTTGTCTTTGGCCCTAAGAAGTTTTCAATGGTAGCATCAATTCCAACTATTTCCTGTGGTGTGGTCCACTTGAGCTTTGGATATGCCTTGTTTTCAGGATCTTTTCCTAGAATGATCTGAAAAAATGGATGGATGGTGGAGATCTAATAAATACATCATCATGTGGCCCACATAAATTTCAAGCATGAAAAAATTCGGCTACTTTCTAGAGAGAATAAAGTTGATATCATTGACATTTGGAACATCTGTGGGCCCCATCATGATGTTTGTATTGGATACACACCGTCCATCCATTTTTCCATACCTTTTAAGGTGTATAACCAAAATGAGGCAGATATAAGGCTCAAGTGGGCCACACTACAATAAACAATGGGAATTGGACACCTACCGTTGAAAGCTTCTTGGGGCCACAGAAGGCTCTCATCAAGCAGATATTTGTGTTTTTCCTTCATCTAGATCCATGTCACCTTTATGAAGATGTTAGATGGAAAATAAACCTCTTAGTGGATCATAGGAAAGTTTCAACGTTAGTCGTGCAATTCTTGCTGCTTTCTTTGTTGTGGTCCACTTGAGCTTTGGATGTGCCTAGGTTTTGGGCTCTTAATCTAGAATAATCTAAAAAAGTTGATGGACGGTGTGGATCTAACACATGAATCATGTTGGAGCCTAGAAAATTACACGTGGGCAAAGTGGGGTTGTTAGTACGCAATCCATTCCTGAGGGAGAAAATAGGCATGTTTGGAGAGCTGGCATCATCGACAATGAGGTGGACCAATGAGAAGCTATGGCACTAAATTTTCCAGTGCCTTCAACACAGGCGATCCACACTCGTGGCAGGGTGATAGACTGGGACTGTCTGTTTAGTTTCTTGATTGGAAAATGGTTTAAGTAAACATCCATCAGTTGATACCGGTCATTGGTTGATATATCACCCAATGTTAGGCCAAGGCTCGGGTGCGTCACCCATGTTAGGCCAAGGGCCTAAGTATTAGCCCTAGCCTTGATATAGGTGGGCCACATAAAAGGAAACAGTTGGGAGAGAGCTATTCAGGGTTGATTTTTTTAAGTCCCACCATAAGAAATACCCTCAATCCATTAGATGACACATTAAAATTTTGGCATAGGCTCTAAAAACTGGCCCATCTTTGATTCAGGTGGGCCACACCAAAGAAAGCAGTATAGAGGGTGAGTGTCATCCTCTATACTGTTTCCAATCTTGTGGTCAACCTAAATTGTAAATTAGGCTGGTTTTACACTTTTAGGCCTTGTAGACACTTCACCTTCGGCTACAATGTTGGTAGAGATAGCTGAATGAATGGAGGACCGTATCCCTAAATCCCATGTCCAAACTCAGCCAAACTCACCCTTGTAAGCCCCAATCCATAGCCCAGCTCAAGCCTGAACCTAGTCAACTCACCCCTAAACATCAGCCCAAAAAACCCTCCATAAGAAAAACCTCCCATAAGAAAAATCAGTCAAAAAATCCTTAAAAAAATCAAACTCGGTGAGTCAACCCGCTGAGTCAAATCACCGAGTCAACCCGCTGAGTCAACCCATCAAGTCAACTCACCGAGTCCCAAACCGCAGCCTCGGAGCAAGTCTGAACCCAAACCTAAAAAAAATTCTGCTTCAGGTTCGGAGGTCGTACACTCCGAACCAGAAGCAAAACGGCCGTACGGGCGGCCCCCTGAGGGCCGCCCAAAAATAATTACGGGATCTGCCACTCCCCGCTGCTATAAATACCCCCCTCCCCTTCTCATTCAGCAAGCCCTCCAGCCCGAGTGCGATCCGTCCGTTCCGAGTTCTTCTCCCATTCCTCCACCAAGGAGAGCCCGAGTGAGAAGAGCTTAGCCCTGGTCTAGCCCAGCCTGACCCTGGTCCAAGTCTCCCAAGCCATCCAAGTCTTGATCCAGTCACTCGAAGCAAACCTTTGCGACACCTCCGTCCATCTAGCTACCCTTTACCAGCATCATCTCATTTCGCATCTAGCATAAGTGCAACATTTACTTTTCTTCCAACCCCCCTGCTTCACCACAAGCACTTTGATTATTCAAACACACAGCATGCATCCCACATAAAGCACCTGTCAGTTCGAGCGTATGCTCTGGGCTTGCCTGTTAATGGAAACCTGCCCATCAGAAACTCTTGCTGTTCAGACCTGCATTCATGCATCAGTCACTACAAGCACTTTGATCATTCAAACACACAGCATGCATTCCGCATAAAGCACCTATCAGTTCGAGCGTATGCTCTGGGCTTGCCTGTTAATGGAAACCTGCCCATCAGAAACTCTTACTGTTCAGACCAGCATTCATGCATCATGTCATCCATGAGAATGTACGAGGATTAAAACAGACTTTCAAGTATTAGTTCGATTCTATGAAGTAGAGACCATACTTCGGTACGAGCAATGTGTGGGGTGCTTAACCTCTTCCCACCCTGTAACCGTGATCCCTTACCCCGAATCTTTGGCCGCAGATCAAAAGGAGTCATTTTAGAGGAAGGAATCTTCGGATTCCCTTCTCTAACGTTTCTACGGGGTCTAGCTGACTGTAGATTCGAAATAACTGGCTAGTGGCGACTCTGGTCTTACATAAACTCATCTCAACATATCCAGCTTAATACGAAAACCGACATAAGGCCCTCGAAAACGAGGCAAGCCAGTGGCACAAATGACGATTCGCGCGCACGCACCCCCTCTTCTTTTTCGATAGGAAAGGGAGAACATCCGGGACCGCAGAACGGCGAGCATCCACAGGCCTAAAATTAGGTCACTCACGCCTATTAACTGAAGTGGATTTTGAAAATACATGATGATAGGTCCACCCTAACTATACCCTCTATACCTAAAATTTAGTGGAAAGCCTTCTAATTTGGACGAATTGGATTGTGTAATAAGGCGGTCATCACCCTTTACCATGGTATGAAGACTCTATAGGGCTCACTATGATGTACCTTTTCTATCCACACTATACATCTATTTCTTAAACTTATTATTGAGCATGAGCCCAAAATTGAAGCACATCCGGAGCTCAATTGGACTACACCATAGAAAATAGCAGGGATTATGATCTCCACTGTTGAAACCATACTAGGGCCCACAGTGATGTTTATCTATTATCCAAGCTGTTCATGAGGTCAACAGACTTGCATGAAGGGAAACAAATATCAGCTTGATCCGAAACTTTTGTGGTCCCGAAAATGCTTTCATTGGTAGGCATTTAACTCCTATTGTTTCGTGTGGTGTGGTCTACTTGAGCCTTGGATATACTTTCATTTTAATCTCATGCCCTAAACTAAGCTTGAAAAACAGATGGATGACATGGATAAAACATATACACCATGGTGGGCCCTACAGAGTCTTCACAACAGGTAAAGGGTGGTGAGTGCCTCACTACAGAATCTGCCTCCATCTAAGCACCAAAGGATTGTCTAACTGGGGTGGTCTCACAGTCATATAATTTTAAACTCTTCTCCAACCATAACGTGAGTGACCTAGTTTTAAACTTAGGGATGAAAAACCATCCCTATTTGTGATTCAAACAGAACACATGAGACCACACTTACCAGAACACATGAGCCCATGCTTACCGTGCATCCAAATTGTTTTCCCTTGGTGTGCCCACCTAAATCAGGGATGAGCCGTTTTTGGGACCTATGCCTAAATTTTAGTGTAGCATTTAATGTCGTGAGTGAATTCCACATTAAAAAATCAACTATGTACGCCTCTCTTCCAATTATTTTCATTTGGCTTGGCCTACTAAATCACAGATAGGGCTAACATGGGATGACGGACCTAGCGGTTGAGGTGCATATCACATAAACATCACAGTGGGGCCCAGTTGAGCTGTTGATCACTTAAGACTGCACTTAAGGTCTCTTGCAGAATGGTAGATAGGATACCACCCCTCTATTATATCTGTAATGTAAAATGAGGATCAACCTCATGGGATCTTCCCATGATGTCTGCACTCCCTGGGCTTCACAGTAATGCGTATTAGACATCTGAATTGTACATTTGGTGGGTCCCCTCTAGGTTATGGAATGTCTAAACGTCAGCTATATTGAAAACTCAGGTGGGCCATTGCATTTGAAATCATGTGAAATCATCCCTAAAACATGTAAAGGCACTTGGTGCACCCCACCATGATTTTTGAAATGGCTTGAAATTTGGGTTGACCTGTCATCCAAGTGGGACACACGCACATGCTGGATGTATGAACCACATCTCAGTTGGCCTATAACCTATTATGAACATTCCCATGGGTTGGCATCCACTCTCAACTTTTGTTTGTGGTGTGGCCCACCTAAGTCATGGATTTCCTTGATTTTAAGCCCATGGCCCACCATAGAAGAGTGCATTTGATTGATGGGGTGGATGTCCAAGATACACCCAAATAGCTCATCAACCTCATTGTGTGAGTGCCCGTGTTAATTATATGTCTTCCATTATAGGTATCATTATGTAGAAGGCTATGACTGGTGCATCACTCAGCCAAAGGTGAGATAGCTCTTCCTTTATTGTGGTCGCCCGGCTCCATCATCTACCTTTTCTTGAAAAAAAAACAAAAAAAGAAAAAAAGAAAAAAGAAAAAGGAAAAAACTGCTAAATAACTCTACTTATAATGTTAAATCACTTAAACAACTAACTCCTTGTTCATGATAATATGCACATAACCTAAAATTCTTCAATTATATATATATATATATATATATATATATATATATATATATATATGAAATTTGACTTCAGAGTTTTTTAATATATAGAAAATAACAAAAGTACCCTCAAAAGTGCACGTTCCTCAATATTCGAGATAAGAGTTAGTAATTGTCTCTCTCTCATGGGAGTGAGCTGACAACGTGTCCAAGATCTTTGGCGAAGGAAAGAAGGAAAATGAAAGTTAAAGTGGTTTTAGTACTTATCTCCATTTTCTCTTATCAAAGGATATTAATTATGAAGTTAGTAAAATGCATGGTGCTAATATAGTGGAGTATAATTGCCACAAGCACATGCCAAGTGCGCCACAATGCACTCAAGCAAACCTATTGCTGATGTTTGTGTGCATGGATATATACTTGGTATTTCTCACTTTTTTTTTATTGTTTTTTTATTTTTATCTTTTATGGGTTACTTCACGGGTGACATCCCCCCCCCCCCCCCCCCCCCCCCCCCCCCCCCGTCACATCACAACGTTAGCCACCCCCATTGTAGCAATCGATACCATGACCTAAGTGTTGAAACGAGGCAATCTTCACTCAGTTTGCAACTTGAGCTATGAACCTAAGTTAGTTCTCACTTTGTTACACTACCATTTACATAATAAAATGTTAAGCAATATGTATAGACTCTGAAACAATAGGCCATTCATCAAGAAGGGTGCACTGTTAACATGCCATGCATGGTTGTAGTTCATCAAGTATAAAGTCTAACATATATGTTAAACTTTTTACTTATGGATTTCCTTTCCTGACAGCCCATATTCTGTCATACAAGTTTGACCTGTATGATTTGCCGACCAACATTATTTTGTCCATAGCACGCTCGTGATATACCCCAACTGATGAATGGTCCGGATCTCTTAGTCGGTGCCACACATGGTCTTTTTGGTCCTTGTACATAAGAACAAAAAGCTTATTCTATTAGGGTTGAGCTGGGGTCCACCTTGATGCCTGTGTGGCATCGAGCCTATCCAGTAGGCTAGCCCCACCATGAAAGATGCTACAAAATTCAGGCCATCCAATCATGTGGGCCCCATATGAATCTAGAGATTGTTGAGTGGTTGTCCATTGTTTTTCATAGCATAGTCCACCAAGTTTTAGGGAGGCCTGATTTTTTTGGGCACCTCATCATCATGAAGCGAACACTCAATACACGGCAGTGGTTGAGTGGCATACACACATGCCGGTTGAGTGCCATACACACATGGTGGTGGGCACACATGCATCATGAGTAAGGCATGCATACCATAGGATAATGAGATGAGCGTCTTGGACAGCTCACTACGTGGCATTTCCATGTGTGAATGCGTGAGATACGGTTTCACGACCAAACCAACCTGATTTTTTAAGTATGCATGATATATACATACAAATTTTGGCCCAGCGGATGAACGGCCCCAAATATTTGTCAGACATGGCACCTAGATGTATAGATCATATTACCATGAGATCATGCTTGTATTTCAAATGTGGGCCTCACCGTGGGCTGCTTGGCTCAAAAATCACATTGTAATTGAACAATGTTAACTGCCCTCTAGATGAATTTTATGCCATTGAATCTGGAATGTCCATTTCATAGGGTGGAAGTTAGAACATCTTACTAAGATCATTTCGGCGGTAGGCAATCCAAGATGGGGTCCACCTACTGAACAATACAGACCCGCCACTTGTCTTGTGGAAATAGGATGTACCCGCCTGGACGGATTATCATCAGGGCAGACCTGTGGAGGGGCCCACCATGATGTATCCATTTATCCACTCTGTCCATCCATTTTGTAAGATCATTATAGGATATGGGCTAAAAAACAAGGCAGATCCAACGCTCAAATCACTACAGTTGTAGTGATGATGTCACCAGGTTGCAATCACTATTTGGTGTGGCCCACTTGAGTGTTGGATCTTCCTCCTTTTTAAAGTCATATCTTACAATTATCTTATAAAGCAGATGGACGGAGTGGATAAACGGATACATCACGGAGGGCCCATCCACAGGTCTGCCTGAATGACGGGGGCAGGACGTAATCCACGTCCGTGGACATATGCTCCACCATATTATATTTTCCCCAATCTACCTTATCACTTAAGATTTAATCTTACCTTATTGTAGAGACTTGAAATCAATTAGTCCCATCGTACATGTGGGGCCCATATATAGAGATTAAATGATTATTAGGGCCGTATAAGACATTGGCCCCACATTAAAAAATTATTACCCAAAATATGTTGCGTATCACAAAAGATACAATGTAAACCGACACTTAAAATAATCATTTGCAACCATCCTTTTATTATGTATGGTGTGGCCCACCTGAGATGTGAAATGGACTGAATTTTTGTCTAGAAGATTTGAACCGTTTTCCCCGTCTGATGTAAAACTCACATCTCGGACATGTGATTCGTATGTTGACATGTGTATCAGCCAAGCTGTAAGCGTGGCCCACCTCACCTGATGTATGCGAGCACGCTAGGCTAGTCTTGCAACGATTGCAATTCTTGCAACTAATGAGGTTTGATGTGTACTTTTGTCATTTGCTGTTAAAATGTCTTTTTGACTTTTCGTAAAAGGCAATTTAAATAGTAAACTTAAAAAATTTGAAGGCATATAGCATATTATCATCAATATAAAGGTTATTTGAGTGAAATATATAATGTTATTTAATGAATTAATGAAGGCAAGCATAGTTCTGGGAATCAATTGGGCCTTTGCCTTCCTATTCCAGCCCTATTTTTAAACGGGCTAAAGGCTTGAGGTGGATCTGAAGCAACGGGCCTCAAGGAGAGCCTTAATTAGCATGGTCCATGCAAAAGCTGTTAAGCTTGAGCAAGAGACTACCCTAGGCCAGTCCGGAGTGAGCCAAACCTCTAGTCCAGAGTGAGATGGAGTAAGACTTTTCCCTTTAGTGGGCTGTCATAGATGGTGAAATCCCACTGCGGCGTGAGTCTGTGGGGTGTGTGTGTGTGGGGTGCGTGTGCCAAAATAAAAAAAAAGAAGGAAAAAAAAAAACACGAAAAGAAAAAAGAAAGATCAATCACCTCGATTTAAACAAAATGTATATCTAGCCATCAGGTCTTAAGCAATGGCATATCGGAGAAGCCCACTTATGATGGGATCTTATCCTACATGATATAGGTTGGCCTCTCCATTTAATAATGTCATGGAATTATAATAAGTAATTTTTAAGGTGCCGAGATTTGAGGATTAAGGACTCTCTATTGGTATAGGGTTCTTGAGAGTCATCTACACGTAGGCATAGGTGTAGATGTGGTGAGATCGATCACCGTCTCTCTCACGGATAAATACTTTAAATCTATGGAGCTTCTGGACTCCTAAACCAAAAAAAAAAAAAATCTTTGAATCCACAAAGAATAAGAAGAAAAGCAGAGCTTTATTGTATAAAATTAATATTAAAATTGTCTAATAACGAAAAATAGACGAGTTTAAATACCCTAAACAACCCATGAAACCCTAATTGCGAAACCAGGAAAGAGTCCGAATGAAAAATGGAAAGAAATAGATTTTCCATGTAAAATTGTAGAATACAGTCGGCCAATTGATCAAGGCTATCGGTCGGCTGAAGTTGGACGTCGGCCGGTTGGCCGACGGCCTTAGTTCAGTCTTTTGTGAAATTACGTCGGGTAGTCTAACACGATACCCTACGCATACGCGTGCGGAAGCTTAAGTAGCAACTAGAATTATGGCTAAGTCCTGGGGGGGGGGGGGGGGGGGGGGTTTATTAGGACATTTTTTTAAAAAACTTTTCGCCTACTTCACAGTTTTAGCAAATTAAACTTAGTAAGCGATTAACACTTCGGCTTCCAAGCCTAAGTGGGTCCAATCAAAAGACTAGCAAATGATAAATACAATTAACAACCTAGTCTAAGCAACACATGTAAACCATAGAGGATGGATCAATAAGAACTCAAGTCTACATGAGGAGTGAAAGTACATCTTGTGAGTGTGGATGTGCCTATCAAGTGCCTAGCATACATTCCTAACTAAGCATTCATAATTAACCAATTAAACACAATGCATAATGAGAAATGTGCTCAAGAACAATCACAAGCATGTATAGTGGTTCGACTATTTGTCTACTCCATTCCCGGTTCAAGTACTCGACCCTTTGAGTCCACCGGCATTCACTGTGGAGTTTAAATCTGGTTCCTTCCAACCAAGGTATTTTAACTTGGATCCACCCAACCGAGGAATTTACAAGTTCCTCCCAACCTACACATTCACACCCGTGTTGGTGGCTCTCCTTGTAGACTTTGTTTCGGCCCGACAAATGTGCCAAGGAACGGCTAACATCCCTGAATTTAGGCTCGACAAATGAGCCAAGGAGTGCCGAACAAGCCCTAGTCTTTAGGCCGACAAACAGACTAAGGAACAACTAATGTCCCTAAACTTTAGGCCGACAAACAGGCTAGGGATCGGCAAACGACCCTAGTTCGAGTTTGTGAAACAAACTCTACACTCAACTCCCATAGGGAATTGAGTGAATGGACTCCTAACAAAGACAACCTTACTTGTCAGATTGAACTCCTTTGTAGCGCCGCTTTGGGTTGCTTCTTCTTGCTCTCCCATAATTGAATCAACTCCCCTTGTGCTCCCCCGATCTTTGATGCCGCTGCTTTGCCAAGGCTTCAGCTCCAAGATCAGCTACCTTGTATTTGATGCTCCATTGGATATGCCCAAGGTGTTAGGGAATGGTGAATCCTCTATAAATGGTAGGAAATGTGTTTTCTAGAGGAATACACCTATTTGGACTCCTAGGTGGTGTTTAGACAAGGGATTTAACTATGATTAAGGTGTCTAAACTCTAAGAATCAAGAAGGAACAAGTCCATTCTCATGATGCCATTGAATGGCCCAAGCTTGTGAAGAAAACACAAGGAGAATTACTTGCTATGGGTTTAGAACATAGCCTCTGATGGTCTTTAGCAATGGTGGCTTTTATCTCCTCAAAATCTCCTCTCTTAACCTTAAAAACGAACCCTTATTTTTATAAAGTTTCTCCCAACGGTCAAATAACGGGCAGATTTGCGCAGGGTCGGGCAGCTCGGAATCCGATCCATAAAATGATTTGAGCTGCTGGATAGTTTTGGAGTTGGTCAGGCGCCTGGTCAAAGTGTGGTCGGGCGCCCGATGACCATTTTTCACTAGTCGGGCGTCCGGTGGTCACTTTGGTCCGGCGTCTGATATTCAATCCAGAATGGGTCTTGTGCTACTGAACATTTTTTGCACTGGTCGAGCGCCCGATGGACACTGGGTCGGGCGCCCGATGACCATCTGGATATAGGCCAACTCTCTGGACGGATTCCTTTATAGGTCGGGCGCCCTGGTGGACAGTGGGTCGGGCGCCCGGCCAGGCATGAGTTTCTGCTATTTTAAAGCAGATCATGCAACCTCTTGGACGTTCTTTTAGTGGTCTTTTGAGACATCTAAGGCCAATCTAAGATGACAAATGGTATGCCTATTGGTCATGGTCATCTAAAGGTTTATGGTTTTGGGTAAGTACTAGGTTAAGGCTCACCAAGGCATCACTTTTACATGTTTCTTCTTTCTTGATGCAGCTGGTCTGTCTTGAGTTTTCGGTCTTCGTCTTCATTAAGCTCAACCGACACTAGACTCACTGACCTAAGTAATTGAAAAACAAGGTGCACTAGTATGCCACAGAAAAGTGCACTAACACGTCGATCCTGGTCAAAACTGTCCAGGGAGTTAGGGCCCGTTTTGGCGTATTTCGGTCGACTGATAGGGTTAATTCGTTCGGTCGACAGGACTGTCGACTGGCCATTTCTCTTGGTCTTCAGCTCCTTCTTTCTCTCCTTACTATGGTTCATCTTTACCATATATTCTTCAGCAACCTTCTCTACATCAGTCCCCTCCACTTTAAAAGAATACGCCCCCGCATTCTCATTCGTAATCAACTCATGATACTCAAACAAATCTACAACGTTGAAGGTCCTTGTGGACCCTCAGCCGATTTTCCGCGCTCCCACACGACGTCGTTCGTCCCTTCCCCTTTCCTTTCGGAAAAGAAGGAGATGAGGATGCGTGGGTGCGAAATCGCCATTTGTGCCACTGGCTTGCCTCGTTCTCGAGGGCTTTGTTTGGTAGTCGTGTTAAGCTGGATGTGTTTAAATGAGTTTAAATAAGACCAGAGTCGCCACTAGCCAGTTACTTCGAATCTACAGTCGGCTAGACCCCGTAGAAACGTTAGAGAAGGGGATCCAAAGATTCCTTCCTCTAAAATGACTCCTATTGATCTTCGGTCAGAGATTCAAGGTAAGGGATCACGGTTACAGGGTGGGAAGAGGTTAAGCACCCCACACACTGCCCGTACCGAAGTACGGTCTCTACTTCACAGAATCGATCGAATACTTGAAAGTCTAGTTTAATCCTCGTATATTCTCATGGATGACATGATGCATGAATGCGGGTTTGAACAGTAAGAGTTTCTGATAGGCAGGTTCCAACAACGGGCAAGCCCTAGAGCGTTACGCTCGAACTGACAGGTGCTTAATGTAAGACGTATGCAGTGTGCTTGAATGATCAAGGTGTTTTATGGTGAAGCATGAATGCAGGTTTGAACAGTAAGAGTTTCTGATGGGCAGGTTCCAACAACGGGCAAGCCCAGAGCATACGCTCGAACTGACAGGTGCTTAATTTAAGACATATGCAGTGTGCTTGAAGAATCAAGGTGCTTGTAGTGAAGCAGGGGGGTTGGAAGAAAAGTAAATGTTGCACTTATGCTAGATGCAAATGAGATGATGCTGGAAAAGAGTAGCTGGGTGGACGGAGGTGTCGCAAGGATTGGCTTCGAGTGGCTGGATCAAGATTTGGATGGCTTGGGAGGCTTGGACCAGTGGTCAGGCTGGGCTAGACCAGGGCTAGACTCTCCTCACTCGGGCTCTCCTTGGTGGAAAAATGGGCTAAGGGGTGGAGAAGGACTCGGACCGCACCCGGACTGGCTGGACTTGAAGGGATGTTGAAATGAGAAGGGGAGGGGGGTATTTATAGCAGCGAGGAGTGGCAGTTGTTAATTTGTCCGGCGGCCTGCTATGGCGCCGTACGGCCGCTCCTCGGTTTCCAGCGAGTACGGTCGCTCCCTCAGGGCTGCTGTTGGACTCGCTGGTCGACTCAGTGAGTTGACTCAGCGGGTCGACTCGGTGGTTTGACTCGACGGGTTGACTCGATGTTTTGACTCGACGGGTTGACTCGACGGGTTGACTCAGCGGGTTGACTCAGCGGGTTGACTCAGTGAGTTTGACTTTTTTTAGGATTTTTTTTACTGGCCCTTTTTCTGGGGGGTTTTTCAGGGTGGTGTTTAGGACTGGGTTGACTGGGTTCAGGCTTGAACTGGGCTATGGAATGGGGCTTACAAGGGTGAGTTTGGCTGAGTTTGGACTTGGGATTTGGGGGGTATGGTCCTCCATTCATCCATCTTTTCTCTACCAACAGTGTAGCCGAAGGTAGGGGTGTCTACAGATGCCCCTCTTTGGCAGAGGTTGCGTGCAACCGAATGCCAAAGCGAGTGGACACCCCACTTCTGACCCGGTCATTCATAGATCATGTTCTGAAATCTTTGCTTGCTTTTGCATCTGTGCCAGTTGATCGTCTGGAACTCGATCACTCGCACATACCGCGGGAGTTTGGAGAAAATGTTGCGATTGTCCCTGCATGCGCTGCAACCTGGGTACCCAATCGCAACCCTTCCATTCCCGATCGGTACTAACATCGGAAAGGTACAGCAGAGCCTCTGCGTCGACAGTCTTACGAGGTTACTGACCCTGTGATTGATTGTGTGATGTTTGATGTTTTCCCAGATCACTTCAGGAGTACTTGTTTCGCTTGACTGTCAAAGTGGTTAGACGCCCTGCGTCAGATAGTCTTACGGGATTCTACTACACCGACTTGTACTCAGTCAAGGTACTTCAGGCATCCACGCCTGGGTATGTGCGGGTGGGCTTTTTCCACCCGATCTGCTGGTTTCGATGCTTGGTTTGCAATTCATTCTTTCCTTGATTGTGGTCTGGAATCTTTGTTATCCTTTGTATCTGAGTCAGTTGATTGTCTGGAAGTTGATAACTCGCACATACCGCGAGAGTTTGGAGAAAACGTTGCGATTGTCCCTGCAGTTTGCTGCAACCTGGGTACCCAATCGCAACCCTTCCATTCCCGATCGGTACTAACATCGGAAAGGTACAGCAGAGCCTCTGCGTCCGCAGTCTTACGAGGTTGCTGATCCTGAGACTGATTGTGTGATGTTTGATGTTTTTCCAGATCACTCCAGGAGTACTTGTTTCGCTTGACTGTCAAAGTGGTTAGACGCCCTGCGTCAGATAGTCTTACGGGATTCTACTACGCCGACTTGGACTCAGTCAAGGTACTTCAGGCATCCACGCCTAGGTATGTGCGGGTGAACTCTTTCCACCCAATCTGCTGATTTTGATACTTGGGTTACAATTCATCATTTCCACCTGTTCAAATGGTTTCTGTGACCGAGCCTTTTGGCTTTCATCTTTTGTATCTTGGCATGTGGTATGACCGCACTGACACTGGAGTTCAGTTCGACCGTACTTTGAGTGCATTGGATCTGATGGTCTCCGGAGAAACCGCGAGACATCGGATCTTATTTGATTTTTGCGTCGGCTCCCACCCAGAGATATGGAAGATCTCCTGGTGTTTTGGAGGCAGAACGCTCTATTGGGAAAATATTTTTGGATTTTTGAAAAGATACCCACTCTAGGGAGTGATACTCCGTGGGGTTTTTATTTGCAAATAGAAATATATTTTTTGTCTTTTTGAAATGGAAATCTGGTTTGCACGTGCCTCCACTAGGGAAGCCTGTGGGGTCTTTGGCTAACCGACTTTTATTTTGAAAGCATGTAAACATGATGATTGATGCGATGGATGCTGATGCATGGAGATGCATGATGAGTGCATGGCTTGGCTCATTCTCTTTTAGTTTGATGATTTTGCTTTTGCTGTGGGTGCAGAGAACTTTGAGCTTATTGCTTGCAGGGTTGTGCTTCCCTGGGTTTTTTTCTTTTTGATACGGAGGTTTGGACAGCGGGTTGGTCAAGATCCCGACCCGTGGTCGATCAGGTCCATCGTCCCAAGATGTTGTTTCTTTGCTAATGAGAATGTACGAGGATATCATTCGACTTCAAGATGTCCTTCTGGGCATACATGTGATTGAGATGGTGTTTGGTTGCCCGTTTTGGTCAAGATTCCAATTTGCGGGCGATTGGATCCGTCATCCCATACTGTGAAGTGAGCGGAGTTAAAGACTCCTGAAGTGTAGTGCTGGGGATTAATTTTTATGATTTTTGTAAGTATTTGGGTCCGGATCTTTTACCTGAGTAGTCAAGGTAGAGATTAGTTATTGAAAACCAAGGAAATATTTTTTGTGATTTTTGAAAATATTTGATTTGAAAGCAAGGGAAATATTTTTTTGTGATTTTTTACAACATTTTGTTGAAAGCAAGGGAAATATTTTTTGTGATTTTTGCAAGTATTTGATAGAAATATTTTTTTGTGATTTTCGAAGCATTTTCTTTGAAAGCAAGAGAAATATTTTTGTGATTTTTTGACAATATTTTGCAATGTTTTGGTATTTTGTGATTTTTATGAAATGCAGGGAAAAGTGTGGAATTTTCATCCACTTCTAGCTTCTACTGCTGGTAAGGCACCCGATCCATTTTACGACAGCGAGCAAGACGAGTCTCACACAGTTAAGTGCCGTAGTTTTACATCTTCGGATGAGGAGATTTTGAGGGTTTTCAGTCAACACACCCACAAAGTTGCCTGTTCCTCATGTGCAATGCACATAGACCACGTATCGTCTGACGGACTCCTTCGGCCACAAAATGAGCCACATCCTCACATTTCCCTTAGTCAATCCAGTTTGGGGCCTTACGTTGCTCACAATTCCGTGAGGGTGTGCTCCACCTCCCAACAGCCTTAATCCCCTTCATGAGTTTTAGGAACAGGGAACATCCGTCAGATTCAACAGCGACTTCCAAATCAAGGTTGTCTATCACGGTGCGTTCAACACGAACAGGATTGCGTAGTTCTGCCCGCCTCAGCCCTTACCTGTTCAAAAGATTCCGGACACCCGTACGATCAAGTGTCAGCCATGTCCGGGACAGGTTAGGAAAGAAAGCCCCCGAGAAGTTAATCCCAGTGTAGTTTTAGGTCTTCGGACCACTGGAGATGAATTTGTGCAGTTGAAATTTTTTGTGAATCATTTTTTTGTGTTTTTTTTTGGAAAAAGTTCCAGATTCAGCTCGAATGATCGAGATTAATGCTGGTTTTTGTGGAAAGCTTTAAAATATTTTTGGTATTTTCGAAATGATCCGGGTTATCAGACCTTGATCTCAACGGTCGAGGCCGATGCCGGTTTTTAGTTGAAAGCGAGAAAGGTCCCCCGAGAAACTAATCCCAGTGTAGTTTAAGGTCTTCGGACCGAAAATATGTACATGCTGAAAGTACATTCTTTTTTTTTTTTGATTTTTTAAAAAATGTTCCAGGTCATAAGTCTCAATTTTGAACGGTCAAGATCGACACTGGTTTTTTATTGGAAATCTCTCGGGATGTCGATCCCGACGTAGTTTAAGGTCTTCGGACCCTGAAACTGTACAAAAGGGGCAAACATATTTTTTATTTTTTTTGAAATGTTCTAGATCATCAGATCTTGTCCTGAAAGGCTGGGATCGATGCTGGTTTTTATTAAAAATCTCTCGGGATGTCGCTCCCGACGTAGTTTAAGGTCTTCGGACCCAAAATATGTACATGCAAGTGCTGGAAATATATACATATGTTTTTTATTTTTTAGAAAATGTCCGGAGCCACCAGATCTTGAAGAAGACCGATGCCGGTTTTATTGACAATCCCTCGGGATCTTGATCCCGACGTAGTTTAAGGTCTTCGGACAAAAAACTGTACACGTGAACAGTAATCAAGGGTGGAGATTCTTGGGATTCTTCTTGAAAATAGTTTGAATCATCTGGTCATACTTTTGGATGGTTGAGATCATTGTTTGACCAAGTCAAATTTTCCTTTCTTTTCTTGAAAATTTCATGGAACTTTTCCACATCATCAAGCCAATTTCTCATGAGATGAGATTTTGGTGAGATTTCTTCATTTTTCTCACCATTCTCTTCCATCACTTCATTCTTACATGGAGGTACAAGATTCACTTGCAACCACCCTTTCCAAGGAGGAGTTCTTCCCAAGGAGAGAGGGAGGGTGGTCGTTTCATGTAGGTAGGGGCTAGGACGGCCTCCCATGGGCCGCCCGGACGGTCTCTGTCTCCTGGTCTCTTCAGTGGGTTGGGTAAAAGGGTGCCCTCCCCTTTCCTATATAACATGGGGCACCCTTGCCCCCTCAAACGTGCAATCTCTCTCTTCTCTCTCTCATATTCTCTCTTTTTTCAAGTTTTTTCTCTCGTCTTTGGTGGTCCTTTGCTCTTTTCAAGTGGTGGCCCTTAGAGACATTTTGGGACAGCAAGGTGGTCCCTCTTTGGTGAGTGGTAAAGGTATGGACCACTCCCTTTCTCTTTTCTTATCCTTTTCCTTCTTCATTATCTCTTCATGACTCTTTTCTTTTTCCATGTAGCTATTCCAAGAGGTGTGAAGGTGGGCCCAAGCATTTTTGGCCATTTTCTAGATCTCAAGTCTCTTTCAAAGGTGGTGCATGGAGAAGGACATTGCAAGCTCTCCACTTCATTTTTTTTTTCTTTCTTCTTTTCACACTCCCCTCATGTGTATGTAAAGGGTGATTTTGCCATGTCACCAAGTGTTCATGGCAAAATACTCTATCTTTTTCATGGGAGTTGGGCTTCTCTTTATATGTATCAAATGGGCTCAAAGTGAAGTCATGGGCCTTGGTGTATTTGATGGGCCCAATGCTTCATTTTGGGCTCCCTCATGCTTTCTTGCCCTTGTCATTTTTCCTTAATGCTCTTCCTTTCTTTTCCATCTTCTTTTCAAGGTTTGGGCCCATGGGTATGGTAGGGCCCATCTCAAGTTTTGGGCTCATGGGGCTTACTTTAGGTGACCCCATCTTTTTTCACACATGTATGGATCAAGATGACTAGCCCATTCTTCATTTGGATCTCAAGTGGGCTAGATTTCCTAGTTGGGCTTATATGGACAAGTAGCCCAACTCTTCCATCATTTCTCGATTATGATGTACATCCTTGTACAAGGTGTAGTGGGCTCCTTGGAGTCTCTATATGTGGATGGGCTTTTGGGTCCTCATTGAAATTTGGATTCCTTTAGACCAATGGGCGCACCACTACACTTTGTCCATGTGGTTTTTTTCTTTTCATGCTCTTCTCTTTAATGGATGGAGGACTTGAGTTACTTGACCATCTACAAGTCCCATGAGTGAGTTGTTCCCACAATCTCACTAAGTTCAAATGGTTTTCCTTGAGGTAGGAATGTGGTTCTCAAGAGTTTCCCTTTAATGCTATCAACCTCAAATGGATGACCCTCAAGTGAGCTATCCATACAACCATGGCTCCTTGATCTTTCCCTTGGGGGCTTGGTGGGTCATCCACCATCATTCTCATGTATGGGTGATTTTCTTTTAAATTTGTGGGAAAGAATGATACCCATAAGTTGCCCATTCTTGTCCCATGCTTTGGGACATTTTGGATTTTGATCTTCAAGTGGGCTATGTATACCATTCTTATCCATTTTCATGATGGTTGGGTGACTCATCAAGCCATGCTCTTTTGTGCTCAAATATTCTCCCTTTTTTGGTAAAGAAATTGGTGCACATAAGTTGCCCAAACTTGCCTTTAACTGGGCATTTCTAACTTTGACTCCTCATGTGGGCTATGTGCATCAAAATTTTTACCATTGGCCTCTTTGATTCCATATGTTTGTGGGTGGACCGCCATGTTGTATTCTCATGGCCAAAACTTTTATCAAGATGAGACACATAAGGTTGCCCATGGTTGACTCATGAATGGGTCCTCATATTCTTCAAAGTGGGCTATGTGCTCTCTCCAATCCATTGAAATGAGGCATTTGGGTTGCTCTTGGGGCCCGCTTCCTTTCTTCCCCCCACTTGTCCATGCATGTGTGTAAAAAGATGGGAACATCTTAAGTGAGAACCATGGCCTTGGCAAAAAGATGGATCAATCTTTTGGCCACATATGGACTTTGAAGAGGGATTTCTTATGTGAAGTAGGATTCTCATCCTTTGTTGATCTCATGGCACTTGAGTGCATTTGTTGTCCAAAATGTGTCTTTAGATGATGGACTTTCTTGCCTAAGGCATGCCATGCCACCTTCTTTAAGGTGGGCCTTACTTTTTCCAAAGGGCCCAACACACATCCTAAGTGACACATGGAGTTGGATTTTAGATTTTGCATTTGAATGTGAGTCCAATTCCATGGGTTTCTTGGATGATAATTTGGATTTTAATGAGTAATGGGTAGGGACTTACCTTGCCAAGCTTGTAGGATTCAATGGCAGATGGTACCAGAGGTCACCGAGTGATTGATGAAAATGATCCTTGCCTTCATTGTCCGCCGAGGGGACCACATGTGTTCCTTAGCTATGGAGCATCAACCTCTTCCTGCTATCAAGGGTCGAGGTACTAGGGATCGCTGGGACGATTGGGTGAAGGATCCACAACCCTTGCTTGAACGAGTACTGGATGGTACTCCTTTTACTGGCCTCCTCACCCTACGTTTTCACAATAACGATGCTAACCGCATGATGCTCGCGGCCCTTTGCGAGAGGTGGCGGGATGAGACCCACACCTTTCAGCTCCCTTGTGGAGAATGGGGAATAACCCCTTTGGACATTTACATGCAGATAGGCTTCCCGTTTCATGGGACAATTGTTCCTCAAGTCAGCTCTCTGGCTCCTCTCACTTCCACCGACTGGCTATGGCTTGTCGGTGATGTCCCACCCGAGGGTGAATTCCAAGGCCATCAAGTGAAGATGCGATGGTTCTACAACAATTTTGCCTCCGTCATCCCCACCACCGAGCGAGAGGCCCTCCACAAAGTGCGAGCCATGATCACTTATGCTTTTGGATCCTTTCTTTTCTGCCATGCGAATGAGAGAGTTGACCCCAAATTTCTTCGTTTAGTCGAGGATCTTCATCACCCCTATAACTGGAATGGGGCTATCTTGACCCGTATTTTTCAGGGTCTGGACAAGACCTGTCGGCATAGCCGGTCCTTCACAGGTTTTTGGCCTGTTGTTGAGGTATTTCTTCTTTCACCTTCCTTGGAGTCATTTACCTTCTTTCCCTCTCTGATCATTAGATGTGCTTTCGTCCAGACCTGCTTTTATGACCATTTTCCCCATCTTGCGCCGAGGATGCGGGATGATGTTGAGCCCTCTCAGTATCGCCACATGTACTAGCGCCAGCAAAACCGTCAGCGGAACTCCCGAGTTCCCGGGGACAATTGGCGTGCTGACATAGACGGGTTGACCGTTGAGGACGTAAGTATCTTGCTTTCCCTACCCCTCGTGTCGTACCGTAACTGATCGTGGTGACCTCATTTGCTGCAGCTCGCTCAGATGCCGTATGCCAGTTTCCCTCTCTATTATACCCCTCAGCGCGTGGAGGCATATGATGCTTCATGTCTCCGTATCATGCTTTCTGACGCTGAGTCTTTCCAGTGGTACTTGGGGGAGAGGTTGCTTTGGCAAGTCACTGGGGTGGCTCGGGTCCCTTGTTCTGCACCTCCCTCAGCTGCTCAGATGCCAGTTGATGAGAGAGTCGAGGCTCTCGTGGGCCAGCCCGGATTTCGTTTCACGATCCCGAATCGTGATTATGACGAGTGGTATTTGCTGTTCGGCCAGGGGCCTCTGCTTCCTTCGCTTTATGTTCCAGGTGGCCGTCGCAGATATGCTGGAGGTTCGGTGACTGCTCCTTTGATGGATCTTTATCGTCGGGAGCGGGATGCGAGGAGGGACGATGATGATTATGTTGGCGATTTGTAGCCTGCTTGGGTGTTCTGCTTTGTATGGCCTTGTACTTTTGCTTTTATCTTCTTTTGTATCAAGCTCTTTTTGAATGAATATACAGTCTTCGACTTGTCTCAAATTCTTTGATGATGTCTGGACGCTTTGACCTTTGACTTGTTCCTTCATGATTTGAAACTTCTTAGCTGCATGGATGATGACTTGAACGGTCCAGATCACTTGACTTGGCTTTGTGGGCCCACTTGATGGTTAGATCTTGGATTCTGGCCCTTCTTTCGATGATCAGCCCTTCGATCTTGTTGTTTGATGGCTCATGTAGGTCCTTCAATGGTTTAGATCATGATGATCTGGTCTTTGAACGGCTTGGATTGCTCGTGGCCCTCACTTGACCACCTCTCCCTTTCTTTGACTTGATCAGCCATGCTTTGGCCGCATTGCTTCATGATTGGACCGGTGGGGCACCTTTTATATGATCTTGATCAACCTCAGTCGAAATCTGGAGTGGACCGGAGCCTTGGGCGGCCCATGGAGCGCCATCTGCTGACGTGGACTGTCAGCCTCACCTACCAAGAACCCTGGAGCCAATCCCGCGGAGAGAGGAAATCTGCGTCCGTACGGGCGGCCCAGGGTAGGCCGCCCAAGGCTCTCCTCTTGAGCGGCCTGGGCTGGCTCTGGTTCGGACACTCTCCTCTATCCACTGTCCCTATCTCCATCTGCTTTGCACTGGCGAGTTTGATTCCAGCCATGAATATTCTTCTTGTCTCATCTTCCCTTCTCCTTTTGTCTCTTTCTTGGTTTGTCCTTTCTTGGGCAATGGATGGTGGAGATTTGGGGGCTGTGGGGGCTGTCCAAGGTGGGTCCCACACTTCAGATTTTCAATTGAGCTTTGATAATGGGGAGATGTCTTTAATGGATGGGGGAGATGGGGCATTGAATGGAAGCATTGATGAGGGGCTAGGGATGGTGGTTGGTGGAGCTTTGAATGGCTTCATTAATGGTGGGATGGCTGGATTTTCTGATTTGAATGGGCCCCTCATTATGGGAGGAATGGATGGTATAGATAGGATGATGGGATGGGACATAGGTGAAGCTATGCATCCCTTGAGTGTGGGCCCTATGGATGATGTGATTGATGGAGGTGATGGGACCAGGATGGACATTGATGGGCTGATCTCATGTTTGGATGGGATGGATGGCTCAGATGATACCTTTGACGGTTTGGATGCTCTTGATGAGGGCCAGGATGTGCGGTATACTTGCTTGGGTGGACTTGATGCGATCATTGATGATGTCCCCTTGATAATGGGTGGTGCAGATGCCTCGATGATCCCTTTGATCGGCCAGGATGATGACTGGATTCATGATTTCCTACTGGAGAGGGCCGCAGGTCCGGATCTGGCCGTTGATTCTTCGATCGGGGTAGCCGGGACCCTTTTGGATGGTTCAGATGCATTCTTTGACGGTCAGATTAGCGAGGGTGCCACGATGTGCGGTGTGATCTTTACTGGTAGCCCTTTTGATGGGGAGTATCGTCTTTCTCCTGATCGTCGATCTTTTGCGCACTCTGTTCATGAGGTGGGCGAGTCTTCCCATGCGGCTGAGGTTATGACAGTTTCAGATAGTGATGCGACTATATCAGACATAGCCGTTACTGAGGGCAGGTCAGGGGCTGTCGAGTCTGCAGAGGTTCCAGCTTTTCCTTCTCCTTCGCCCGTTGACCTTCCGATCCTTGATGAGCCATTATTGACTTCTGGGCCTTTTGTGCTGGAGGGGGTACCAGTGAGGACTTGTCAGCTGCTTCCTCGTCCTTCTTGCTCACCACGACTGCTTGCTTGGCTTGACAGCTTGTCGGCTTATGAGATTCGAGATTTGGAGTCTTATGGCTTCGGCAATCTGATCCATATGGCTAGAGTTGATATTGATTGGAGGATGCTTGGAGCTGCCTTGATTGACTGGGTCCCTTCGTTGAACTTGTTTGCGTTCAACGATATGGAGATGGGACCTTCTTTGGAGGAGCTTGCTCGCTTGACAGGCCTACCCTGGGATTATGTTCAATATTTTTCGCCGAAGACGTCGCCGAAGACCGCCACACCGCAGAACTAGTTCGGGATCCCCTATCTTGTTCGGCTTGCAGCCGGTGGCCAGGATGCTTAGTGTTCTCCTTGGACTTGCTGTATGATCTTTTTTCGGGTCCTCGGGGTGTGGCTGGTTCTACCTTTGCTCGGAACGCACCGATGTTTTTCTTGATAGCTGAGGTGCTGTTCTCAGGATGGCGCAGGTCCCAGACTCCTTTGCTTTTTGAGGTGATGAGTCGAGCTATTCGACGGCAGGGGATCATTTCTCTTATCTTGGCTGAGCTGTTCAATGGGCTGACTGACTGCGCCCTGGGCCTCACTCGTGTTCTTCGCGGCTGTTGTTCCTTTCTTCAGGTATCTTTTCTGCACCCTTTTTCTTCTTGCTTTGTTAGGGATTGCTTTGCTTTAGCTGAACTTCTTTTCCTTTTTTGTGATCAGGTCTGGCTATGGGAGCGTCTTTCGCTGACTGTTCCTGTACCCCTTCCTGGCATTCCTAGCTCTGACATCATGCGTTATATCATGGAGTTCCTTCCGCCTACAGCCAGGATGAGCGAGCCCTTGTATCGCAGGATGTTTGCTGAACTTCGTGACTGGAACGTTCGTTGGGAGTCATCTTGGCTTTCACTTCCTCCAGTGCTTTGCGATGCACACCGCCATCCTCTGATGTTGGTAGGCTTTCGATCCTACTTTTCTTATCTCCCATCCGGTTCCTGCGGCAGTTTGGATATGAGCAGGATGTTCCTCTTTTCGCTTTCACGGGTATTGGGCGTCGAGCACTTCCATCCAGATCCTCTGACTTTAGGACCCGGATTGATTGTTCTTGGGCGAGTTTCTTGACTGCTGATTTGCTGGGTTTTGAGCTGCGGACTTTTCCGATGGCGACCGCCCCATATCAGTACTGGGTTGCTGAGCAGTCTTTGTACCGACGTATCCCTTGCTGGCACCAGACTGTTGATGAGGATGAGCAGGATATCCTTGGAGATGCTGGCTCTTCATCTGGTTCATATGAACCCTTTGAGGAGCGCCCGTTTATCGATCCTGGCTTCCTTTTGGCCACTCATGGCCATCTGCTGTCTGAGATCTCTGCACTTCGGTATCATTGTGAGATGATGTCGAGGAGATTGGTTGCCGATCAGAGGTTGTCTGATGAGGAGACAGCGATCCGTACCCTTGAGCGCGATGAGGCACATTACCTGCGTATGGAGGTGAGCAGGTTGAGAGCGAGATTATCTTTTTATGAGTCAGAGGACTCACCTGATGTGGCCGAGGAGGAGGGTAGAGATTGATTGTGTTGGCCACCTGCACATTCTTTTTTGCATATATGATTGATGATGATGCATTTTTTTGTATTTTTTTTGAAAAAGATGATATATTATATGTAAGAGAAATATGATGCTTTTAAAAAAAGAAAACTGTTTGAAAATCTACTGTGCCATGAGTTGTCTTGTGAGTGTGTCTGGATTTTGTGTCAGGATATAGGAATCAGAACTAGGGCTCGGCCAATGCCTTGACTGTCTCGAGATTTGACTTGTGCGCTCCTTTGGTTCCCTCAGAGGTGTAGGCAATGGAAACTGTTGCTTCTTGAGATTGTCAGAGTTTGTAGAGCTCTTCGCTCCTGACTGCACTTCTTCTTGTTCTTGAACTGTAACTGCTCGAACCGGCCTGAATTGTCTGATTTCCTGGTACCTGCACTTTTATTTTTTTTCTTTTTTTTTTCATTTGAGCCATTTTTGCCTGCAGTGCTCTTTCGAGTTTTCACTACAACCGGCCTTTTCCCGTCATTTTTGCCCGTGGCACCCTTTCGGATTTTCACCACGTCCCGGGTGTTTGATCTTGCCTGCCCCTTGGCAGCTATGCTATTTTTACCCTCGGCGCCCTTTCGGATTTTCACCGAGTCCGCTGTATGCCCACTGTTTTTACTCGGAGCGCCCTTTCGGGTTTTCACTCCGCCCTCTTTGTTTAGGCACACATTTCTTTTTTTTTTTCTCTTTTTTCTTTTTTTTTTTTCTGGATCTCTGGATAACTACGGCGGCTAGAGGTTGGGAATCTGTCGTTGCCGGCCGATGGCAGTCTTTCAGCCCTTATCCTGAGTTACGATAATAGAGCTGTCGGTCTTTGCTAAAGACCCCTCTGAGATGAATGGATGGATGACTGTGTTTCTTCTTGGACTGATTTTTCTTTGGGGCGCCTTGCTTTGGCTTCCCTTTTTCTTTCTCTTCATTTTTTTTTGTATTCTTTTTCTCTCTTTTTTTTTCTTTTTGAATCCCTTATTTGAAACACTTATTGGTGGACGGAAATGATTTCTCAGAGATCTTAGCTTTGACCTCTTGACTTCAGCTCTATTAAAGTAACCTTTGATAAGGTCAGAATAACTTACCCGTGAAAGATCTTCACGTTGTCGGCGTTGGTTGGCTCAGGAAGATCCACCCCTCTCATGCTGGTGAGTTTGACAGCGCCTCCGGGAAGTACTTCTCTGACGATCAGTGGCCCGTCCCACGAGGGTTTGAACTTTCCTCTGGGGTCCGGAAGGTGCAACGGTAGAATCTTCTTCATAACCGTGTCGCCTACCTTGAAACTTCTTTTTCGGACTCTCTTGTTGTAAGCCCGAGCGATCCTTTTTTGATAGCACTGTGAATGACTTAGTGCATGCATGCGTTTTTCATCTGCTAGCTGCAACTGATCGAATCTGGCCCGTTGCCATTCTCCTTCTTCAATTCCGCTTTCTAATAACACCCGTAGTAATGGTATTTCCACTTCGACTGGTAGAACTGCTTCCATTCCATAAGTAAGCTCGAAAGGAGTAACGCCCGTAGCAGACCGTACAGACGTTCGATAGGCCCAAAGCGCATATGGGAGCATATCTGACCAATCTCGATATGTCACGACCATCTTCTCGAGTATCCTGACGATTGTCTTGTTTGCGGCTTCTACCCCACCATTCATCTGGGGACGGTAGGGGCTTGATCGATGACGTTGGATCTTGAACTTGCTGAGGAAATCATCCATCTTCTTGTTGACGAACGGGGTCCCATTATCTGTGATGATGGCATTAGGGATTCCATATCGGCATATGATGTTGTTCTTTATAAATTTGATCACCTGAGATGTTGCAATCGTGGTGAAGGAGGCTGCCTCTACCCACTTGGTGAAGTAGTCGACTGCCACAAGTATGTACTCATGACCGTTTGATGCTTTGGGACTGATCTTGCCGATGATGTCGAGCCCCCACATGGAGAAGGGCCAGGGGGTGGTCAGGTTGTATAACTCTGATGATGGGGCATGGATTTGATTCGCATACTCCTGACACTTGAAGCATTTTCTGACGTGCTGGCAACAGTCTGTCTCCATGGTGAGCCAATAGTAGCCGAGTCGTAAAATCTTCTTTGCCATCATGTGCCCGTTCATGTGTGGGCCACAGATTCCTTCGTGTATTTCTTCCATGATCTTTGCAAGCTTCTGTTTCATCGACGCATCGAAGAAGGATGTGATTATAGGATCGCTTGTAAAGAACTTCGCCACTGATAGTGAATTGGCTGGCCAAACGCTGGATGGTTCGGCGATCTGTTGCTGTTGCTGACTCTGGATACTCCTGGGTTTCGAGATATTGCTTGATGTCGGCATACCAGGGTTTGTCAGGGACAGCTTCGGCTTCTTCTATTTGCAGGCAAAAGGCAGGTTCTTCTTGAATTTCGACTGTGAGCTCCCATTCTGAAGCTCCTTTTGGTATCTCGAGCATTGATGCAAGTGTGGCGAGAGCATCTGCAAACTGGTTCTTGGCTCTGGGCATGTATGAGAAGGTGATTTCCTTGAATTCTTCGATAAGATTGTCAAGATACACATGATATGGTATCAACTTCTCGTCTTTGGTCTTCCATTCGTCATTGGTCTGATTGATGATAAGCTGTGAGTCCCCAAACACTCGTAGCTTCTTGACGCCCAAGATTATGGCTTCCCTTAAGCCAGCGATGCATGCTTCATACTCTGCCATGTTGTTGGTGCACTCGAATGCTATGCGCCTTGAGATAGGAATAGGGACATCATCTGGAGAGTAGAGGATTGGTCCAATACCACTCCCTTTAGAGTTTGCTGCGCCGTCGAAGAATAACGTCCACTCACCTTTCTTCTTTTCTTCACTTTCGACAAGCAAGAGATCTTCATCAGGAAAGAACGTCTTGAGCGGCTGATAATCCAGGAGTGAGTGAGCGGCAAGATGATCGGCGAGGGCCTGCCCCTTGATTGCTTTCTGAGTGACATAGGTGATGTCAAACTCAGACAGGAGTAGCTGCCATTTAGCTATCCTTCCAGTGAGTGCCGGTTTCTCGAACAGGTACTTGAGCGGATCCATGTGAGCGAGGAGGAGAATAGGGAATGCAATCATGTATTGACGGAGTCGCTGAGTTGCCCAGACTAGGGCGAGGCAAGTCTTCTCGATCGGGGAATACCTGGTCTCGTAGTCGGTGAACTTTCGGCTCAAATAATATATTGCTTGTTCCTTCTTCCCGGTCTCGTCGTGCTGGCCGAGGACACAGCCAATGGCTTCTGCTGCTACTGAGATGTATAACAATAGTGGTCGTCCGGGAGTGGGCGGTACTAGGACTAGGAGGGTTCATGAGATACTTCTTGATGCGGTCGAAAGCGACTTGGCAATCATCATTCCATTCTTTTGGGACGTTCTTCCGAAGGAGCTTGAATATGGGCTCACAGATAGGTGTGAGCTGTGCGATGAAGCAACTGATGTATTGAATTCTGCCGAGGAAGCCACGAATTTCCTTCTCTGTTCTGGGAGGGGGCATCTCGATGATTGCTCTGGTTTTGTCTCGTCGACCCTGATGCCGTCCTCGCTCACCATAAAGCCGAGGAGTTTGCCTCCCATTGCACCGAAGACACATTTCTGTGGGTTGAGGCGGAGCTTGTACTTCTCTAATATGTTAAATAGCTTCTTCAGATCTTCAAAGTGTCCTTCAATTGTGTGAGATTTGACGATCATGTCGTCCACATATACTTCAAGCTCTTTGTTCATCATGTCGTGGAATAGTGCTGTCATTGCTCGCTGATATGTTGCTCCCGTGTTCTTCAGACCGAACGGCATTACCCTGTAACAGAAGGTTCCCCAGGGAGTGATGAACGATGTCTTCTCGCGATCTTCGACGGCCATCTTGATCTGATTGTAACCTGAGAACCCGTCCATGAATGAGAAGATCTTGTATCCAGCAGTGTTATCGACCAGAGTGTCGATATGTGGCAAAGGGAAGTCATCTTTAGGACTGGCTTTGTTGAGATCTCGGAAGTCGATGCACATTCGAACCTTGCCGTCCTTCTTTGGTACTGGCACGATGTTGGCGAGCCATTCAGGGTAGTTGGAGACTACCAAGAATCCCGCGTTGTACTGCTTGATGACTTCATCTCGGACTTTCAGAGCCCATTCTGGCTTCATTCTTCGAAGTTTCTGCTTCACTGGCTTCATATCTGCCTTGGTTGGCAGATGATGTACAACGAGCTCTTCATCGAGCCCCGGCATGTCTTCATATGAGAACGCGAAGTTGGACAATCTTGGAGCTAGGAACTCTATCATTTTCTGTTTCATCTCAGGTGGCAATGATTTTCCAATGCGTACTTCCCTAGGGATCTCAGGCGTCCCCAAGTTTACTATCTCGAAATCATCGGCTACAACACTGGCTTTAGATTCAAACTTTTTGAGGAGATCCTCTAGTTCGGGAGCCGGATCATCATCTTCCTCATCCCGAGCTTCATCCAGACCCATGAGCTCGAAGTCTAATTCGATGTCGAAATCATATGATTCGACTTCAAACTCATGCGACTCTTTAGACGAACTTGGCACACTATTGAATGCAGGAAAGGAAATATTTTTTGGTTTTTGAGATTTTTCTGAAATTGAAATGCTAGATGTTTTTGGCTTTTGAAAGTTTTTGATTTTTTTGGATTTTCGAAATTCGTGGGACTTTGAACAAGCAGGCATTGCAGACCATGATTGAGCCCAACTTGTTCCAAAGTTCTGGTCACTGCTTAAACAGGCGTTTTTTTTTGGAAGCCAGAGCCCTCAGATAGCTCTTTGGCTGATTCAAAAGTTAGGGGAACGGATGACCATTCAGGACCCCACACTTCCTCCCCTGAAGAGGTAGGGGTTGATGATTTGGGCGAAGAATCATGATCTGGCCCAATGACCATGATTTCTCGCTGGTCGGGTTCGAGATCTGAGTCGCACTCAGTCCCTCCCGGATCACTTACTTCGCATTACAGTTCGTCTGGTTCCACAGTTAGACACAAGTTTGGAATCTGGACATCAGACCAATCTAGGGCTGGCCACTTCCCTTTCTTGGTCCAATGGATGGGTTGCTTCTGCCCCTGGCTGATGATTGATGATGTTGACTTTGCAGAGATGGGCAAGTCGTGCCCCTTGCTGATTGGTGCTGAGATGGGCAAGTTGTGCCCCTGGTTGATTGAAGTGGGCAGGTTGTGCCCCTGGTTGAGAGAAGTGGGCAGGTTGTGCCCCTGGTTGGGAGCAGGTATCAGGGTAACCTGGTCCTGAAGCTGCTGTATTTGACTTCCTTCTTTGTCTTCATCATTTCCTTCTTCTTCTGGAGGCTTAGATGGTTCGAGAATTTGATCCCATCGAATGGGGGGCCATGTGGCCCAAACTAGGCTCATCGGGAGGCCTTTGTGTAGTGCAGTCGGTTGATTCCCTCCTGGATCCTTGCAAGGTTCTCCTGGCTTGATGAATTGGATGGGTGAGCACCGAAATTTCTTCCTCCTTTTGTCCATGAAGGTTGCCCTGTATCCGAGTCCCCATTTGCGTTGGTTATATACCAGCGGTACCTTTCTGGACTTGAAGTGATTCTTCATTCGGTATTTGAGACTCAGACGCTCTGCCGGTGAAAAGACACGGTCCACCCTTATCGGTTCTGGATTGGCGATAGAGTTCACAGTCTCGAATTCGAAACTGTGAAACGGGATGTCTTCTTCAGAGTGCTGGATATCGATGACCGGGATGTCTGGTTCAGTGGCAGCAGTATTGGAAGGAATGATGAGCTCCTTCTCTGCGTGGATAGAGATCACTTGATTTCCACAGATGTACTTCACCCGTTGATGTAAGGTTGATGGCACAGCTCCAACCTTGTGCAGCCAAGGCCGTCCGAGCAGCATGTTGAAAGAGGCTGATATATCCAGGATTTGGAATGTAATGGTAGAGACTTCCGGACCTATTTGTACCTCTATGTCGACTTCCCCTTCCACTGATCGGTGGGTGTTGTCGAATGCTCTGACGCATATGGTGCTGGGTCGGAATGAAGAAGGACTGATTCCCAGACATTCTGCAGTCTTGAGTGGGCAGACATTTAAGCTTGAGCCATTATCGATAAGGACCAGTGGAACACAGAGGTCTTTGTATCGTAAGGCTATGTTGAGGGATCGCCCATGATCGCGCCCTTCTGGTGGCAACTCATTATCTGTGAAGGTGATGGCGCGCGGAGCCAGGAGCTGTCCAATCATCAATGCTATCATCTCTGGTGCCGTATCGGAGGAGACATGAGCATCGCTCAAGGTTTTGGCAAACATTTCTCGGTGTATGCGAGATGTGCAGAGTAGCTCCCATACTGAGATTTGAGCAGGGATTGACTTGAGCTGAGTTGCCACATCGTATGCGGCTTCATTTTTGTTGCCGAGGCCTGAGAGAGCGCCTTTGGGATCTCCTCTGTTCTGATTATCTCTTCGGATGCAACGCCCATTGGGATTCATGTTCCCCACTTCCGCACATTCTGGATAGTGCCATGGAACCTCTTTGTAGCTTTCCTCCTTTTTGCCTTCTAGGACCACCGGTTCTTGCAATGGTGCTGGTATGGGTACCAGATCTTCCTCGTATGGAGCTTTTGCCTTGAGAACTACATTGTTGCCTGTGCTGAAGGGGTAGTATCGATGCTTGTCTTCATAGACCACATAAGGTTGTGGTCCTGGCTTGATTGTTCCTGGAGCGGGAGGCTCCCATGGAATGAATACTGGTCCTCTTGATATGGCAGGAGGTTTCTCTGTTCGTCCCAGCTATCGTAGTGTGATTGACACGCCTCCGGGATTTGCCCCTTGCAATATGACTGGCTCAATTGGAGGAGCTCCTTCCAAGACAACGGGCTCTTGCTGTTGATGAGTATAATCCTTCCATTGCGGATTGGATTGTTCTGGAGTTGCCCCTTGCAAGATGACGGGTTCGTATGTGGGCTCGATGTATGATTGTGCTCCTTCTAGGACGACTGGTTCCCAACATGAGGGGCCGTAAGGTGCCCCTTGCACAACTGGCACATCGTATGGAAGTGCTCCTTCGAGTACTACTGGCTCAGAGATTGAAGGAAGAAAGGGACCTGCCCCTTGCAAGATTGGAGGAGGATTTGTCGGCCCATAGGTGTAGGCATGAATGGATTGGATGGGGGAGAAGAAGCGATCGAGGCGTTCTTCTTCTTCTATACTGTTGACGGTGGGACCTCGAGATGAACTGGGGTCCGTTGGATGCTGAGGCAGAGGATTCTGAAGGATGTTGGTGGAAGCTGCTGGAGGAGTTCCAGGGACTGAAATGACAATCTTGCGGTCATCAATCAGATCTTGTATGGCGTTCTTCAAAGTGAAGCATCGATCAGTGGCATGGCCACGCCCTTGATGGTAGGCACAATACTCATTTTCTCGGTAATTCGGTGGCAGAGGATGAGGAGGGGGCCTAGGCGCCATTAGAGTAAGTAATTGCTTCTGCACCAGAGTAGCCATGACTTGACTGAGTGGTTGAGAGAGGGGAGTAAATTTCCTGGACTCCCTGTAGTTTTGCCTATTTTGATATGAGTATTGACCGTTTCCTCTGAACTGCTGTTGTTGTCGAGGTGGTTGTTGCTGAGGATTCGGTTGTGGCTGATACCGCTGAGGCTGATGCTGAACTTGATTCTGCTGATACTGTTGACGTCCCTGTGGGAGAGCATGTTGATTTCCTTGAGCAGTGGTGTTGATGTTGTTTACCTCTGTTGGGCGGGGAGGAGAACCACTGCGGTTTCCATTCCCGTGCCCGATAGGTCTTCCCTTCCACTCTGTTCCTCTTGACTGGAGTGGCTTGATGAGGCCATGGGGAGATCGTCCCGGCCCGGATTCCTGCTTCGACTTGCTCTCCAGCACGGATCAATTGTGAGAAATTCGCATATGGATGCGAAATGAGATATCCAGATATGCCCGGATATGTTGAATGGACAATCATGGAGATTTGTTCTTCGTCGTCGATAGGTGTCCGCATTCTGGCTGCCATAGCTCGCCAACGTCCCACATAAGCTGATAGTGTTTCATCACTCCTTTGTCTGAGAGCCGCAAGGTTAGCTCTTCTGGGTGCCATGTTGAGATTGTATGCGAATCTGTCGACGAAAGCCTGGGAAAGTTGTTCCCAAGTCCGGATGCGATGACAATCCAATGAGGTGTACCAATCTAGGGCATCGCCCTTCAGAGATTTTTGGAACAAGCGAATGAGGGCCCCTTCATTCCCTGAGATTGCACTCAGCTCTCCACAGAAGGCCTTGAGATGCTCTGTGGGACAACCGCTGCCATCATATCTTTTGAATTTTGGTACCTCAAAGTTTTGAGGTACTTGAGCGTCTGGGAAAGGACACAAGTCTCTGAACTTGGTCGAAGGTAGATCGATTCCTTGCTGTCGCTGAAGCTGATTTTGCAAGATCTGGAACTGCTCCCACAACTCGTCCAGTCCTGAATGATCTGTTCGAGCGACTGGTGCCTCTTGGAGTAAGGCACGTTCTTCTTCGGCATAGTGGTCGATGTCTTCGACCCTATGGGCTTGCTGAAAAGCAACTGGGGGTTGCTGAAATTGGTTTGATGATTGAACTGGATTTGATGAACTTGTGCTTGAAATGATGGTAACTGAACTGGAGATTGTGCTGAAGGAACTTGCTGGAAATTAACTGGAGATTGCTGAATTGAAGATTGCTGGAAATTAACTGGATTTTGCTGAATTGAAGATTGCTGGAAATTAACTGGAATCCCATCGGCGGGGATGTGCTGGAATTGAAAAGTGCTCCTGTTTGCAGGAGGCTGAGATGTTGGGAAGTGACCCCCTTGTTGGGTATTCGCCACTGTCCGCTGATTGACGTGGGCTTGACACTGACCCCCATTGTGGGCATTCGCCAGTGCTGTCCCTGTTGCTGGAAATTGAATTGAAATCCCATCTGCGGGGATGTGCTGAAATTGAAAAGGTGTCCCATCGGCGGGGACATGCTGAGATCTACTGAGATTGTTGTTTGTAAGATTGACTGGAAGCTGACTGGATGTTCCTGCAACGGAAGTGCTCTGAGATGGCCTTGTCGTCGCAGGAAGATATTGAGAAGGATGCCCCATAGCGAAGGGCTGAGATGGCTGCTGTCGGTAGTCTTGGGCAGACTCCGATGGTTGTGCTTGATTCGAACTGGAGGCCGGCAGGACCCGGCATGGCTGCTGAGATTGCTGAACTGGGCCAACCTGATTGTTGGCTGCTGCGGTGGCTTGTGCTTGCATGAATTGCAAGAGCATTTCTTGCATTGCTCTCACTCCTTGTGCCAATTCTTGTATGATTGGCGTATTATCAATGGGTTGTTGCGCTGGAGGTTGCGCTTCGGTCATCTCAAGAGCGGGGAGGAGATGAGTTTCTTCTTCGTGGTCGGACATGGCTTGCTGAGCCCGAGTGCGGATTATGCTGCGGAAGGGAAGCTGTCTCCGAACATGTTGAGCCCGAGGAGGCGCAATGGTGAGGACTATATTCTTTTTGGGTTTTGGGATTTTCTATTTTTTTCTTGGTTTTGGGATTTTTCTATTTTTTGTTTGTTTTGGGTTTTGGGTAGAATGCTATGCAGATGAGATTGTATGAGGATTAGTGACTTTCAAGTACGGAAAGGATTCTGTTTTTCAAGTCGGATCACTGACTAGTGGGACCAGCTCATCCCCAGCAGAGTCGCCATTCTGTGGACCCTCGCCGATTTTCCGCGCTCCCACACGACGTCGTTCGTCCCTTCCCCTTTCCTTTCGGAAAAGAAGGAGATGAGGATGCGTGGGTGCGAAATCGCCGTTTGTGCCACTGGCTTGCCTCGTTCTCGATGGCTTTGTTTGGTAGTCGTGTTAAGCTGGATGTGTTTAAATGAGTTTAAATAAGACCAGAGTCGCCACTAGCCAGTTACTTCGAATCTACAGTCGGCTAGACCCCGTAGAAACGTTAGAGAAGGGGATCCAAAGATTCCTTCCTCTAAAATGACTCCTATTGATCTGCGGTCAGAGATTCAAGGTAAGGGATCACTGTTACAGGGTGGGAAGAGGTTAAGCACCCCACACACTGCCCGTACCGAAGTACGGTCTCTACTTCACAGAATCGATCGAATACTTGAAAGTCTAGTTTAATCCTCGTATATTCTCATGGATGACATGATGCATGAATGCGGGTCTGAACAGTAAGAGTTTCTGATAGGCAGGTTCCAACAACGGGCAAGCCCAGAGCGTACGCTCGAACTGACAGGTGCTTAATGTAAGACGTATGCAGTGTGCTTGAATGATCAAGGTGTTTTATGGTGAAGCATGAATGCAGGTCTGAACAGTAAGAGTTTCTGATGGGCAGGTTCCAACAACGGGCAAGCCCAGAGCATACGCTCGAACTGACAGGTGCTTAATTTAAGACATATGCAGTGTGCTTGAAGAATCAAGGTGCTTGTAGTGAAGCAGGGGGGTTGGAAGAAAAGTAAATGTTGCACTTATGCTAGATGCAAATGAGATGATGCTGGAAAAGAGTAGCTGGGTGGACGGAGGTGTCGCAAGGATTGGCTTCGAGTGGCTGGATCAAGATTTGGATGGCTTGGAAGGCTTGGACCAGTGGTCAGGCTGGGCTAGACCAGGGCTAGACTCTCCTCACTCGGGCTCTCCTTGGTGGAAAAATGGGCTAAGGGGTGGAGAAGGACTCGGACCGCACCCGGACTGGCTGGACTTGAAGGGATGTTGAAATGAGAAGGGGAGGGGGCTATTTATAGCAGCGAGGAGTGGCAGTTTGTGTAATTTTGTCCGGGCGGCCTGCTATGGGCCGCCCGTACGGCCGCTCCTCGGTTTCCAGCGAGTACGGTCGCTCCCTCGGGGCTGCTGTTGGACTCGCTGGTCGACTCAGTGAGTTGACTCAGCGGGTCGACTCGGTGGTTTGACTCGACGGGTTGACTCGACGGGTTGACTCGGTGTTTTGACTCGACGGGTTGACTCGACAGGGTTGACTCAGCGGGTTAACTCAGCGGGTTGACTTAGCGGGTTGACTCAGTGAGTTTGACTTTTTTTAGGATTTTTTTGACTGGCCTTTTTTCTGGGGGGTTTTTCAGGGTGGTGTTTAGGACTGGGTTGACTGGGTTCAGGCTTGAACTGGGCTATGGAATGGGGCTTACAAGGGTGAGTTTGGCTGAGTTTGGACTTGGGATTTGGGGGGTATGGTTCTCCATTCATCCAGCTTTTCTCTACCAACAGTGTAGCCGAAGGTGGGGTGTCTACAGTCCTTAATATCTCAAACTCTTCTGGAAGGTCCATGACGTATGCATTGTCGTTACGTTTTTGAAGGATCAACACAGGTCCAATCTTCTTATGTTTTAGCTTATTGTAAGTACTGGATGGAAAGTAGCTTATTGTAAGTACTGGATGGAAAGTTTTCCTTGCGCAGATGGATCGTAACTTGATCACCAACTTCAAAGACCTTTGAATGCCAATGTTTGTTAACGTCCCTCTTATATTTTTCATTTGATTTCTTCAGCTTGTTCCACACTTCCTCATGAATCTCCGTAATTCTTTTCGTCAGGTTCTCAGTAGCAATACTCATGCTGAGGATCTTGAGCTATGGAACCAAGTCCAACGTATGGTGGGGAACTCATCTATAGATGATCTTAAATGATGACTTCCCTATCAAGCGATTCACCATATTGTTGAAGGCGAACTCGGCTTGTGACAGAGCTAAGTCTCATTGCTTCAGTTTCTCTCTAGAAATGCATCAAATGAGGTTATCCAGCGTTCGGTTCATAACCTCAGTTTGTCCATCGGTCTATGGATGATACATGCTGTTAAACTGAAGTTGTGTTCCAAATCGACTCCACAAAGTTCGCTAAAAATGACTATCGAACTTTGTATCATGGTCCGATGTAATCATCTTGGAAATTCCATGCAACCTCACAATCTCCCTGAAGAATAAATTTGCTACATTCGTCGCATCGTATGTCTTCTTACAGGGAATGAAATGTGCCATCTTGGATAACCAATCTACCACCATAAATAAAGAATCCATGCCGCGTTGTGTTTGTGGGAGACTCAAAATAAAATCCATCGAAATATCCTCCCAAGGGCCTTCAGGAAAGGGCAATGAGGTGTAAAGTCTCGTGTTTTGTGAATGTCCCTTGGAGGATTAGCAGAGATGGCACCACTGCACCATCTTTCCCACATTACGTCCTAGATGAAGCTAATAGTAACGCTCTTCCATCAGGGCCTTCATCTTATCACATCTCAAATGGCCTCCAAGGCCACCACCATGGAGTTCAAGGATGATCTTGTCGCGTAAGGAACTTTGTGGGATGCACAATCGATTTCTGTTGAACAGAAATCCATCTTGAATGTGGAAGTCGCTAGGATGTCCCTCCTTGCATCTCACCCATGCATATCTAAAATCATCGTCTTCTTCGTACAACTCCTTGAGGCAGTCAAATCCGACAACCTCATTGCTCATGGCAACAAGAAGCGAGGCACGACAGCTCAATGCATCTGCTACCTTGTTCTGCTGACCAGACGAATGTAAACTCCTGTAAAAACTGAAATTCATCTAGCATGCGCACGATTTACATTAGTCTGGCTGTTTATAAATCTCAAGGGCTAGTGGTCAGTGTATAAAACAATCTCCCTCCGGATGAGGTAGTGTCACCAATGTCAAAGGGCTTGTACCAAAGCATACAACTCGATTTCATAAGTGGACCATTTCTTTCTGGCGTCACTAAGCTTTTCACTGTAGAAGGCCACTAGCTTACCTTCTTGAGATAACATTGCCCCGATTCCAACATAGGAAGTGTCGCACTCCACTTCAAACAATTTATTAAAATTTGGTAGAACCAGGACCGAGGTCGAAGACAAACACTATTTAATTCAAGCAAAACTTTTATTGGCTTCTTCGATCCATTGAAATGTCCCCTTCTTCATACAGTCTGTAATGGGTGCAACAATGGTGTTGAAGTCCCTAACAAATCAACGATAGAAAGTAGTTAACCCATGAAAGCTTCGCACCTTACGGATATTTGTCGAGGTAGGCCAGTCATGAATGGACCGAACCTTTTCTTCATCCACTAGAATACCCGTAAACGTCATGACAAAATCCAAAAACAACAAGTGGTCCATCAGAAAGATACACTTTTACAGGTTCAGATAGAGTTTGTTCTCTTGCAGCACTTAGAGAACTTGCTTCAGATGCCCCATATGTTCTGACTCATCTTGGCTATAAATCAAGATATCATCAAAATACACCACCACAAATCGGCCTATGAACGATTTTAGAACTTGGTTTATGAGGCGCATTAAAGTACTTGGTGCATTCGCAAACCAAATGGCATGACGAGCCATTCATAGAGCCCTTAGTTTTAAAAGTTTTTTTTCACTCGTCACTAGGTCGGAGATGAATATGATGATATTCACTCCTCAGGTCGAGCTTAGAAAATACTTGGCACCTTTTAACATATCAGCATTTCATCAAGCCGTGGTATCGAAAACTGGTACTTGATAGTTATCTTGTTGATTGCCTGGCTATCAATACACATACACCAGCTTCCATCCTTCTTTTGAGTTAACATTGATGGCACGACATAAGGGCTTATACTCTCTCAAGAGACCTTTCCTTATTCAACTCCTCAACTTGCCCTTGGTGTATTTCGAATTTCTTTGGGCTCATTCGGTAATGCGGTTGATTGGGAAAATTTACCCCATGAATGGAATCGATATGGTGTTGTATATCTCTCATTGGTGGCAAACAATCTGAGAGATCCTCGGGCCAAATATCTCAATATTCATTTAGTAATGGCTTTAGGGTTGGAGGGATGTTCGTGCCCTCAGGTTCCACACCTTTCACCATTATGGCAAAGATTTCACTTGTCTCTCTTGATTCTTCCATGAACTCTTTTATGGCAAGGAGAGAACTCCCCTCCACTTTAGAAGCTTTGGGGTGGCTCTCTGGGGCCATAAGAGGCAAAACGATCTTTCGCCCATCTTTAATAAATATATATACGATATCTCATCCACGATGGGTTGCATCTCGGTCAAACTGCCACGGTCGACTGAGTAACATGTGACAAGCCTCCATGTCGACCACATCACAAAGCACATTGTCTTTATAACTTCTACCAATCGAAAAAGAAACTAAACATTATTCGGTTAACTTGGTTTCGCTGACCTTCTAGGACAACGATGCCTTCGAGGTCGTCATCGCTGAAATCTGAATCACTTGGGGTAGCCCTGCGATTCACCATTGGGTGTGCCAGACAAAATATGGGATTGTTCCATACAGCGATCACCGATGGTTGAGCATTGCCTTAGGCTTGAGGTGGGCCTAACGATGCTGCAATACAATCGAGGGTCGCCTGCAGTCCTTACATGGACAACTGATTCGAACGTTGGAGGGCTTCGATCTTCTCCGCCAGATATTGGATCCCTAGATCACTGTCAACAAGATTTCTGTTGTTGGTGTCACTAAAAGCCATCTTTCCGAGGGTTTTCCTTGCTCTAATACCAACTTGGTACAGGTGTAGACATGGTGATACTAAATGAGCTGCTTTAAACATACTTCCTAAATAGCAGAACTCATTATGCTGTCGACCGGTTGAGCACAAGTTCAACAAATTGACAACAGAGGTCGGAAGGTTGAAACGACTCTCTAATTGGACGGCAACTGAATATTTGTCCTGGAGAAAATCGACCGGTTGATGGGCACAATTGGCCAATCAACAGACCGGGTCGACAGGTCGAAAAGTGACTGAAACTAAATAGCAAATATACCTTAAGCCACTGGGAAAATTGACCGATCGACACCCAATATTCGATTGGGCGATGGCCTATTTCGACCGGTCGACAGGTAGTCATTATGCCTATGTTCTATCCATTGAAGCTCAAACTCTATATATATGAAGCTTCATTTTTTGGGATACTGAGAGGGAATTTAGTGTATTAGAAGCCACCATCATAGCAACACATATTAGGCTCTAATCCTAAGTTTCCCAGGTCATCTTCCTTATGATTCATCACATGTTAAAGCATTTAAAGATCAATTGAAGATGAACTTGTGCCCTTGTGATCTCTAGATGTTTAGGCACCAAAACTCACAGGTATATCCTTTGTCTAAACCGTTTTAGAGATCCAATTAGGTGAATGCTTCTAAGTATACAACTCTCCATTAGTTGTAGAAGATTCAACTTACCTCCTATCACCTTAGGCATCTCAAAGGAGCACCAAATGCAAGGTAATTAATCGTTGGAGCTGAAGTCTTGATCAAGTATCGACAATAAGATCGGGGGAGCATGATGAGCTGATTCGAGCACGAGAAAGTGAGAAGCAACTCAAACAGGTGCTACAAAAGGGGCTTAATCCGACAAGTGTCAATTGTAAGAGTCCAGTTGCACACTTTTCTGGATTAGATTGAGTGTGAGAGTTTGTGACCCAAACTCGACCAAGTCTCTAAGGGAAGCCACCGACACGGGTTTATACGTGTATGTTATTGGTTAGCTTGAGAAACCATTGTAGATTCTTGGACTAGAACCGAAGGGTTGGGAGGAACCTATAAACTCCTAGGTTGGGTGGAACCTGTTAAACACCTAGGTTGAAAGGTGAACCTGTTATAAAAACCTCTGGTAAAGGTTAAGAGGTTAACCTGATTTAAAACCTCCATTTAGTGAAATCCGGTGTGCTCAAGGGATGAGTATGGAAACTGGGAATGGAGTAGGAAAATCGAGCCACTCTACATGCTTGTGTTTTTTATTGTCATTTAAGCACATCGTTATTCATGCATTATTGTTGAATTGTTAATTATATGAATTCTTGAATGTAATGTATGCTATGCACATGATATGTAGATTCATTTAGTTGTTAATTAATGTATGCTATGCACATGATATGAATGGAGTAAGAAAACCAAACCACTCTACATGCTTGTATTTTTTATTGTCATTTGAGCACATTGTTATTCATGCATTATTGTTTAATTGTTAATTATATGAATTCTTGAATGTAATGTATGCTATGCACATGATATGTAGATTCACACACAAGATGTATTTTTACTCTTTAGACTAGTTGCTTAATTGCTTAATCATTTCTAATCTATGTGATTGGACCCACTTATGCTTGGAAGCTAAGTGTTACTTTCTTAATTCAGTTTAGTTGTTGAATTAATTTTAATTGGGCAAGAGATTTTAAAAAGGTCCTAATCACCCCCTCCCCTTTCTAGGACTTAGCCATAGTTCTAGTAGCTCCGCTCTAAGCTTCTGCACGTAGTGTAGGGCATCGTGTTAGACTACCCACGTAATTTCAGTATCTAGCTCACCAATAAATGGGTCGTTCGAATAATGGACTAAGAGCCAGCAAAAATGCTCAATTGCACATGCTACCATAGCATTTATCCACCTGAACATGAATGGTTCTAGTCTAAGATATGTGGTAATCCAAAGTGGTCATACATTCAAGTTCGAACCATTGTCAATAAGTATGAGTGAAATGTTGCAAGCTTTATGAAAACGATTATGTTTAATGAGTGTTCGTGGTCGTGGCCCTCTGATGTCTTGTGAAGTGAGGAGCTGTCCAATCATATATGCAACCATCTCGGGCGGTGCTTGATATGCACGTCGTTTAGAGTTTTAACGAACATTTGTTTAATGATTCTATGACGTGCATATCTCATATAGATATTTGGCCAGGGATGGTTTTGAGTTCGGTTGATATATTGTATGTGGTTTCAATTTTGGAAGTCAAACCCGCCAAAGGTCCCTTGTGATCTCCTCTGGGCATATTCCTCTTGAAGTATTGTCCATTCAGGTTCATGTTTCTCACCTCATAACACTCTGGATAGTAACATCATATTGGACTACTTTATTATCAAAGACTAGTACTACCTTTCCCTAAAGAATCAAAGGAGGTCATAATGTTGGAGATGATTGTTGGAAGGAGAATGGTGCCTGGTAATCTGGTTATGGTGTCAGGTTTGCCCCGAGGAAGTAAGGGGTTGTGGTAGTAGATTTCCTTAGACTAGATCTACCCGAGTTGATTTAGCTAGCTCATGTGACATTTAGAAAGGGGGAAGGTATCCCCCTTGCAAGTCGATTGATGGAGGGTTGTTGAACAGAGGTGGCTCTAGTGTCATTCCCATGAGCATCAATGGTTGCTGAGTCCAAGGAGGACTTTGGTTGGAAGCTAGATTGGTTATTGGGGTCAACCTTATAGGATTAGCAATTGCTCCCATGATTGATAGATGTCAGATACCAAATAGTGGATGGACTTGGGAATCTTTCCCCGGATAGATGGTGCCCCTTGCAAGATGAGAGGGGGAAATTCATGACCGTAACTTAAGCTTGAGTTAGCTTGGTGGACATGAGGGAAGTAATCCCCTTAAATGACATTGCTTGTTGGGGCTCCTAAAGTGTTGGGGCTAGCTGGATGTTGTGGAAGGGGATTATAGAGTATGTTGCTATTATTAGTAGCTATCGAATCAAGGATCACCACCATAATTTTCTTTTGATCGATTAAATTTTAGACTACATGTTTCAATGAAAAACAACGCTCCGTGGTGTGCCCCCTTCCTTTGTGGAACATAATATTTATTTTCATTGTAGTTTGTAGGTAGTGGGTTTGGTGGAGGTTTATGCTGTAGTGGTGTTAGAAGTTGTTTCTGATCCAAGGTGGCCAAGATATCAGTATGGGATTGGGCCAAAGGGGTGAACTGCCTAGGGGCCTGAACCAAACCCATTTTCTTGTTTTGATTGGAATATCAGGGATTCCACCTAGGCTACTGTGGTTGTGGTTCTGCTGGAGGGGTTGTGGGTCTCGCTTGCATTGAAGCGACGAGATTGTTAGTTTCTGTTGGATGAGGAGCAGTTGTGTCCCTATTTCCAGGGGTGTATCAGCTTATCCTTTCTTGAGTCTTAGCTTTCTATATAGGAGTAGACTGGTGGGGTCATGGTGTGATTGTGTTGGTTCTAATTTCGTCTTCCACCTATTCTCTTGCTCAGATTACTTAAGAAAAGTTGACAAATGGGGAGGAGATCAGATATCCTGATATGTTTGGATTGGTTGAATGGACGATCATGGAAATATGTTCCTCATCATCGATTGGTGTTTACATCCGTGCAACCACAACTTTCCATTATCCAACGTATATAGACAACATCTCATCACTCCTTTGCTTAAGAGCAGTCAAATCTTCCATTTGTGGTGCCACGTTCAGATTATACGCAAAGTGATCTATGAATGCTGGTGAAAAATCTTCCTAAGTCCTTATTTTGTGATGATCAAACGATGTATACCAATCAAGCACGTCACCTTTTAGGAATTTTTGGAACAACCAGATCAAGATTCAATTATCCCCTGTTACAGCATTGAGCTCACCGCAAAATGCTTTCAAGTGGGCAGTGGGACATCTAGTGCCATTGTATCATTGAAATTTGGGCATTTTGAAATTAATAGGTAATCTAGCATCTAGAAAGGGACAAAGGTCCTTTAATTAAGTGGAAGGGAGTTCCACCCCGTATTGTTTTTAAAGGTCATTTTTCATAGCCCTAATTTGGTCCTTGAAGTTTTTCAAGAGTTAATTGATTTCATATGTTTGTTGGAAGGGTGGTTATACCAGGGGCTTGGTTTTCTTCCTCTTCGTAATGATCAATTTCTTCAGGGTTTTCGTGTTCTTTGACAAGAGGAGTTTGTTGGAGAGGAACAGACTAGTGAGGGGATTGCAACCCATTGTGGGGTAAGTTTGCATGTATAGGTATGCAGGCGTTGAGAGTTAAGGTTAAGCTGGAATAAAATGATGTGGTTGTTTGAGATGAAATTGAAAAAAAGCTCCAGTTAGGGGGAGGTTGTTGGAATTGATTGGATTGAGATTGACTGGAGTGCACTTGTTAAGGCATTGTCTATCTCCTGTTAGGGGGAGGATGTGTTGGAACTTGAGATGTTGTGACTGGAGGGTATTGGAAGTGGACCTAATTCCCATAATGGAGAACTGGCTGAAATTGATTGATGGTGGGGCCAAAAAGATCAATGTTAGTGTTGAGTGGTTGTGCACTATGGATGGATAGAGTGGCCCCTGCTTGGAGGAAGCTAACCATCATGTTTTATAGCTTGTTTACACTAAGGGCTACGTTGGTTATCGAGGGATCAGTTGTGGGCTAGATGTTTTGTTGTTTGGTCAAGTCAGGGTTGAGGTCCGGCATATCTCCCTGGACTAACATGTTATCCTATGCACATGTTCGGATAATGCTTCGATATGTGAGCATTGACTTTGCAGGGCGATGAACTGTAACTGATTTTTGGGCGCAATGGTTGTGAAATGGTCCACTGCTTTCGGTAGGTTAGTTTACGGTGCCTCTTTTTTTTCTTTTTTTCTTTTTAATTATTTTTTAAAAAGTAGCTATACAGAATGAAGGCGATGTACAGGGAGACCAGTGCAGGATTGTAATGCAAGATGCTCGCAAGAATGTAAAAAAATGCTAGAAGCTAAGAAGTTAAGAATGCTAGATGCTCGTAATAAAGTAAAGAGGACCAGTACAGACTCGAATGCTAAATGTTAAAAAATTAAAAAAAAAAAGTTGGATGCTTGCAAGAAAGTAAATGGGACCAATACAAAATTAGAATGCTAAATGCTGGCAAGAAAATAAAAATGTTGGATGCTAATAAAAAAGTAAAGAGGACCAATACAAAACTAGAATGTTGAACGCTAGCAAGAAAGTAAAAATGATAAATGCTTGCAAGAAAGTTAAAGGGACCAATATAGAATTGAAATGTTGAATGCTAAAAAAATAAAAATTGCTAGATGCTCATAAGAAAATGAAAAAGGACCAGTACAAAATTGGAATGTTAAATGCTGGCAAGAAAGTAATAATACTGGATGCTCGTAAGAAAGTATAAGGGACCAGTACAGTACAGGAATGGTGAATGCTAAAAAAGTAAAAAAATATTGGATGCTCGCAAGAAAGTTAAAAGGACATGTACATAACAGGAATGTTGAATGTTAAAAAAGTAAAACATGTTAGATGCTCGCAAGAAAGTAAAAAATGTACAGTACAGAACTAGAATTCTAAATGCTAAAAAAGTTTTAAAAAATGCTAAATGCTCATAAGAAAGTAAAAAGGACAAGTGCAAATTTAGAATGTTGAATACTAAAAATTATAAAGGACTAGTACAAGACTGGAATGTTAGCTAGTTAGCGGATTACTGTGCCAGTACTAGACTAGCTGAGATTGGTAAGGTAGTAGTTAGAGAATCCCAGAAGAAAATGTACAACCCAGTGTTTCAAGTTGGACCCAAGGTAGTGGTTAGATAGTCTCCAGTGGAGTTGCCGTTCTATGGATAGCTCCCTGGCGTCGTGCCATCGTGGCGTGCCCCATCGGGCTTGCTGTTCAGAACTTGCCACTCATGGTTTCTAATATGGTGGGATGTATGGATTAGTTCAGAATCTCTCGATTCCCTTGCCTATGTGATACCTTTCACAAGGTTGATGTAATAGTACGTTTGAATGTTTCAAGCATTTTGCAGTCACCACTAGCCAAAATAAGGCTTTAGAATCCATGGTCGGCTAGAGCCCGCAAAATCTCCTAGAGAGTGAGAAATATGAAGAATTCTTGACTTAAGTGACTTATGAGTTGATCTGCGCCATGGATTCTGGGTGAGGGGTCCAGTTACGGAAAATGAAGTGGTTAGACACCCTTTTTTGCTTATGCAATGCACGATCTCTACTTTATTGGGCTATACATTTTTAAGGGGATTCAGGGGACTTTTATAACTTATATAATTAAATAGAACTATATTGACCAATAGGGCCTAAATAGACATGAAATTTAAAAAACTAAAGCTAAGTAAGTAGAAAGTAAACTAAAGATAAGTACAATTCTGGATTTTTGGTTATTTCTTTAAACCATGTTTTCTGATAAAGAAGATCCACAAAAGGGGCAATTGTAAAGCATACTAGTTGTGGCGTTTGAACAGAGCCTACTAATATAGGTGTACGTAAATAAGAAAAAAAAAGAAATAAATACAAGCAGGTGAGTGGGTGCAAGTGTGTAGGGAATCTAAGGAATAAAGTGAGATTTAGCCCGAGATGTGAGAGGGAACATGGGAAATCCAACACCCTTATATTAACAGAGGGATGGTCAGACGTCTCAAGTTCTGACCCTACTCGTTGATTTGGTTCAATTTTGGCTTTTTGGCTTTTCAAATGAAAGAGATAGAGACAAAAAGGAGGGAAAGGAGTAGCTCCTGAAAGTAGCAGTATAAATTATTGAAAATGGAATGTTAAGAAGTCTGAAGAGAATTCTGCAGAACTTTCTAACTCCTTCCATTATTGAGCCATTGCCTCGTTGTCCCTCTCGATCTCTCCCTTTCATTTTTACAGTGTAGGCCCCCTTTAAATATGTATGGTGAGAGGACACATGGGTTTGGAGTTAGATTTAGTTTTGCCAAACCTAAACTTAAGTATTGGCTGCTTGGCATGGAATCAAGTTCGAAATAATCGAATTAAAGCGGCCAGGCAGTAGGGTTATGATTGGTCCAACGCATTTGTTAGAATGAAAAATGATACATGGACATTTTCTGGGTATTGTTGCTCTGGGTTCTGAATAATGGAAACATTCATAGAGATTCACAAGCATTCACAAAAGGTACACAAGAAGAGATATCGCAAGGCGAATTTCATTCCAAAGATTCTGAGATCTTGTACATTTCGGGCCGTGATTTGGCACAAGCCCTTAATTACATTGAATGATCAATGAACCTTAATTAAAAGGCAGAAAACTAGTCAACAGGGAATATGGTCTTAGAGTTTATAGTCGTGGAGACCTGTGTTTGTTTTGTTATAGACTGGGTCATCTTTGTATGAGTCAGATGTTTATGTCCCATGTTTTGACCAGAGATCCGAGCTAAAACTATCAAGGTTTTTAACTGAAGGGGTGCGACACTGGGCCTGTGACTGTCGTGTCTGGACAAGGTGACCTCAGGAAGATCGATCTGCAGTTGTATGTACCTGAGTAGCCCAATCGACGGATGCCATTTGAATGGGTAGGGCATCGACTGTTGTATTGTGGCAGTTCATAGCAATTACTTTGTAAAGAATTGAAACATTTTGATATAGTTTATTGTGGTAACCATAATCTCGTTTGTCTAGCTTTTTACCTTAATCAGGTCACATTCTACAATATAGATAAATAATGATATATTTGTACAGTTTTGGGCGCCGACGGCTTCTTTCCGAGAAGTTATTTCACTCATCGCGTTGAGTCGGATTAAACATCGAATGCTGCGTATTTTGCTCATTAGATGTTCCAGAATGATCATTTGACTATTTCGTTGCGTCCGAAACGCTCGAAATATCCAAAATAGTCTTAAAGAAGGCTTGAAAACACTTAAAATGAGGTCCGACGCATCCTTAAATATTTTTTGAAATTGGCTGATTTTATGAGTGCGTGGGACCGAATTTATGGATGCGTGGGACTTTGACGCACCCTTAAATTACTGGTCCGATTTAGATGATTTTATGGGTGAGTGGGACTCCAATGCACCTTTAAATTACTTGTCTAAATTATGCTGAATTTTTAGGTGCGTGGGACTCTAATGCACCCTTAAATCATTTTCTATCCTCTATGGATTTTATGGGTGCGTGGGACGATTTTACGGGTGCGTGGTTGTCCAATGCACCCTTAAAATACTTGTCAGATTTTTCAAATTTGTGGGTTCATAGGACTGAATTGATGGATGCGTTCCCACACTTGTGATTTTTAGAATCCAAACATGCGGTAGTCTGGTCGGAACGATCTTCCGATGGAAAACGTTAGTGATCAGAAAGGAATTTCTGTGACCGGGGAGGTTTTTTGATGGTCGGAAGAGGGGTTCCAATGAAGGTTTTTCAGCGAGAATCCTAAATACTCGGAGGATAATAACTCTTTCTCTCTGTTGGAACGTACAAATGAGCAGTCGGATGAGGTATTTATACTCGAAAATACCAAGAGCTGACCAACAAGGGGCTGCCATGTGCCACGCACCCCAAAATGTCTCTGATGCACCTTTTTTATGGGTTTGTGGGGGCTCTGACGCATCCAAAAATAACATTCTGAAATTGGCTGATTTTATGGGTGCGTGGGATGAATTTTCGGATGCATGGGACTTTAATGCACCTTTAAATGTCTTCTGAAATTGGCTGAATTTATGGATGCATGGGAGTGAATTTTTGGATGTTATTTAACATCTTAACTTCTCAAAATTTAATAACCAAAGAACTCGTTTGCGGTCATCTGTTGAATAGCACGAGGCAGAAGTGTAGTGCTACACGGGCTCAGGTTGGGGAGTTGAAGCAGTTTCTTTAGAATATCCCTGACCCTGCTCATATCCTGGTTGAGGCAGAAGCAACACAAAGGTGGCTCACGAATCTGTGGTGAAATTGTTAGAATAATGCTTGAAAAACTTGAATGCTTAAACTATCGTAATAATTTTGTTGTTGTTAACATGCTTATCTTTTTGTACTCTTTTAAGATGTGCTGTAATGCAATATTGTAATGATATGTATGCTATTTGTTTGACTTCTGTTATTTTTGTCACAATCAAAGTGATGAATGAATTAAAAGATATGATAAATGGATTGGAAGACATAAGTATTTGACAAGATCACTTCCCTTTTGACTTTGCTGGTCTCCGTTTGCATGTCGTCGTTTTGATGAATATGTAAGCTTGTTATGCTCCATACTTATCTCCAAGAATCTAGAAATGTCCAGACTCTATAAAGACTTGAGCTTATAAAGATGTCTTGATGAAGAAAGCTCTCTGCTCTAGGAATTCATATTGAAGGCCAACAGATCATAGTCTTCAGTTGTATGCTCTCATTCATAGGAGAAAGGCTGAAGATATTCTGATGCGAAATGAGATATAATAGAATGCCCGAACCACCTTCATATGAAGCTTTATATATGAGAGATTATCAAATCTAGATTGCCCACATATAGAGTAGAAGAAAGCCATAGTGATAGTAAGAAAACCCATAATGGAGTAATAATGTGAAAGCATTACATCTTATTTAGGTCTTTTATATAATGCGCTTCTCTGATCCTACTAAACCGATTTGAAAGTTCTGAAGATACGATTGTGATCGATGATTATGATCATCAGTCTTGGATTTATAATTGATACTAGCATTGTCGATTGATTAGAGCAATGTAGAGATTTAACTTGATCAAGTGATGTGGATATGTGATTCATGTGATGTTAAGATCATGTACGACGATATGGTGACTTTATTTCAGTCTGATTGATGTAAAGATTTAGTTTTCGTATGGAGATCTCATCTTCATATGAAAATTTGATATTTGATTTGATTGATTGATATTCATGTGGTTCAGTTTAGACCCGTTACCTGAGGTATCTTAGAACTGCATTGGCTGGTTTAAACACGAAGCCTGGGGTATTTTAGAACTGTGTTGGCTATTTTAGACCCGTAGCCTGGGGTATCTTAGAATTGCATTGGATGGTTTAAACCCAAAGCCTGGGTATTTTACAACTATGTTGGTTCAGTTTAGACCCGTAGCCTGGGATATTTTAGAACTGTGTTGGCTAGTTTAAACCCGAAGCCTAGGTATTTTAAAACTATGTTTTAAGATCGTACTAAGTAGGTAGGGTTCATCCAGGCACTGTGGCACTTACGGGAACCTATCGAGTCAGCTGACAATTTTCAGAGCTTGTCTTTTCATTGCCCTTCTAATTATGACACCTGTCGTCGAGGGGAGATACATGAGCATTTCGTATTTTATATATGCAAGGGCGCAGCGTAAGTAGATGTATAAATGTATAGAAAATGTAATGTATGGATAAAATGGATGCATGAATGAACACATGTACACCCCTTCCTGCTTTCTATCCTTTTACAACTAGTCATAAGTGTTCATGACTTTTCAAGTTCGGAAAACGAAGTCCCCGGGCAGGTATTTTCTTTCGCGGGGACCGCTGAAATTGTCCTAGAGGTCTCCTTCCTGACCACTTCTGGAGATTTCATATTGATCATCCCTTGATTGATTAACTCCTGTATCCTTCCTTTCAAAGTGAAACAATCTTCTGTCTTATGACTTAGACACTGGTGATACATGCAATATCTCGGGTCATCTGTTCTTCCAACTTCGTGTAGGCGAATTGGATATGGCAAATGGAGCAGGCCCTCTTCAACTAACCATTCCATAATAAGAATTAGGTCGGCCATGTCTACGCGAATTGGATATGGCAAATGGAGCAGGCCCTCTTCAACTAACCATTCCATAATAAGAATTAGGTCGGCCATGTCGAACGTATATGGACCATTGGCTTTTTCTCTCTCTGCTATCGTCGCTTGCCGAGATATGTAAGGTTTCTTGCCTTTGTCCTAAGTGGGTGTTGTCCTGATTTCTGCCTTGTGCTCTATGACAGGCCTCTTTCGATCCTTTGGATCCTTGCCTTTATCGATGTGATGCATTTTTGCTATTCTGCTGCCTTCCCTCCTTGGCTTTTCGGGCCTAAGGTGTACTCGTGATGCGGTTTCTTCTACCAGGTGTGCTTTAGTTGCCAGCTCTCGAAAGAAATGAAAATTGTTCCCTGATAATCCATACGGTATGATTGGATCCAAAGCCCGCAAACACATCTTCATTTGTTCCTTTTCACTAGGTAACTCCTGACATTAAGTTGCCACTGTCCCCCATCGGTCCATGAATTTCTCTACCAATTCGCCATGTCTCTGCTTGATTAGGGCTAGGTCTGTTACTGAAGTTTCCCTTTCTGTGGCAAAGAACTTAGAGAGGAAGCTATCTTGCATCTGCTCCCATGATCTCATTGATCTGGCCGGCTGTGATATATACCACTAGAAAGCCTTTCCCGTTAGCATCGATCCAAACAACCGCATACAATATTGTGACACAGTCGACCAATTTCCTAATATTGTAAGGAAATGGGTGACGTACTCCTCCGGCAACCCTTTACCATCGAACTTTTGAAAGTCCGAGCATCAGAAATTGACTGGGAAGGGTATTTCTTCTATCTCCAACTGATATGGGACCTGATATTTGTTGTTGGTTTCCTTTTCTTTCTCTTTCTCCTGCTGCATGAGACTTGCGATCGTTTGTGATAGTTCTTCTTATGTTATATGTGAGGTTGAGTTGGGCGCTTGATCTGCTGATACGATCCTGGGCTGGATAGGTAGCTTGACGTCAGCTGGCCCTTCCGCTGCTCCTTGGGATTCTTCGGTCGACTGTCGTGTAGGTGGCATAATACTTCTGGTAGCATTCTAGGCTATCAAAGTTGTCAGGGTTTCCTGAATAGCTCTCAGCTAGTTTGTCATATCGTGCTAAGCCCGGGCCAGACTATCAATCTGATCTTGGACTAGAGGTAATTCTCCTTCTACTTCATACAACCCTGCCCCTTTAGTCACCAGAACCATCATTACCTGCATTGGTCGCATCTTCTGGACTTGCCCCTGCGTTGCCCCTGTGGATGTTGCAGCATCCGCGGACCAGAAGCTCTTCTCGGGTGCTCGCTTGGTCTGCACTTGTTGACGGCATACTACTTTGGGTAATGCTGGGAATTGTTCGGTAGAAAATACAGGCACTGAGAGCCTTGCTGACAAGACTTTGCTGCTAAAGGGAACTTTCTGGCTTGGCTTCGGCTTCGGCTTCCATTCTTTCTTGGTCGTGCATTTGACAATGTTCGGCCTCTCGTGGGCGAACCCTGTTGCTATTTTCTTCTGCTCTTTCTTGTGTTAGTGCGAAAGGACCAGATGTCATTGTTCCTCGGGCATGGCCATTACAGTTGAGATGAAGTGGGGAAAGGTGAATCCCCCTGTGGCGAGGAAGGCACATGAATTGACTGTTGCGGTTGTCATTTTTCCTATCTTTGTTAGTTTCTTTGTTAATTCTTTCTACGGTGTCACACACTCATTATAACAGTTCATAAATGCGGTAGGGAGCATGAACCCATCAATCGTGGTGCATAAACTGACAGGAATAAGTAAGAAGGCGACAAATACGTGTGCCATTGTGGAAGTTTGTTGGTTTAAAAACCTTTGTTTTAATGTCTATTGCCTTAAAGATAAAGGGAAGAACATTCCCGTTGAGAGTCGCCAGTTTGGCGCCTGAGGGCGCCGAAACATTATGCCTCACAATAACTTTCCCACACATATATTTGTGTTTACAAATGATTAATCTTAGAGTGTTTCTATACTCAAAACTAACCAGAGATTCTGGGTTCGATTCCCAAGCAGAGTCACCAGTTTGTTGAAATTGAAAATGTTATAATGACATCTTCTGTGTATTGTTGCTCTGGGGTTTTGAGTAATGGAAACATTCATAAACAATTAGAAGCATTCACAAAAGTACACAAGAAAAGATATCACAAGGCGAATTTTATTCCAGAGATTCTAAGATCTTATACATTCCAAGCTGTGATCTGGCACAAACTCTTAATTTCATCGAATGATCGATGACCCTTGATTAAAAGGTAGCAGACTAGTCAGTAGGGACTATGGTCTTAGATTTTTTGGTCGTAGAGACTTGTATTTGTTTTGTTATGGACTTAGCCATATTTGTATCAGTCAGATGTCTATATCCCATGTCTTAACTGGATATCCGGGCTGAAACCATCTGAGTTTTTAACTGAGAGGGTGCGACTCTGGGCCCGCGCCTGTAATGTTTGGACAGGTGACCTCGGGAAGACCGGTCTACAGTTGTATGTACCTGAATAGCTCAACTGACAGATGTCGTTTGGATGGGTAGGGCATCGACTATGTTTTGAGATGTCAATCTTTAACGAATATTGTATAATAATTAGGAACTCTTTTGGTATGGTTTATCGTGTTGACCATAGTCCCACCTGCTTAGTCCGAACCTTATTCTGGATCATATTTTGATAGTACACGTGGTAATGATTCATTTGTATAGTTATGGATGTTGGCAGTCTCATTTCGGAAACTTGTTGCATTCATCATGCTGGATCGAATCAAACTTTGGAGGCATGTATTTTTCTTATTGGGTATCCTGGAAGAGTCATTTGATTGTTTCGTTGCATCCGGAGCGTTTGAAATACCTAACATATGTTTAAATATAGTTTAAAAACTCTCAAAGTGGGGTGTGACGCACCCTGAACGGAGTTTGAAAAATTCTGATTTTTAGGGTGCGCTAGACTATTTTTTGGGTGCACTAGAATCTGGAGCACCTTGAAAATATGAAGTATCTAGTGCACTAAAGTCTGAAACACCCTGAAAATGGCTAAGTTAGAAATGTTAATTTTTTGGGGTGCACCAGAGTCTTGAGCACCCTGAAAATGGCTAAGTTGGAAATGTTGATTTTTTAGGTGGTTCAAAGTCTGGAGCACCCTGAAAATGGCTAAGTTGGAAATGTTGATTTTTTTGGTGCTCCAACCATTTTATGGGTGCGCTAGAGTACTGAGGCAATTTCGAAAGATCTAATGTTTTGTTGGTTTAATGCCGGAGCTACGGTGATCGGAGGTAGGTTTCCGGTGTGGGATTTCGGTGGTCGGAAAAGGATTTCGGCGAGGATTTAGAATGTTCAGAGGGTAATAACTCTCTCTCTCTCTCTCTCTCTCTCTCTCTCTCTCTCTCTCAGTACGCGTACAAATGAATAGTGCAGAGGGGTGTTTATACTCAAAAATCCCGAAGGATGAGCCAATTACCGAGTGACACGTCAAGCGTACCCTGAAAATAACTAATTTTCAGTGTGGCACATCCAGAAAAATTCGGTGCACCCTAAATTTTTGAAAAAAAGAGTTTGTGATTTTGTCTTATTTTTAGGGTGCACCAGCCTCTGGAGCACCCTGAAATAGGTATTTTTCGGGTGCGCAAGAGTTTGGAGCACCCTGAAAATAGTGTAACTGAACTTTGCTGAAATTATGCATTTTCTAAGTGCGCCAGAGTCTGGAGCACCCTGAAAATAGTGTAACTAAACTTTGCTGAAATTATGCATTTTCTAGGTGCACCAGACCTATTTTCTAGGTGTGCTAGACTTCTTAAAATCTAATACGTAAAGTTGTGAAATTACGTATTTTCTGGGTGCGCCAGACCTATTTTCTTGGTGCACCAGACTATTTGGTCCGGATTTCGTGAAGTTCTGAAATGCTGTATTTATTGGATGCGCCAGATTATTTTCAAGGTGCGCTCAACCATTGTGAAGCAAATATGTTAAGTCTGAAAATCACATATTTATTGGGTGCACCAGACCTATTTTCTAGGTGGGCCGATGGACGCTGTTTTACATTTCTTATCTTAAATGTTATTTATCTTGGGTTTGTGGGGCCCGCTTGATGATGGGGGGTCATGTGCCCTCCTTAGTGGTCTATCTATGTGCCCACGACCCAATTTTGGTAATGATTTGATCATCATGCAATGTGGGGCCACCAAAGGTCATTTTTGTGCTAATATGGGGTCTGGCGCACCCTGCAATTTTCCTGAATTTCAGGGTGCGCTAGACTAATTTCTAGGTGCGCCAGAGACCTTTTGCCATTGCACTCTTTAATCTTTGATTCGGCCTGAATTATGGGTGTTTTGGTGTACTTTTGGAGGTGTTCCGGACTAGTTTTATAGGTGCGCCACCCCACCCCAGTATTCAATAAGATTTTGTTTTGATGAGTTGGTATTGAGCCTCTAATTTATACATTTACTAACCCATTATATCACAGTATATGCATGGTTTGCATGCTTAAAAAACCCATCTAATACATGATTTGTGATTGTAGGAATGAGATGGTGATTTCACTGATTCAAGGCTAAAAAGAGTACTTTGTACACATTGAAGATCAAAAGACCAAGTGCCAAAGGGTAGAAGAAATAAGCAAGGGAGAAAGAGAAGAAACGAAGGAGGAGTGCAAAAAAGACAACATTGTAGAGCGGTCAGCGGACCGGTCGGCTAAGGCACAGGACCGGTCTTCCGACTGGTCGGCAATACAACAGAGAACCCCACATTTCCTGCAGATCTCACTGGACTGAGATAAACCGGTCGACTGTCTCTCAGACCGGTCGAGCACTCAACAGAAGGGGGTGGAAATTCCAAAAACTCACTGGACTATTTTTTACGTTTTACAATCGGTCGTCCGACCGGTCTTCATTACAAAAAAAGGGCTCAAAGGCTACGAAGTTAATCCGTAGCCATATATCAAAAGCTACGAATAAAATCCGTCGCTGGTCCGAATCTAGTCCGTAGCAATTGCCGCAGTATCCGTAGGTCTTTTGACTATAGCTACGGAAACTATCCGTAACTTTAAATTTATAGCTACGGAGTAAACACGTAGCTATAACATAGAGTTCGTCGGTGTTAACAAATACAACTACGGACGTGTCCGTTGCTGTTGCTAGCTATTGCTACGACTAGCTACGAATTAGTCCGTCGCCGTTTGGAGATGAGGTACGGATCAGTCCCGTCTCGTAGATAGATTAGCTATGGATCAGTCCGTTGCAGTTTGTTGTCAAAATTAAATCTTTGATAATTGTAGTTACGGACTAAATCCGTAGCATTTTGCTTTAAACCAAAAAAAAATTGCCTCGTCGTTTCTAGTACATGGCCTGTGCCCTTTGCCCTGTTTTAACTCAAATGAAAACAATCTATCCAACATTCATCCAAATAAGGATTAACAATACAAAGCCAATTGAAGTTATTTTGAAGGGAAAGTCAAAATACTAAATACACTCTGAGTTCTCATTACAAGAAATTAGATGACTTGTTTAGATAAGAAAAAAATTTACAAAGAAGCCAAGATCCTTGAGTTTCATATAAGTTTCTTCAAATGAACCAAGGCTCTTGATCCACCCACCATTTTCTTTATAACCCTCTGCAAAACTATCCGAGTATAAAAACCTCATTGCCTGTGATATGTTCTGAGTAGTTTCGAGTCTTTTCTCTGATAAGGAACTAAGTTGCTACATTAGAAGAGAATTGTTTCGTGCATGTCAACATTTTCGGATAGATACAATACATAAACAACCATGAAAATTTATCTCCATTTGTGCTGAAACCGAGAATAGAACTGATTGACAAAGCCGTCCTACACACATTCTCCAGAAACCTTGCATAAAAAAATACAAATCAGAAAATGAACAAGTCATACAAATCATTTGCAGCAGGAAATGATATTGTGTCCCCATGAATCAATCTAATGCATGCACATGAATTTATGTTACTACTACAAGCATGTGATGGCATCATTTATTTAGCCATTTGTAAGAAAGCTTGGATGAAGCATGCATCTATCCATGTTCAATCATCATTTTTCTTCATGGAGATGTTAAAGCATCAGTTTGTCAATTGCAAGTGATCACAATTAGGAAAAGCGATAACTAACAACCCACAGGTGACTTATCACCTTGTGGAACAACCCAAGCCACTTAAAATTCATCAAGCCCGGGCCCAAAATATAGCATGCTCTCAAGACAATTTGATAACATCTTTGAGAAAGCAAGTATCTTTTGGTGGTTTTACATATTGCTTGATAGGAAAACAAGAAGCTCATATGCATATACAAGCTCATATGCATATATGCCTATTTTCCACCTCTTGTGAATTGAGCATCCTACTCCAAGGGGAGCATGCTACTCCAAGCTTACATGCTACTTCAACGTTATTACGCGTTTTCTCGGACTTCGATATGGATTTTCCTCCAAAAAGCCCAATACTACCTCACTTACCTAGAGAAAAGAAGAAGACATGCAAACACACATGCACATGCAAATGGCAAGAAGGAAAAGAAAGAAAAATCAAACAAAGAAAGAGAAACTCATGAGAATTGGGATTTTGGAAGTAGTTTTAGGTATGGATCAGGAGCCGATGTTGAATCCCCTTTTCTAGCAACTCTAAAGGTGTCTATGTCATAGTGTGCATTATTTTCATGAACTTGTCTTTTTAATTGTTGTATTCTTTGAATGTGAAGAAGATGGCATCATCAATATTTAGAAACTATGCAAATACTTTTGACTACTGCTGAAATAGTTGTTATTCCAAAAAATGTCTAATATACCTATTATGTGGATGGTGGTTTTCAGTTTGGGCGATACTGTTGGTGTAGCTTATTATGAATAATCATGGTAGCTACTTTTTGTTCTTGTTTTCTTCTTTAATAAAATCAGTCACCTTTCCCAAAAAAAAAAAAGAAAAAAGAAGAAAAAAAAGAAAAAAAGAAAAAGAAAGTAAATGGAAGAAAGAAAAGAAAGAAAATAGAAGTTAGTATAGCCATATGATACCATTCTTCAGAATTCTCAGATCCATTTTGGTGTATTATTGCGTAGTTATAGGCTTATAGCACATACAGCTACTTGTCAGTGTGATATGCGCATTTTTTGTCATTTCATGGAAGACTAGATTAATTATCCCTTGCCCAAAAACTTATTTCTTTACCATTTTATCGAGACCTGATGACAATGGTCATTATCTCAAGTACATCTATTGTTACCAATTGAAGGCATCAACTTGATTTTTCACTTTTGTTTCTTCACTTACAGTCGTGAGCATGAACAGTGGTCTGTCCATTATTCAATCAAAAGGCATGTTAAGAAGCCTTTAGAATTGTTCAAAGTATCTTTACATCTAAGCATAATTACATGTACCAATAAATTGTTGCAAACATAGTGACTCGTTTTGCAGATAAGACCTCTAATTCCACAAGTATTTTTATTCATGTACAAAAGCCACCTAATATTATCTACTACATAGTAGTAACATACAACCAATATTGGGGCACCATACCATAAGGTACAAAAATATCATGTCCCCCTAAACAAGGTATTCTCCATTGATAACATATATATAAATATATATTATAGGTTTTTAATTTTCATTCTCAATCACAAGTACCATTCATTATCCAACTAACTATTAACATCGTTTATAAAAATAAAAGATATCCAACCAATCACGCAACATCAATTCAAAGTTTTGAGAACTTACAATTCGCTTAAGCTTTTAGGTCAATCAAAGAGGAAGGAATTGGACCTGCACGAATATGATTGGACCTGATATTAGAAACAGGTACATGAGCTAGAAAATTTGGCCAAGTTATACACAGTTGCACATTTATTTTATCATGTAATGGGGGCTTTGAAGCTAGCTAACAACTGCATGTTCATCTATAAGGAAATATGTACAATCTTGTCTGATTTACAATCCTAACTCTCTAGAAGAAATGTACAAAGAAAGTATGCGAACATTGATCAAGACCCTAAAGTTGGGTTCCAGCAACACAAAGTTGTAACAGCCATCCAATCAATTGTTTGTAGATGAGAACAACTCTTTCTTAGAAGCAATTCTAAGAAAGGACTGCAAGTATCCTTAACAAAAATAAAAAATAAAAATAAATAAAAAAACAAAAAAAAAACTTGCAAGTTCTTTATAGTTGTCCAATTGTACAGGTTATCTTCTACTTTACGCTTATTGAAGGTTTTAACAAGAGGATTGTTAATCCCAAACGCGTTTAATCCCAGTCCCTATACACGCCTCCAGATGCACCAATGTGGCACATAAATGAAATATCCACAAGTAATCCACCAGATGGATTGTCTGATTTTTGGGCTGTGGCATCAACATGTGGACCCACATGATGGACAACTTGGATTTTGGATCTTGGATCTTGGCATCAGCAAGGCTATGGACCTTCACACCCAATCTATCCACTCTCAAAATTGCATCCTCTATGTGGTGATTGATACCATCTCTTGAAAGGATAGGAAATACTGCAAACATAGCATTCAATGACACAAAACATAAATGGTTGGCTTTAACGTGGGCCACACACATCGTTTTCATATGTCTAAAGGATATGAGACATGAGTGACTATAGACAAGAAAAGATGGGTGCCTTCATGTCTAAAGGACTGTTTCAACCAATAGGAAATGAAATGGATTGGTGTTGGGAAAAGACAAAAATCCCAAAGATCTCCTTAGATATTCAACAAGATAGATAGACTAATACATGTACTTTGATAGAAAGAAGGATAGTCCTCTTTGAAGAATATAAGCACACATGCAAGATCCAAACTATTCATCAGATAGGCTGTATCATGTATGTGCACTGGGCAAAATGAATTCAAATTGAAAAAAAAAAAGGCTGGTCCTCTCATCTGTTTGGCCAAGTGAAAATGGAAGACTTAAGGATAATGGTCAATGTGTATGTGCAACCCACCTCATGAGGAGCTGGCTTATTTTTGGGCTTTGTTGGGATGGATCTGATAAATAGCTCGGACCTGGCACAAACTGCCACAATGGCACATGTTTGCATGTAAGATTTAGCTTAATAGGTACCTCATAAATCTCTTCCTCCGTTACTCTGCAGCAACACTACAATCTGGTGTCCTTTTCTTCTGAATTGATCGTTTCCATTTGGCATCTGCTCATTGTTAGAGAGGAGATGGGTTTGTATCTTTTGGCTTCTGGAAGTTGATGGTACACCCTCTCTGTCTCTCAAACCTGCGTTGAAAGCATGTTAATGGAGAATGAAAGGCTAAAATGAATGAAAGGTTACCACCATGTATCATATAACTAGTGCTTCATGCTTATATGTAATGCAATCATTGCTTACTGTTCTTACCAACAATAATTTCTGTTTTACATCAGGGATTTTTTTTTCTTTTCCCCCATGTTCTGTTGCTTCTAGCTACCAGTGTGATTAGCATCAAATTCCTGCCAATAATCCTATTATACATGTGACACTAATTGGAATTTGTGTTGGAGACAAAATGGCAAAATTTTGTACCTGCAAATGGACTGTGCAAATGGGACAGGCAACTGCTTTCTTCCGCCTCCCAGACCCATCTGACTTTGAACCAGTGAGAAGTAACACATCACTAGAAGCTTCAGTGGTTATGTAGGCCATCAATGGACTTTAGAATAGAACTTATCATTTCATTTTGTGCTCAAGAGGGCTATATCCATTCTTAAGATTATATGTGAATGCTTGGTAACAGAATAACATGTTTGAAATGCTAATTATTTGAATCATCAAGCAACCATTATTTGAAAATTCATATATGCTTGTTTGAATGCAAAGCCTAAGGAACATTTTCTCTGATCATAGTTTGTTATGTCAAAAAGGAAATTTGCAAATAATTGTGACATTTAGATTACATAAAGTAGATGAAAACCAGAAAAACTTGCACGATTTTGTTAGGAAAGGGACTGGATGTGGTCTGGGAACTGGATTTTGGGTTTCGAACGGTGGGTATGGGGGTTGCAGTTGGCTGATTTAGGTATATACAGAGTGTATGTTAATAGGAAAATAGATAAGGGGACTGTAGGTGGACAGGGAGGGTGGTTTGGGACATAATATCTCAGATTTTAGCATGCAGAGAAAGGAATAATTACAAAATCCATTAAGCCAATGAAATAACAAGTGAGGATATGACAGACTATAGTAAGGGGCAACAACTAGCAGAAGGGATGCTTCCAAATTCGAGCATAAGGGATGCTTCCAAACTGCTGTAAGTTGTGGGCAAAAATCATTTTCTGATGCTCTTCTCGAGACCCATGAACTGCAACTAAAACAAGGCAACAGGTAGAAAAACTAACAAGGAAAAACCCCAAGGGTTTGAAATCAGCAAGGGAGAAAGAATTATTTGAAGCCCAACAAAACAAGGGACATGGAAGAGGTTTGGAACACACAACTTGCAGATTGGGCAACTGAGTCTCGGTATGCTAATGATGCTCTAGCAGCATATGGTGTTTGATATGCTTACTCTCAGAAATTGGGGGCGGATTCAGTGAGACCTGGCCAATCCACAGAGGTGGGTGGAACCCATGATTGTGGGGCTCACAGTGATGTATATGCATGAAATCCACACTGTCCAATCATTTTGAAAGCTCATTTTAGGGTATGATCCCAAAAATGAAGCTGATTCAAATCTTAGGTAGACCACACCACATGAAACAGTGGTGACTGAATCCCCACCATTAAAAACTTCATGGATTCCACTGGAATGTTTATTTGCCATCCACTCATCATTTGGGACACCAAAAAATAAAAATAAAATTTCCAGCCATTGTTAAATAGCAAAATACAAGTGTGGTCCACTTAATGAGTGGATATGGCTGATTTCTTTCTAATGTATGGTGGGAAGATGGCCATCTGGTTTGATCAAGCTAAATCCAGTCAAAGAGTGTGGAAGAATACACTAGCTATCACTACTCAGAGCGAATTAAATGTCTATCATTGAGAGAAAAAAATTCAGATCCAGCCCACCCTTCTCTCGCCAATTAGACTGACCAAATGTATTCAGCCGGCACTCGGAGAGGTTCAACTTTCAAATTAAAGAAAATTATCCCCTGTATGAAACATTCGTGGGGCAACAGAAGTTTTGGATCATGCTAATATTTTTATGTTTTCAATTCATCCTAGTAGTAATGACCTTATGAACAGTATCGATGGCATATCAACATCACAGTGGACCCCAAGGAGGTTCCACTGATAAGCATTTCCCTACCCAACTTTTTCCTGTAGTGTGCAGGCCACTTTTGAGTTTTGGATCTGCCTCATTTTTGGGCCCGTCCTAACATGATCTGATGGAATGGATGGACAGGGTGGATTTCTAACAAATATCACTGTCCGCCCCACCCATATTCCTAGAACAGGAACTTCCTGTGACACTATCCCATCTACAACATCCCAGTGGAAGATGCTGTTTCAAAACATTTAAGAAAAATCTTTTCAAAACAACTTGAACAAGGCAAGCTTATATTTTCCATAGATAAACCCCCAAACATGATTTGATTTTGAAATTTTCTCAACAGCATCCATACAACAGCCATTTCACCAAGACCCACGTTCAAAAATCAAGAGAAAGTAATAAAATTTACATACTTACATCAACATAACAGCATTTCAGCTACAACCCATGCTCAGAAATCAATGAAAATAAAGAAATTTGCAGATTTCTACATCCATATAACAGCATGTTAACTAAGTCCCATGTTAGAAAAGAAAACCATTATAAAATGTTGGAAATTCTCATCGGCAAGCCATAGCATGAGCTGATGGCCAGAATCAGTGTGAATATGCAAATGGTCTGTTGAAAATGAATGAGAAATTGCCCACATTCATGGCTATTGATCAAATTGGATACAATTGTCCAATTGATGGGATTTTTAGGTAGCATCTCCAAATGAGGACCATTCGATGAACAAACTGGATCTTAACTGATGGGGGTTTGATAGCATATTCTCCATATCCTAATGACATGGGAAACTAAGACAAAATCAAGCTAAAAAAGAACAGGAAAGATGGAAAAAGAGAGTAATTTAGAGAAGGGTGTTTACTGTTTAGTAATTCAAAGAAAGGGGGAAAAAAAGCCAAAATAATAAAAAGTTTTCAAACTGCTCCAATTCCTGGAACAAACTCGGTTTGAGAAACAATAGAGAACGCAAAACTCAGTGCAATTTTCAAATTGCTATTTCATCAGTGCAATTTTCAAATGCTTTTCTAGTCATTCCTTGAAAATGGGAATTCAGTGAATTCACGAGATTTTCCACAGAACTCATGACAATCCAACCTGCCCTTAAAAAAAAGAAAAGAAAAAAAAGCAGATAAGTAGCTTTACCTGATCATGCAAAATAATCCAACATGCCAATGTGTTGAGAGTTCAAAGCTTTGAGCAGCTACTTCCGCTCCGCAATGGCAGTTTCACCATTGTTTTCAAGGATATGGAGCTTTATATAGCTGCTACTTTTTCCAGAGAGATAGAAAGAGAGGTAATCTGAGGCCTTAAATGACTGCAACTCCACTGAAAATCAACAGTCCTCATTTCATTTGCAGAGATCTAACCCTCAAGAACCTGGCATTGCAAAGGATTTACCACCAACTGTCTCTTTCCCAAGGAGAATCGAGCTGTAAACCATTGAAAGAATGGCATTTTTACACATATTGAAGCTTCAAGTAGCTAAAACCTCAGATTTACCGCCCAAAATGGCACTTCTTTAACGGATTTGACCTTTAAGCAGCTGAAAATTTCTGATTTACACACGAAAACAACTTCACAGATTTTAGCTTTAAACAGCAAAAAGAAAGGAAAAAGAAAGAAGAAAGGAGAGAACTTGAAGTTTAATTTCTCAACACTTGATATCTAGCAAACCCTCTCAACACTTGATATCTAGCAAACACTCTCAACACTTGATATATCTAGCAAACATTCTCCTAATGACCAAAGATGAGTTCTCTTACATGAGACTGATATTGCCAAATTAACTAAAAGAAACAGGAAAGTAGGTAAAAAATGGCCATGAAGAATAATATAATGATTTTAAGATCTACAAGTTCAATAGCTCAACATCAGCTCAAAATCTCGAAAAATTCCTTTCTTGATGTTTTAATTCGATGATTTTTCTTACATGAAACAAAGAAAAGTAAGCAGAAAACTAGTCATAGAAACACATAAATCATCCTCAAAATGGTGAGAAAACATAAATACAATAAAAAGATTCAGAAACTTTAGAGCCTGAGTTGGGTCAATTCTGATGAAAATTCCTCTCATGACGCTTCACTTAGATGACTTTTCCTTGCATGAAGCAAACATCAAACTAAATATAAAGAAATCAAGCACAGAAGTAGCTAAAAAAGAACACAACAGATTTATAAAATGCACAAAGTCTAGTGAAAATTACCTTTGATGCATTGCTTCGGCAATTGTTTGCCTATGATAAAAATTACAAATGCTGGGCTAAAAAACACAAGGATATAGCTTAGAAACGGCCATAATAAAGAGGCATTATAAAAATGAAGAATCACTAGAGCTCAAGATAAGCTCAAACTCAAGAGAATTCCTCACCAATCACTTGAGTGAATGATTTTTCTAAAATGGGCCTGAAATTACACAATCCAACCAGAATGATGAAATCTCCTAAAAGAAGCTGAATCAAAGAGAACCCGTTGTACATTAAGCTTCACATACAAAACGCATCAAGTGCTCCAAGTTACCAATGTGCATCTAACTACCATTGTTGTCAAAATCCTATGATTTACGATTCAGCCAACACTACTGTTATGAGTATAGCCTTAAATTACATTTCCTTGTGTTTCATCTGTTTTTTTCTTCTTTTTTTTTGGAATTAGTTCAACACAAACCATATAGAATAACTGAATAAAAGACTACTATTCCATAAATAAAACTATGGAATTACTTCTACCCAAACAAGATTTCTCATGGGCATTTCATCAAATATTTAACGAGCATCATCCAAACAACTAAACTTGACATGCCCATTTCCAGCTGGAAAGGACTAACACCACCGCCTCTTTCGTAATTTAAAGAGGAAGCACATCATGTAATCGCGCATGCCTTTCTCAAAACAGCAACTCAATCCAAATCCATCACTCTTGGTGACACAAACCATACTACAAAGGTCATAGAGAAAAAACTGATGCCTTCCAAAAAATCAAAGCCAATAGAAAAATGGAAAAACAAAATTCGATGTAATAAAATATCAGAGGGAAGTAGAACCTTCCTGAAAGTTTGCAATGGACTGAAAATATCCTCAATTAAAAAATCTGGCTAGCCAGCCACTTTCCTGCAAATGTACAATTAAAATAGAAATATGACCAATAGGCTCAACGCATAATATGTAACAGGAGGCAAGTACACTGATCAGATGGTTGGGATTGTTCAATGGAGGAGCCCTTCAGTTCATTCCCAATCCATATTGTGGCCTACAAGAATCAACCAGATCACTGAAGACCATACCTGTACAAATGCTGGCCTAAATGAAAACCTGGAGCATGCATTTTTACTGTGAGGTTGACAATTTAATCTAAAAATAGAATAGATTTCCAATACAATAACATCGATTTCAAGAATATTCGTGTGCTCAAATCAAAACCTAAAAATGAGTTAAGCCATAAGCAAACAATAACAACTTACCCAAGGCCCTGTTTGGTAGACACCTACAAATGAGTGAAGCCATAAGCAAGCACCACCTGCACAAGTCAACATTTGTAGTTGAATAAAAGACCCATGAAGGAAATTTCAAAAAACAAAACTTGAATAAACCACCACCTTCCCATATGCTGATGGTCCGCTAACTACCCGCTCTTGCAGAAACATTCTGAACCAAAAAAATTTCTCTGCATTAATTGCATCTTGGCACACTGCACATTCCGCCAATCCCCATAGCCATAGGAAATAGCAGAGTAGTGAAAAAAAACTCTGGATCTCCGCACCTATTTTTACTAAATCATTGATACTTCACAGGTATTGGAAAGTAATGCGTGTGACACATAAATAGGCAAAGCAGATTCTTTATTCCAATTGAATGGTCAAAGCTTAACTAAAACATAATTACATTTTACCTTGGAAACAATAGCAAAGAGAAAAATTCCTGAGGACTAGATATAATCGAAGAGGCAAACTACGTATTTAACAACCTGGAATGGATAAAACATATTCTCGTTGGAATTTTACAGTCTATTAGAAAAAAAACCTACATGTTTGGGAACCAATCAGAACACATCATGGTTATGGAATTGCACATGCTCACTTACCAATGTCCAGAGGAAAAATGCAATCTCAGAAGCATTTTGAATGAGGATGAAATAGCTCAAGGACAATGCAGGAACTATGAAAACAAAAGTGGTCGTCTGAAGCCTGAACTACCAATCGGCTTAATATGTTTTTTTGGCATGACAAAACCTGAAGGGCCTAAACCCTGTTTCTCCATAGACCGTGCATAGTGTCAGAGCCACATTGTTGTTTCTCCGTAGCCGTGCATCCCATAGCCAGAAATAAACAGGGTCCAACGGACAATGTTCCTATCAAGCATATTGTCGAATAGCTTGTGGGCATGTGCCAAAATCTGGCATCACCACTCCAGCAATTGGCTTGTCATCAGACAGCGCCATCAGCCCCTGCCTTCAAAATCCGGCGTTAGCCATTAAATCCAGTGATCTCCCCTAGAAGAAGCAGATCTCACTGGCCTCACCCACGACCAGTGTCCGAGAAAGAGCTCACCGTCATCACCTCCAGCATCGACCACCGACGCCTCCAACTTCGTGGTGCGGGGGTTTCGAAAACCCCTTCACCGCCTTCATTAGCCACTGGTGGCGGAGAGCAGCCGCACCTCTGCTTTCATCTCCAACGCCGGCGAGATTTGGGCCCTGAATCCTTCATCCAACAGTGCTACAACTCACCTTGATTGAGAAGCTTCTCCGCCTGCTGTGTTTCCGGCTCCATGTACGCTCAATCCGCTTCATGTTATGCTCTACTTCCCGTCTCGACGACCATTGAAAGGAAGTAGTCTGCCTTTGTTGGGGCGAAGCAGCCACAAAGAAGAGGGGTTTTGACTGATAAGGGTTTGGATGCTCGTGGGGCTTCTTTTGCTTCTTCCTTCTTGTTGTCCGCGCGCGCCAGTAGAAAAGTCACTACCCTATTTGGGACTCGTGGGGCCCACCATCATGTATTTGGTTCATCCATTCCGTCAATTAATTTTGAAATATCTATTTATGCCAAAATACCCGACTGGAGGTAGATCAAAGGCCCAAGTAGACCACAACCAAACCAACGGTAGGAGCTTAATATCCATTATTTCCAACGATGTGGTCCACCTGAGACTTTGATCTGCCACCACTTTTCAGATCATGTCCTAAAGTGATATTTCAAAATGGATGGACAGCTTAGATAAAGCACACACATTTTGGTGGGCCCTACAGAGCCCCTTATGGGACTGTCAAAGGTGGGTACGGGATGGTGGGTCAATAGCTTTTAGCTACGGAGTAAGTTCGTAGTAATATAGCTACGAATGATATCCGAAGCAAAAAAGTATCATAAGCCGTAGCCTTTACTCGGTTTTTTGGTAGTGCTTCCATGAGCTCAGACCAGTCATTCGACTGGTCGGCTGCGTAATAGAGCTTGTCCTACAAGCTCTGATTTTCTCTGTGCAACTCCATGATTCCTGGCGCAATTTGAAATCTTCTGCACTAATCTATAAAAGGGCATCTAAGACTTCGTCTAGAGGCATCCTAGAAGAGATTAGAGGTTGTGGGAAGTGAAGGAGAGCATCGTGGAGCGTCCACAACTCCGTCAATTCTGGTTTTTCTACTTTTTTATGCTTTTATTAGTCTTTTCTTTTGGATTCTAGTTGTAGTATGACAATGCTTGGCTAGAACCTCTTAGCTAGGGTTGAGAGATGAAGCTTGTAGCCAATTGCATGTTTAATTCATTTGATTCAAGAACTTTTACTTGAAGTTTGGATTTTGAATGTTTTAGTTCGAATAAAGTTGATATTTATAGAAGTTTTATGAGAGTTCATGTCCTTCGGATATGGATTCCTTACAATTCTCTAAGATTATCATGTTTGGCTTGGTTAGATTCGAATTATGGTAACCCTTAAGCATGCCATAGTCCATAGGCATGGCTGTTACTCCGAAGGATATGATTTTGAATGCTATATGATTGAATAGGACTAGAACTTGAAAGTTTAACTTAAGTGGGGATGAATGTGCTTTAATGCTTTATCTTCCAACTAGATGAGAGATAGAACTTCGAATCTAGTTGTGCTTTATAGTTGGATTGAATGGATTAATATGAGATTACTATAAGTGGATCCTTGAAAGCCTTAGTTCCTTTAAAATACATATTTTTCTAAGTTACTTTTTTGAGTTAGTTTGCTTAATTGAAATTCCAAATTGTTCCAATTAAAGTTGCTGGAATACTTTAGAACTATTTATCCAATTCCCTGTGGATCGACCTCGGTCTTACTAAGAATTATTACTACATCGCAGCCTTGCACTTGAGGCAAGCAAACAAGTTTTTGGCGTCATTGCCGGGGATTTTAGATAAACAGTTCTAGATTATTTTAGTGGCTGTAGAAATAGAAGTAGATATATTTTTTCTGATTTCCTAGGACTAACAAGTTGTTTTGTTTTGTAGAAATTCTTCCATAGTTCAAATGAATCGGGTAATATCCTTCTAAGTTAGTGCTTTTTATAGATTTTTAGATTTTTGTTAATTTCTGTTTTAGGACTTAAGATTAGTTTAGATCTTAATTAGGTGGTTTATGTCCTATTGGGAACGTGACCACACCAATCGTCTCCAATCCGAAGGTGGTTTAGTTGGACCATTATCAGTCCATAGACGAGTCCGAAAATACCAAGAGCTTTGTGATAGTTTGGGGAGTATGGATCAAACACCTTTAAGGAATCCCCCCCAACTAAAAACTCAAATCAAGAGGGTGTAGGAGAGAATGAGGTGCACATGTTCCTCCAATGAGATCTTTATGGGACTACCTACAACCGGCATGTACAACTACGCCCTCGTGCGTGGTCTTACCACCAACTGGGGGAAACATTGTATAAAGCCGGGTGTGATTCAACTCTTACCAAAGTTCCATGGGCTAGACTCCGAGAGCCCATACCTACACTTAAAGGAATTTGAAGAAGTGGTGGCTACTTTGCAATATGCTAATGTTTGAAAAGATGCCATTAAACTTAAACTTTTTCCCTTTTCATTGAAAGAAAGAGCCAAGAGTTGGCTCCACTCTCTTAGACCACATTCAATAGGGTCATGGAATGAGATGACTCGGGAATTCTTGAAAAAGTTCTTCTCGGCTCATAAAATGAATACCCTTCGAAGAGCTACAATGAACTATTCAGTTAAAGAGAATGAATCATTCTTCCAATGTTGGGAAAGGTTTAAAGACCTCCTACTTGCTTGCCTACATCACGGCTACGAAAGCTGACGAATCATAAACTTCTTCAATGATGGATTAAGTTCCAACATGCGCCAATTCGTAGAGATGATGTGCAACGGCAAGTTTATGAGCAAAAATCTAGATAAAGCTTGGAGTTACTTGGATATGTTGGCCGAGAATGCCTAATCATGGAATACCTCGGACAAATCTAGTAATCTCAAGCCTCCTCAACAAAAGGAAAAAGGAGGCATCTATATTCTTAAAGAAGAAGATGATGTGAACGCAAAGATAGCTAGCCTCATAAGGAAGATCGAGGCCATGGAACTTAGTAAGAGTGGAGTTTCAAAGTCCAATGATACTATTGAGAACATATGTGGAATTTGTGCCACTAATATACACTCTACACAAGATTGTCCTACAATTCCTGCATTTCAATTGTTATTACAAGAACAAGAAAACGCTACATATGGTTATCAACGGCCTTTTAATGGACCGATGGATAACACGTACAACTCTACTTGGAAGAACCACCCAAATTTCAGCTAGAAGAATAATCCCACGAGTAATCCTACCAACTCTCAAGGAGGGCCACCCATGCAAACCATGGCCCCACCTCAATTCTCAATGGAGGATACCCTAAAGGCGTTTATGCAAGGACAAACGCAAATAAACCAAACAAATTAGCAAATGTTCCAAGAGCTTAAAGTCTCAATTGATGAGATTAAGGGACGCTTGAATGCTAGCGAAGGGATCTTTCCGGCCTAACCTCAGCCCAATCCAAAGCAAGTACATGAAGTAAGCATCCCTAATCTCCCCAACCAACATGTGGAGCAAGCCAAATCCGTCACCACTCTTAGAAGTGGTAAGCAAATTGACAAATGTATTCTGGTGAAGGCTGACAAGCTTAATGATTCAGTAAATTCTGAGGATGAGGACGGATCTAACTCAACCCCACAAGAAACGGAATGCGTTTATAAACCCGTAGCATCATTCCCTTCGAGATTGGTTGCTCCAAAATCTCTCCTAAACTCTCATAATATTTTAGAGATTTTCAGACAAGTCAAGATAAACATTCCTTTGCTTGATACCATTAAACAAATCCCCTCTTATGCCAAGTTTCTAAAGGACCTATGCACAACCAAACAAAAATATAATGTGCAACAAAAGGCCTTTTTAAATGAGAAAGTGAGTGCCATTCTCACTCAAAAGACCTCCCCAAAATTTAAAGATCCCAGTAGTCCCACAATTTCATGCATCATTGGTGACTACCAGATTGAACGTGCACTGCTAGACTTGGGGGCAAGTGTAAATTTAATCCCATACTCGGTATATGAGCAATTGGGTCTTGGTGAATTAAAACCCACCAAAACCACGTTGTAACTCGCTGATAGATCCATCCGTGTACCGAGAGGGATTGTTGAGGATGACTTGGTTTAAGTTGATAAATTCTACTATCCGGTAGATTTCATTGTCTTGGACACACAACCGGTATTGGATGCTAGCACTCAAATACCGATGATTCTAGGCCACCCCTTCCTTGGTACATCAAATGCAATAATAAATTGTCGCAATGGGGTAATGCAATTGTCCTTTGGAAACATGACATTAAAGGTGAATGTGTTCCACTTGGGCAAAAGGCATAGGGATGTTGATGATGATGAGCTCTTTGAGGTAAACATACTTAAATCTTTTGAAGAAGAAGAGCTTCTCCAACTTGAACCACTAGAAAGCTTGGAGACATGCTTAACACATTTTGAGGATTCCAAAGACCCCATTATTAGTGAAATTGTGCAACATTGAATATTGAGAAACCGGTAGTTGGTACTAGCTGGTGGAGGCTCCATTTTAAAAGATTGCCACCAACCACATCAAGGCCTCTACCGTCTAACATCAAACCGCCGAAGCTTGACCTTAAACCATTGCCATCTAAGCTAAAATATGTATACTTAGGTCAAGAAGAAACCTTCCCAGTTGTTATTGCCTCTCACCTAGGAAAAGACCAAGAGCTTAAGTTGCTCGAGCTACTTAAAGAACATAGGGGAGCCATAGGATGGACAATAGTGGACCTCAAGGGGATAGACTCTTCGGTTTGCACTCACCGTATACACCTCGAGAAAAATGCAAAAACGACTGGACAACCTCAAAGAAGGCTAAATCCAAACATGATGGAGGTTGTCAAACCTGAGGTGTTAAAACTACTAAATTTGGGTATCATCTACCCCATCTCGGATAGCCAATGGGTGAGTCCTACCCAAGTTGTCCCTAAGAAGTCCGGTATTACCATCGTAGAAAACACCAACAATGAGCTTATATCAACTAGAGTGATCACTAGTTGGCGTATGTTCATAAATTATAGGAAGCTAAACACGGTCACTAGGAAGGGCCACTTTCCTCTCCCATTCATGGACAAATTTTGGAGAGGTTAGCGGGTCACTCCTATTACTGCTTCCTCGATGGCTATTCCGGTTACAACCAAATTGAGATAGCCCCAAAAGACCAAGAGAAGACTACCTTTCCATGCCTGTTTGGAACCTTCGCATACTGAAGGATGCCATTTGGGTTATGTACTGCACCCGCCACATTCCAATGTTGCATGTTGAGTATTTTCTCAGACATGGTGGGTGAATTTCTTGAGGTTTTAATGGATGATTTTTCTGTCTTTGGTTGTACATTTGAAGAGTGCCTCGATCACTTGAAGTTGGTCTTAACAAGGTGTGAGGAGAAGAACCTTGTTTTAAACTGAAAAAAGTGTCATTTTATGGTACAAAGAAGAATAGTCCTTAGACATATCATCTCATCTAATGGAATAGAGGTAGATCAGGCAAAAATTGATATTATTTCCAACCTACCACCACCCAAGAGCATACGCGATGTGCGGTCCGTCCTTGGACACGCTGATTTTTATAGTAGGTTCATAAACGATTTCGGTAATATTTCTAGACCCTTATACAACCTTCTCCAAAAGGAGAACCAATTTCAGTAGAGTCCCGATTGTCAATTAGCTTTTTCAAAGCTCAAAGACATGTTGACAACCGCTCCTATCATGCAACCACTGGATTGGTCTATTCCTTTTGAGTTGATGTGTGATGCGAGCGATTATGCTATTGGGGCGGTGTTAGGGTAAAGGAAGGATAAGAAACCCCACGTTATCTACTATGCGAGTAGGACCTTGAACCCCACCCAAGTCAATTACTTAGCTACGGAGAAGGAGCTCCTAGCCATTGTTTTTGCCTTGGACAAGTTTAGGGCCTACTTGATAAGATCCAAGGTCATAGTTTACATGGATCATGCGGTACTGAAATACCTTCTTTTTAAGAAAAATGCTAAGTCCCGTTTGCTTAGATAGATCCTACTCCTTAAGAATTCGACTTAGAGATCAAGGATAAGAAATGAGTAGAGAACGTGATGGCGGACTATCTATCTCGCCTAGTTTACCGAGTTCCATTGACGAGTCACCTATTGAGGATTCATTCCTTGATGAGCAACTCTTTGTTGCTATACATCCACCGTGGTACACTGATATTGCAAACTATCTTTCCATAGGTGCGATGCCAACTCATTGGACTGCGTAGGATAAACGAAAATTTCTAAGGGAAGTGCGCAGATTTTTCTGGGATGAACCTTTACTCTTTAAATATTGCCCAGATTAAATAATTAGGAAATGTGTCCCTGATGATGAATATAATTCTATCATCTCCTTTTGCCATGATCAAGCATGTGGGGGTCATTTTTCCACCAAAAAAACCACTGCTAAAATTCTGCAGTGTGGTTTTTATTAGCCTACTCTATTTGAGGATACCCAAGAATTTTGCAAAGCATGCGAGCGCTGTCAAAAGCTAGGAGGGTTGTCCCGTAGGAATATGATGTCCCTTGCCCCAATTCAACATCTTGAAGTCTTTGACTGTTAGGGCATCGATTTCATGGGACCATTCCCCTCATCTTTTGGACATGTCTACATATTGCTCGCTGAAGACTATGTGTCCAAGTGGATAGAGGCGATTTCATGTAGAACCAACAATCATCGTACGGTTCTAAAGTTCCTTAAAGAAAACATATTACCTAGATTTGGAATGCCTCGAGCCATCATAAGTGATGGTGGTTCTCACTTTTGTAATAGGCCATTTGAAGCCTTAATGAAAAAATATGCCATTAAACATAAAGTGAGTACCCCATACCACCCACGGACAAGTGGGCAAGCTGAAATTTCCAATCGGAAAATTTAACAAATTTTGAAAAAGACGGTGAGGCCAAACGCAAAGATTGGTCGCTAAGATTAGACGATGCTCTTTGGGCTCACTGTACCGCTTCCATGACCCCCATTGGAATGTCCCCCTATAGACTTATATATGGGAAAGCTTATCACTTGCCTATGGAGATTGAACACAAAGCCTATTGGGCAATTCGGGCATTAAACTTTGAAGTTGACAAGGCTAGCTCGCTTTGCAAACTCCAAATTAACGAGCTTTACAAGATCCAGAATGATGCTTATGAGAACTCAAGGATTTACAAGAGTAGGATGAAAGAATTTTATGACAAGCACATCTTCAGGAAATCTTTCCATGAAGGTCAAAAAGTACTCTTGTACAATTCTTGACTTCATCTTTTTTCGAAAAAATTGAGATCTTGATGGACCGGCCCATATATTGTTAAAGAAATTTTTCCTCATGGGACTATCGTGGTAGAAAACGCGGCAAATAGTAACTGTTTTAAAGTGAATGGACAATGCCTTAAACCATTCATTGAGAAATTTGCTTCAGAGGATATGTCCATCACTCTGGATGATCATGTGTATCAGGATGATTGATCTCCTAGTCTGACGGAAGTATAGCATAGGATTTGGTTTTGTTTGATTTTCTGTTTTAGGTTTATGTCGTTAGTAGCTTTAGTTGCCGGAGTTGTAGACTTCTATGATTGACTCTATCAGGTGATCTCATCCTCATTCTCCTTTATTGTTAACATTGCTCTCATGTTATTGCTACTTACATATCTTTTACATTGAGGACAATGCAAGATTTGGTCGGGGGTGAGATGAGATTCTTCATCTAGTAGTTTGTAGACATTTCGAGCATTATATGTTAAAATTTTTTAAAATTCAAAACTCTTTTGGAAAACTTTATTTTTATGCATTCAGGATGATACAAGTACAAGAAAAAGAGATAAGAAGTGATTAATGTTGCAAGTCTTGAACTACTTCGAATATAATGGTTTTATATGTGAATTCTGCTATTTATATGATTGATAGAAAATTTGAACACTTTTACACCTAGTTCACATTACACGATTCTCATGGTCTGAAAGGATTATGTAGCTCTGTGGATTAGCTAGACTTAGATTTAAGGTGTTGAGGAACCAAGCCGGGGTACTTTGTCCATCCTTGTCCATGGGAAAATAACAAAAGATATGGATTTCTAAAAATCCTATCTAATGTGTATGAAAAGGAAAGAACGAAAGAAATTGTGGGTATGATTAAGAATAATGGTGGAAAATTCTGAAAATGGCTACCTATTACCAACCGAGGGATGGTCTACCCGTAACCAAAGCCATAAATGGGATGTAATGTGAAAGCCGTCGGAAGGACGGTAACGCAAATTCCTGTCATTGGCTTGTGGTTGATCTGTACACCATCAAATCTATAGTTTAGTTGATCTATGAAGAAGATAATCCCAGAAATTCATGAGATGAACATTCATTATACACATTAGAGTAAAATTGTTTAAGTTCTTCTATTTATCAATCAATTAACCGAAATTTCATATGAACACTTGTTATGTTTTGAGAGTTTAAGGTTTCAACTTCTATGACTGAATTTTTCTAAATTTTACATTTGTATGTCTTTGAATGAATAGAAGTATAGTTTCTAAAGGAGGGTTGGTTTTGGAGATTTGATATTGCTTCACGCAAGTTTTGCTCGGGACTAGCAAAATGCTAGTTTGGGGGGGGGGGGGGGGGGGGGGGGGGGTGTTGAGCCTCTAATTTATACATTTACTAACCCATTACATCACATTATATGCATGGTTTGTATGCTTAAAAGACCCATCTAATACATGATTTGTGATTGTAGGAATGAGATGGTGATTTCACTGATTCAAGACTAAAAAGAGTACTTTGTACACATTGAAGATCAAAGGACCAAGTGCCAAAGGATGGAAGAAAGAAGCAAGGGAGAGAGAAGAAACGAAGGAGAAGTGCAGAAAAGACAGCACTGTAGACCGGTCAACGGACTGGTCGGCCAACGCACAGGACTGGTCGTCCGACTGATTGGCACTACAACAGAGACCCCCACATTTCCTGTAGATCTCACTGGACTAAGACAGGACTAGTCGATTGTCACTCAGATCGGTCGTTAGACCAGTCGAGCACTCAACAGAAGGGGTTTGGAAATTCCAAAAACTCACTGGACTATTTTTCACGTTTTACGACCGGTCGTCCATGAGTTCAGACCTTTCATCGACCATTCGGCTGCATAACAGAGCTTGTCCTACAACCTCTGATTTTCTCTGCGCAACTCCGTGATTCCTTGCGCAATCTGGAATCTTCTGCACTATTCTATAAAAGGGCACCTAGGGCTTCGTTTAGAGGCATCCTAGAAGAGATTGGAGGTCATGGGAAGTGAGGGAGAGCATCGTGGAGCGTCCACAACTCCGTCAATTTCAGTTTTTCTAGTTTTTTTATGCGTTTATTAGTCTTTTCTTTTGGATTCTAATTGTAGTATGATAATGCTCGGCTAGAACCTCTTAGCTAGGGCTGAGAGGTGAAGCTTATAGCCAATTACATGTTTAATTCAGTTTGATTCAAATACTTTCACTTTAAGTTTAGATTTTGAACGTTCTAGTTCTAATAAAGTTGATATTTTTAGAAGTTTTATGAGAGTTCATGTGCTTCAGACATGGATTCCTTGCAATTCTCTGAGATTATCATGTTTGGCTTGGTTAGATTCGAATTATGGTAACCCTTGAGCATGTCATAGTCCATAGGCATGGCTGTTACTCCGAAGGCTATGATTTTGAATGCTATATGATTGAATAGGACTAGAACTTGAAAGTTTACCTTTAGTGGGGTTGAATGTGCTTCAATGCTTTATCTTCCAACTAGATGAGAGATAGAACTTCGAATCTAGTTGTGTTTTATGCTTGGATTGAATGGAATATTATGGGATTACTACAAGTGGATCCTTGAAAGCCTTAGTTCCTTTAAAATATGGATTTTTCTAAGTTACTGTTTTTAGTTAGTTTGCTTAATTGAAATCCCAAACTGTTCCAATTAAAGTTGCTGGAATACTTTAGAACTATTTATACAATTTCATATGGATCGACCTCGGTCTTACCGAGAATTATTACTACATCGCAGCCTAGCACTTGAGGCGAGCGAACAAGTTTTTGGCATCGTTGCAAGGGATTTTAGATAAACAGTTCTAGATTGTTTTAGTGGCTGTAGAAGTAGAAGTAGATAGGTTTTTTCTAATTTCCTAGGACTAACAAGTTGTTTTGTTTTGTAGGAATTCTTCCATAGTTCAAGAGAATTGGGTAATATCCTTCTAACTTAGTGCTTTTTGCAGATTTTTAGATTTTTAGATTTTTTTGTTAAATTTTGTTTTAGGACTTGGGATTAGTTTAGATCTTAGTTGGGTGGTTTATGTTCCGTTGCGAAATTTTTGGGTGTGTTGGAGAGATTTTTTGGGTGCGTTGGCGAAAAAATGGATGCGTGGAAGGGAGAGTGAATGTGCAATAAAAAGGAAGAAATGACAAAAAATAAACTATCTTTCCTATTTATAGTAGGGACCCAAGAGTCCAATGCGTTGCATTGAATGATCGCATGTCCATCGCAACGCATCGGAGGGGCATCTGTTGGGGTCCTCAAAACAAACAAAATAGTCACGCACCTCCAAAAATCCCACAAAACACCCTTCAGTACACATAAAATTGATATTTGCAAAGTTGAAATTCCCTTAGTCATTTTTTGTTAAAATCACTAGTAGGCCCCACAAATCATCGTGATCGGAACCACTCAAAATCAAATCAACATCATCATCATGAATTATCATGAGCAGTGCATGACCTTTCATCATCAAGCGAGCCCTACAAACCCATTTATTTTCTAAAACCCAATCAAAACAGACAAAAAGTCCGTCAACTCACCCATAAATTCAGGGTCCACGCACTCATAAATTCAGTAGAAATCAGAAAGTGATTTAAAGGTACATTGGACTCCCACGCACTCGTAAAATCGTCCCACACACCCATAAAATCAACATAAAATAGATAATGAATTTAAGGGTGCATTGGAGTCTCACGCATCCGAAAATTCACTCCCACGCATCCATAAATTCAGCCAATTTCAGAAAAAATTTAAGGGTGCATTGGAGTCCCACGCATCTGAAAATTCATCCAACGCACCCATAAAATTAGCCAATTCCATGATGTTATTTTTAGATGCGTGAAAGCCCCACTCACCCATAAAAAGGGTGCGTCAGAGATATTTTGGAGTGCATGGCACGTGGCAGCCCCTCGTGGTCAGCTCCCGGTATTTTTGGGTATAAATACCCCGTTTGACTGCTCATTTGTACGTTCCAATAGAGAGAAAGAGCTATTATCATCTGAGTATTTGGGATTCTCGCTGAAAAACCTTCATCGGAACCCCTCTTCCGACCATCAAAAAAATCCCCAGTCACCAGAATTCCTTTCTGATCACCGACGACTTCTACCAAAAGATCATTCCAACCAGACTATCGTAAGGTCCAGATTCTAAAAATGACAAGTGTGGGAACACATTCATCAATTCAGTCCCGTGCACCCACAAATTCGACAAATCCGACAAGTATTTTAAGGGTGCATTGGACTCCCACGCACTCGTAAATTCGTCCCATGCACCCATAAAATCCACAGAGGACAGAAAATGATTTAAGGGTGCATTGGAGTCCCACATACCCAAAATTCAGCATAATTTAGACAAGTAATTTAAAGGTGCATTGGAGTCCCACGCACCCATAAAATTATCTAAATTGGACTAGTAATTTAAGGGTGTGTCGAAGTCCCATGCACCCATAAAGTCAGCCAATTTCAGAAAACATTTAAGGGTGCATCAGACCTCATTTTAAGTGTTTTCAAGCCCTGTTTAAGACTATTTTAAGTATTTCGAGTGTTCCGAACGCAACAGAATAGTCAAATGATCATTCCGAGACACCCAATGAGCAGAGTACGCTCCTTCAAAGTTTGATCCGACTCAATGTGATGAGTGAAATAGCTTCTCGGAAAGAAGCCGCCATCGCCCGGAACTGTACGAATATATCATTATTTCTCTATACTGTACAATGTGACCTGATTAAGGTTAAAAACTAGACAAACGGGATTATGGTTACCATAATAAACCATATCAAAGAGTTCCAATTCTTTACAAAGCAATTGTTATGAACTGCCACAATACAACGGTCGATGCCCTACCTATTCAAATGACATCCGTCGGTTGGGCTACTTAGATACATACAATTGCGGATCGATCTTCCCGAGGTCACTTGTCCAAACACGTTAGGCGTGGGCCCAGAGTCACACTCCTTTAGTTAAAAACTCTGATAGTTTCAGCCTAGGATCTCCGGTCAAAACATGAGACAGACATTTGACTTATACAAAGATGGCCCAGTCCATAACAAAACAAACATGTCTTTACGACCATGAAATCTAAGACCATAGTCCCTGCTGACTAGTCTTCTGCCTTTTAATCAAGGGTCATTGATCATTCGATGTAATTAAGGGCTTGTGCCATCACGGCTCGGAATGTACAAGATCTCAGAATCTCTGGAATAAAATTCACCTTGTGATATCTCTTCTTGTGTACCTTTTGTGAATGCTTGTGATTGTCTATGAATATTTGCATTATTCAGAACCTAGAGCAACAATACCCAGAAAATGTCCCTGTAGCATTTTTCATTCTAACAAACTAAGGACTCCACTAGGGATCGAACTCAGAAACTCTAGTTTGTTCTGAGTATAGAAATACTCTAAGATTAATCATTTGCAAACACAAATGTATATGTAGGAAAGTTATCGCGAGGCATAATGTTTCGGTGCCCTCGGGCGCAAAACTGGTGACTCTCAACGGGAACGTTCTTCCCTTCATCTTCAAGGTAGTAGACATTAAATCAAAAGATTTTCAAACTTACAAACTTCCACAACTACATATGTTTGTCTCCTTCCTGCTTTTTTCCGTTAGTTTATGCACATCAATCGATGGGTTCATGATCTCGACCACATTTGTGAACTATTTTGATGATTTTTTTACTACCACAGAATTAACAGGAAATTAACAAAGATAAAAAAAATAGTGTGCTCGATGAGAAGTTCATGCGTCTTCTTCGCTACCGGGGGTTTCAGGTTTTCCCATTTCACTGCAACTGTAACGACCACTCCCAGCTCAGAATGGCAGTTAGTCGAAATGCGTCAACAGAAGAAGGAACAAAAGAAAGTAGCCATCATATCTGCATATGAAAAGATGAATGCTAGAAAAACTTGTCCCGTGATCAGGAGGCAATGGCAGCCCAAGAACAAGCAGAAGACCCTTATCAGTAACTAGACCGTAACAACAAAACCTTTGGTACCTACATTAACAGTTGAACAATTCTCGCCACTGTCCAATGTCATCCTTGTCCAACAGGGACTAATCGAAACCGTACTTGTGAAGAATTCCTAAGCCCACAACAGTCCTGAAACCAAGACAGGGGTCGACTCAGAAGCTTCAGCCAACACAAGTAGTGATGGTCTAAGTGAAAGAAGAAGGAGAAGGACCGTATGAAGCAGAGGAAGAATTGCCTCCAGTCCAGGATCAGATCGATGGCTTATCCCGAGCTCAACATGATACAACAAACCAGTTGAGGGCTATTCAAGAAGCCTTGACCACTTTGATAGCCTAGAATGCCACCAGAAGTATCATGCCACCTACTCGCCAGTCAGTGGAGGAATCTCAAGGGGCAGCAGAGGGTCCAGCTGAACCTGAACCGCCCATCCAACCCAGGGTCACGCCAATAGAGCGTATATCACTTTCTACATCACACATATTACGAGAGAGTTATCACAGACAATAACCCATCAGATGCAATAAGAGAACGAGAAAGAGAAGAGGGGTAGCTGCAAGTATTGGGTCCCATACCCACCAGAGGTAGAGGAGGTGCCATTCCTAGCCAATTTCAGATGTCCAGACTTCAGAAAATTCAATGGTAGAGGATCACCAAAAGAACATATCACCCATTTCCTAACCACACTAGGCAATTGGTCGACAGTCCCATAATATTGCATGAGGTTATTCGGATCGACCCTGACAGGGAAGGCCTTCCAATGGTACATGTCATTATCGGCCGGCTCTATGAGAACTAGAGGTGGGCAACGATCTGGGCTGATCCGAGTTAGCCCTAGTTTGGTTTGGTTTGTTTTTGTGCCATCTCAGTTTACGGATTGGCTTGGTTTGGGCTTCGGGCTAACCCATGCGGCCCGAGTTTGGTTCTCTCCAGAAAAATTTAGTTCGAGTCGGGATCGGTTTTGTCGAAATTACGAATCGGGCCAGGCCGAGTTCAAACAGTGGCAGCTCTTTTTTTGCTTATTTATTTAAATAGAAAAGAATTTAAAAAGTTAAAAAAAAGTACAAAAATATCTTACTATATGATGTTTAACATCCTCTAAAGGAGTGCAGCTTCAAAATAGACATGTAAGAGTATTTTCCAAACAAAAGTGCACGAGCATAATTTTACAAGTGCAGGGAAACATGTCCATTCATGTGTATGTATTATGTATTATCCATGTCATCATGTATATGTATTATGTATTATCCATGTCATCATGTATATGTATTATCCACGATGTCCTTTTGTTTTACATATCATTTTAGGACATGATCCCAAAATGGAATCATATCCAAAGCTCAAGTAGATCATGCCACAGGAAACAGTGTACTTACCATCTACGAGCCGAATCAAGCTGAATCAAATCAAGCTTCGAGCCGAGCCGTTACTGCCCTAGTTTGAGCTTGGTTTGCTTTTTCAAATGAGATTGACTCCGAGGCTTGGTTTGGTTTGAACTTCCATTCCAACCAATCCAAGTTGAGCTTTTTCAAACCAATCCGAGCTGAGCTTTCAAGCTGGCTTGGTTTGTGCCTAGCTCTAATGAGAACAGGGGAGCAGATGCAAGATAGCTTCATTTTGAAGTTCTTCGCTACCGAGAGAGAGATTTCGCTAACCGACCTAGCACTGGTCAGACAAAGATAAGGGGAATTAGTTGAGAAATTCATTGATTAGTGGGGAACTATGGCAGCCCAGTGCTGTGAATTGCCGAGTGAGGGAGAATAGATGAAGATGTGCCTGAGGGCTTTAGACCCGATGATTTTGTACGAATTGTCGGGCTTTAGACTCTTTTCATGAGTTGGCAACGAAAGCACATCTGGTAGAGGAAGCAGCGTCTCGGGTAAACTTCAGACCCAAAAGACAGAACAGGGAAGTAGGAAGAATAGTGGAAAATCATCAGGTTGACAAGGGCAGGGACTAGAAGGATCGAAAATGCCCTGCTACCGATCATAAGACGGAGACAAAAGCAATAGTTACTCAAGACAAGGGAAAAAGACCCTATGTACCCCGACGAGTTTCAATAGCCGAAAGGGATAAAGCCAATGGTCCATACATGTTCGATATGGCCGATTTGGTTCCTATCATGGAACAACTGATCAAAGAGGGCTTAATGTGTTTACTAGAACCTGTCCGTCCCCATGAAGTTGGGCAAACAAATGATCCCAAAGATTGCAGATATCATCAATGTGTTATCCATAAGACGAAAGATTGCTTCTCCTTGAAAGGAAGGATATAAGGGTTGATCAACCTAGGGTTCATCAGCATGAAAATGCCCGAAATAATGAAGGAAATAACCAGGGCAATCTCAGCAGTCCCAATAAGAAATGATACTAGCAGGCCAACTTCACTTCCCGAGCCTGAAGAACCTGTGGACCTTAGTCAGCTGCAAGAAGAGGCTAGAAAATAGACAGATGCTCATTAACCGAAGAAAGAACAGAGGAAGTGGAAGGAAAGGAACAGAACAGCGCCAGAGATGACCCATGATGAGCATAACACATTGTGCAATTGTATCATTTGTCGAACAAGCACCATCCGCAGGAAGCTCGTAATCAACCGAGGGAGAAGTTGATGCTGCCATCTTACGATCAGGAAAGCAGATGACTAAGCACACCCCTTCGAGGTCAGACGACCCGATGCAAGAAGATGCCATCCTAGACAAGCCACAGGAAAGACCCCACATGCAGAAGCTGAAGGAGAAGGTTGTCGAAGCTACACCCAGTCAACCAAACCGAAGGCCAGAAGCAACATCAGTAACGTATAATGTCGTATCACATCTATAAAAAGTCCTCGCCTACTTGACTATATATGATGCTTTGTGTCTCTCTAATACATATCGGGAAATGCTGATCAACGCCTTACTTGACAATGAGGTCAGAGAAGTCATAATGAAGAGATAGAAGCCGAAATGAACAATCCAAATAAATTCTGGGAAGGGTATACGCCGGTGCAACAAGTTATGCAAGTCGGCCACTCCTCAACAATCACTTTCTCAGAAGAAGACCGCACAATCGAGTTAATAGATTACAACCATCCATTAATGGTAACAGGAATGATCAGGGACACAGAAGTCAAGAGGTGGATGTTGGACGATGGCTCCATTAAAACAGTGTGATCCCTTCGACGTATCATCAGTGCTTCAAATATAACAGGAACGGGATCCAATACAGGGTAGCAGTAGACCTGAAGCTATACACAGTGGCTGAGTCATACTTAGCCAATGCACGATTTATGACTTGACTAATAATAATAAAGCCATCAAGAAGCCTGATGTAATGTAGAAAGGGCAAGGAGCAAGACCTCGGGTTGAGAAATTCAAACAGAAGAATAAACCTCAGGGAAGATCCCAGTATCACTAAGAAAAGCAACCTCAGCTAACCATGAAAAGTTTTATGTGCTGCCAAAGCATTTACGTCAGCTAGGGCAGTCTGTGCTAGAACGGGTTTCAAATCAGCACATGAGTGTGCTTAAATCCAATTTCAACATGCCATTGCCTAAAATAAAAAGAATCAAACCATTCCCGAGAGCTCCCAACCAATTCCTCGTGCCATCAAGGGATAACACTCAGAAAAATATCAAATTTCACTTAAGGCCAAGTCAACCAGTGTCGCCAGAAGAAGAAGAAGAAGAGGAGAGAGCATCCACCCGACCTCGGCCGATAAAGGAAAAGAGGTACAACAAAGCCAACTGAAAGATTATGAGAAACATGGGGTTTTCCAATCAAGATTCAATCATGAAGAAAAGATTGCTAACTCCATTTGAAGAATACAAGCAAGTACACTACCAGAAAAATGACTTTTGCCGACGGCCAAAACCCGTCGGCAAATGCCTTCGCCGACGGCTCTTAGCCGTCGGACAGGCCATCGGGAAAGGGGGCGTCGGCGTTGCTCGCCGACGGTTCTTCGCCGTCGGAAATTGCGACGGTTATGGCCATCAAATTAGCCGTCGGAAATTCCGACGGCTTTAAACCGTCGGAGAGTTTCACCGGTTTACTTCTCTAGCGACGGTCCATCTGAACAACGCCGACGGTTAACAGCCGTCGGCGTTTCTAATTTAAAACAAAAAAAATTTAGTTGTTTTAAAAATTTGTTCACATAAACCTGTGCATGTTTCACCCATTTTACCTGTATCATCATTCATTCATTCACAAAGGCATAATACCAACAAAAAAGATACCTATTTGAAGTTCATAAAAATTAATTACAAAAAATTAGCTTCTTGTACACTTTGTAATACAAGGAAACTTGAAAAACAAAAAAAATGTTCATAGGGCTTGCAACAGCTGATACAGTCAACTCTGATTGGCTAGTCCTCTTTGGTCTGACACGGTCAGCTCTGATTGCATCACTATCTTGTTTCCCTGCAAGCATGGAAATGGAAACACCAAGTCAAAATCCCAAGACCATGAAAAATTCCAAATAATCTACTAAAAAACTTGCATGTGTACACAAGTACATGCCTGAATATAAATAAGAAGGCCTTTGCAATCACTTTTAAGCTAGTTCATTGGTAAGAGAGTGTTTACAAGAAAAAATACATTGGCATAGCTAAGGGTACTAGATCAAAGAAAACCAAATACATATTGATAATCGGTTTTTAAAAACTAATAAATATTGGCCAATATTTGAACCATGCTTACTAGATGGCGATAGAACTAATATGGGGATACAATAGAGAAAACTTACAGCTGATTCTTCCATGGGCATAGTATGCATGGCGCCTCTACTTCTGGGCTTGGTTTCCTAGATATGAGATACAAACAGTGTCTACATCCAAACCTTTCACTTGAGATGACAATATTATGCATGTAGTTAGAGAAATAAGGTGGCAGATGGTACACAAGCAACACATCTATAGTAAAATAAACATATATCGGCATTGCTCTTTGCATTCTTAAGCAAGTCTAGAATGAACCTAGCAGATTTAGCGGCTAATGACCTTGTCCGCTATAGAAAATATTTGGATTGTCAGATGCAAGGAATAGTCCATGTTCAATGGACAAAATTCCCTCGATATGAAGATCAGGAATGGTCTTATTAGAGTCACATATTAATTTCAAAGACAATTCAAGATGAGTTGTAATTGATGGATAATCTAGATAGATTATTGAACCATCCATGTATTAAATGACAATTACCAATTGTCTATGCTAGGTTATGCATGGGCAATCAAGATAAGCCAACATGATGAAAAATGTACCACAACCTATGAAGCATCAAAATCTTCAATAGAAATAATCAAGTTCTTAATTAATCATCAATCTAGGTGATCCATCCAATCAGCTCACCTAAGAATGCCATGGCTAAAGCATCACATTGGTCGAGCAATCCTAAACGCATGATCAATTGCTTTAGAAATAAACTGGACTGACATGTCAATTCGGTAAGAAGTGCAACACTTTTTTCTTATTTTTGAAATTTGGTGGTAGGTGTCACTAGTTGATAGAGTGGAATAGCGGAATTGCTTCTGAAATCTGACAAACAAGAACTTGGAACATTATAGGTAAAAACAAGAGAAATGGTTAATATGAAATAATATAGTGCCCTTGAATGATTCCTTGTTTTCCTATTTATAGGATATTGTGACAAATACAGAGAACTCTAAGAACCTAGATAAAATATTGTAACATAGATACTGGCATGGGACTTGGGAAGTATGGGATGAGAATAAATGGTCAAAATAATTACTTTCAATATATCTAAATGGTTTTCACCCATGAAGCATGATGGTTCTCATAAAAGTAGAAGTTTGATTGAACTCATCATTGCCAAATTTGAGCACCATCCCAAGCTGTCAAGAACAAGCGTAAGGTTAAATCATGGTTTTCTCATCCAAATTTTTATGTCATCAAAGGTAAATGTGGATCTTCAACAAACATTTAAGTTAGCTACATGATATCCATAGGAACATTTAAAGAGATAAATGGGCAGCAATATGAACATAAATTCTGCTTCATGCTCGGTAGCCAAGACACCCGTATTCGAGCCCAAGTCATGGTCTTAAGTCCATTTGTTGTAGACGTTTTAGTCTGGCCTCAAATGATAAGTAATCTTACCCAAGAAAAGCCAAAAGAGACGGCTCAAGTCCATTTGATATTGAAAACTCTGAATGAGGATCATGGTTGTGGCATGTAAAACAAAGGGGCTCAAGTATAACTATAACCCAAAGAGAGGACAGGTAACAAACACCATCTCTACTATAGTCCATACCATGAAACTTTCAAGACAGTTGACCTCTTTATTAGCCTTCATTGCTCTTGACACCGGCAGTTTTAAACCAGCTAGAGGGCAATGAGGATCTTCATCACTATATTGATGCACTAGCCCAAGAATCAGCTTGATCCAGTCTTGAAAACATATGTACAGCTCTGAAAACCTTGGTTGAAGTTTTCTAACCCATCCAAGTGTTTCCAATATTGGGGCCCATGGGCTATAATTGGACCAGATTTTATTGTTTGGAAAACATGAGAAGGTCATACCAACCTGATGTATGAATTAGGTCTTGTACATTTGTGCCAAGCTCGTAAATGTGTGACATAGAACCACATGGACTTTTGAGTCATGGAACAGGGAAGTGTTTTTTTTTTTTTTAAGAGATGAACAGGGAATATTGCTATCTATCCAGCATTTTCAATATATAGAAATTGGCAACATCTTTCCAACATTCTTTTTTTCCCTACTACATGTTCTTTGAATAGTAAGTACTGTAAAAGTAGTGAACAGATCAAATGGCTAAAGGAAGCATAGAAACTGACCATGGTACCTGGAAATATGAATATTTATTCACGCCACCAAAAAAATTGATCAAAGCTAAACCAAAGTCAAACAAAATGTTGGTTAGAAAACAATAGCGTGCAACCAACAGTACTTCACAATTCCAAAATCACTGCCACATAAATTTTTTGGAAGAAGGAAAATTACATACATATTTTTGGGCCATGGCTTGGAGATCAATCATTGGAATCAGCTTTATGGTTGTCTTTTCCGTGCATCAACAACAGCTACAACCTGCAAAAGGATGTATAGAGAAAAGAGAACTTTCAATACTAGCAAAAAGACCTTAAAAAGTCACAACTAGAGAGACCAGACATGATTTCCACACAAAACAAAGTAACTTGGGTAAACGAAAGTAGTACCAATGATTTGCATGTAAAGATGAATTCAAAATGATCATGATATCTAGAATCCCCCTGTCTATATGCAAGCTGCCAAATTAGAATGACAGGACTATTCTATCAAGAAAGTTTTTTGGGTTATGGTCCATCCATGCGTCCAAAAGGCCAAGCTCATCCATGGTCCATACATGCCTGAAACTCTAGGGAAGAACAACTTAAGGAGTTATTTCAACTAGAAACTTTTAGAGATTAAATGCATGTGGGATCCTATGCATTTAGGTAAAATGCTAGTGTGTGGTTATAGATCTTAGACGTGCGTAAATTACATCCATGTTCAGAAATTTGCAGATAATCTGAGGATTAAGGTAAGATAACTCGAGTTGGTGGGGCCATGGCCCAAGTAAAGTCTGTATTTTACTTTTTTTTTTTAAAAGTCCATATTTTACTTGAGTAGTCATAGTGTGACTCAAACACAACTGTAATAGCGAGTGGAAGGAAAATGCTGACACTAAGTTGAATAACCCACAAAGTAATGAAAAATCATTCCATATTTTAGAATCTAATTGGTTTTCACTTGAATCTTAATTCTTAGTGGCCCTTAGCAAAATAGTAACCTCTTTCTTTGCATTTTACCATTACAATTTACACACAAATACACTACTATATATAGCAATTTCTTACTGGAATAACTACAGTGCACTGACAATGTCATTATTACCTTTCCTAAGACAGGTGCCATTCCCATTATCACTGAAGGTAAAGCAGAGCGAACATGCTGAGAAGAATCTGATGACAATTCCTGTAAAAGGTGACGTCTTATGTTAGTTAATCACATTGATGTGAGCAACTAAATAAAATCACAAGTATAAAGCACAACCTGTGTCCTGGGAAAAAACCTGAAAAATAAAAATAAGGAAATTAATGAAAAGCTGCCCCTAAAATATGTATACCTTCAAACAGGGAAGAGCTTGTTATTGCAAGTTGTGGATTCAAGATTCTGCAATACTTTGTCACTTTTCCTGCAGTAGCTATACATATTTCAGCCTCATACATTTGAACATGTTTATGAGAAACAATCAATCCCCATCTCTCTAAAACTTACTTCAATAGGAGTTGGTTTGCCAACCTGGGTCTGCCTAGCACTGGAGGTACAATTACCTGTAGATTAAGTATGTCTTGCAGCCAAAAAAGAAGTTACACTAGATGCTAATTTTTCCTAAAAGAAGATATCACACATGGGATCAGATCTATTCATCCACCACCAAGAAATAAGAATAAGACAAAGGAAGCACAAAAACTTACCTCCTGACAAGTTCGCCATTGAAACAGCCCTAAAATCCTCCATTTTGCCATGCCCTAAAATCCCCATTTTGAATCTGAAAAGGCCACATTCAAATCCGAAAATTTCTAACACCCTAAAATCCCCATTTCGAATATGAAAATGCCACATTCGAATCTAGAAAATTTCAACGCCCTAATTAGATTAAAAAAGACCAAATTAGAATTTGGAAATTCCAAACCCTAAAATACTCCATTCCACCCTAAAATTCCCATTTCGTATTTGGAAATTCCACATTCGAATCTGGATGATTCAAAAGCCCTAAATAGAGTAATAAAAGCCACATACAAAAGGAAATTCCAAAGCTCTAAAATTCCTCATTTCACCATGTCTTAAAATTTCAATTTCGAATATGGAAAGACCTTATTCGAATCTGGAAGATAAAAGCCCTAAAATCCCCCATTTTGCCATGCCCTAAAATCCTCAAATTGGCACTGAGAGAGAGAGAGAGAGAGAGAGAGAGAGAGAGAGAGAGACGATTGACGGTGGTGGTGGTGCGGGGAAGAGGGATGTTACCTGTTGATGACGATTGATGGTGGTGGTGGTGCGAGGAAGAGGGATTTCACCTGACCGAGGGTTTTGGAGATGGGTAGTGATGGATTTCACCTACCGATTGATGAGATGCTGGACGGAGAAGGATGTGTTTGAGAAAGCGGCCGTGATTGGGGAAGATCACGGCTGGACTTAAGATGAGGGTTTAGAGAGAGAGAGAGAGAGAGAGAGAGAGAGAGAGAGAGATGAGGGCGAGAGGGGTTTCAGGCGAGGGGGAGCGGGTTTGATGTTTTGGGGAATTCGGTTTCTCTCTCGAAATAGCAAAAGGATGAGAAATGGTATGGTGTAAAATGGCTTACATTTTAGTGGGTGTTACCATTGCCGTGTGGGGCCCACCTTGATCATTTTTTCATATATCTATTACGTCCATCTGTTTTTCAGCTCATTACAGATATTCTTGACATAATCAATAGGTTGGATTACAAACAAACATTAAGAAAACGTTACAATGGGGCCTTTGGAATTTTTAATGGTGAGCATTCAATCGACATTGTTTCATGTGGTATAATCCACCTAAGATTTGTAACTCTATAAATTTTAGCATCCCATCCTAAAATGGTCCATTTAAACGGATGGACAGTGCGTATATACAAAAGAAAAATAAAAATCAATGTGGGCCCCATGGTAGGGGTAATACCCACCAAGCTGTTATGTGGGCAACGAAATCGGATTGCGTGTGGAGTAACTTCGCACGCTCTTATCGTGCGGAGTAAACTCAGTTGGGCCCACCTAGAATGTATGTGCTTTATCTATTCCGTCCATATGTTTTTCCAGCTCGTTTTAGGGGTTGAGCCCAAAATTTAAACATATCAAAATCTCAAGTGGACCATGCCACAGGAAACAGTGGGAATAATGATTTCCACCTGTTGATGTTTATTTGTCATCCAACCTGTTCATAAGATCACATGGATATGGATGAAGGGAAAACACAAATAGCAGCTTAATCCAAAACTTCTGTGTCCCCCGAGAATTTTTCAATCGTAGACATTCAGTTCATACCTTTCCTACGGTGTGGTCCACTTTAAATTCTAGTATGCTTCATTTTTTGGAACCATATCTAAAATTATCTGTTAATATGGATGGATGGAGTGGATGAAATACGTAAATCATGGTGGGCACCACAGAGTTTACTCCGCATGCTAAGTGCGCGGAGTTACTACGCAATCCGCTTCCGTGGGCAACACCCAATTCGCACCCCAATTCGGGCGCCGATTAGGGCTAGAGACAGACGGTCCAATCAGGGGATCGTGGGGCCCACTATGCTGTATGTGGTTCATCCACTCCGTCCATCTGTTTTTACGGATCATTTTAGGGAATGATCCAAAAAGTGAGGCAGATCAAAGGTCCAAATGGACCACACTAAAATCAACAGTGAAGGGCATGAATCTGGATCCTTCCGATGTGGTCCACTTGAGCATTTGATCTCGCTCCTTCTTTAGGGTAAAACCCTAAAATGAGGTTTCAAAATTGATGGGCGGCATGGATATACATTAAAACATGAAGGTAGGCCCCAAGGTAAAGGATAACAAGGTGGGTGTGTTGAATGACTTGACAATAAAAGAAAAAAGGATACTCAATAGAAGGGTTTTTGCCGACGGCTTATTATCATTTTCCGACGGTCTTAGAGCGTCCGAAATTCCGATGGCTAAAAGCCGTCGGAAAAAAAAGGCGGGACCGTTAGGGAAAGTCCATTTTTTGGTAGTGGTATATAGAAACGGAGAAGGTCTAGGAGCCAAAGTAAGTGTGAATATGGTAACTATCAGCCCTATAGAAGAAATGCAATCGCAAGATCCTGCCGACGTGGTCCAGCCAAGTATCACACCTATGCAATTGGAAGATGGGGGATGACCAACAATTAATGAACTTGAAGAAGTGAATTTGGGTACTCTCGAAGAGCCCAGGAACACATACTCGAGTAAAAATGTTCCGGAAGATGAAAAGGAGAGATACATACAGTTGCTAAGGGAGAATAAAGATATTTTCGCGTGGACTTACTCAGAAATGCCAGGGTTAAGTCCGACAATTGCCATGCACAAGCTGAGCATCATAAAGGAGAAGAAGCCAGTGAAGCAACCTCAACGACGTTTCACCTAGACATCGTGCCCAAACTTGAGGAAGAAATCAAGAAGCTGATCCAGGCTGGGTTCGTTCGAGAGATGAAGTATCCCTGGTGGATTTCAAACATTGTGCCAGTCAAGAAGAAGAATGGACAAATTCGGGTTTGTGTCAACTTCCGAAATCTTAATGAAGCGTGTCCAAAGGGTGATTTTTCTCTTCCCATCCCAGAATTATTGATCGATAGTACTCCAAGATATGCGATGATGTCCTTTATGGATGGGTATTCGGGGTATAATTAGATTTGCATGGCCCTAGAAGATGAGGAAGCCACAACCTTCCGTATGACTTTTTGCATCTACTATTACCGCGTAATGCCCTTTGGGTTAAAAAATGCAGGGGTAACATATCAGCGCACGATGCACATTATATTCCAGGATATGATGCACAAGCACGTTGAATGTTATGTGGATGATTTGGTTGTGAGGTCGACTGATCATGAATAACACAGGGAACATCTGAAGCAAGTATTCCAGCGATTGTGCAAGAAGAGTCTCCATGTGAATACATTGAAGTGCGCATTTGGTGTCTCGTCTGGCAAATTCTTGAATTTTGTTGTCAAACATAGGGGCTTAGAGATCGACCCTACAAAGATCAAGGCCATCAGAGAAATGCTAACACTAAAGAATCTGAAACAGTTGAAGAGTTTTTAAGGCCGTGTGGCATACCTAAGAAGATTCATTTCGAACCTGGCTGGTCGTTGTCAGCCGTTCTCCCGCCTCAACAAGAAAGACATTAAATTCGAATGAGATAACGCTTGTCACAAAGCTTTTAATTCGTTGAAAGAAATGCTCGGGAAGTCTCCAGTTCTCGCCGCCCCAATCAAAGGAAAGCCGCTAATTTTATATATCGCAGTAGGAGAAAATTCACTATATTATTTTAGCCGCACGCTAGTGGGGGCTGAATTCAACTATTCAAAAATTAAGAAGATATGTCTCGCTCTCATTTTCGCTATGAAGAAACTTAGGCACTATTACCTCTCACACCAAATAACGTTGATATCCAAGTGGACCTGATCAAATTTCCAATGAACTGGTCTATGTTGTCTGAACGACTAGCTAAGTGTGCCCTTCTTCTCTCAGAATTCAACATCACATATGTCCTAGCCCAAGCTATCAAAGGACAAGCGATCGCAGATTTCCTCGCTGCGCATCCAGTCCCAAGTAGTGAAGAAATGGAATACGATCTCCCAGATGACCAGGTCATGATATTTGAGAACCACGACTCTGGTAAATGTATTTCGATGGAGCCTCCAGATCAAGAGGGGCAGGAGCAGGAGTTATATTTATCAGTCTATAAGGAGATTTGCTGCCTTACTCATTTACGATCATGCCAGCTTGTACTAACAACGAGGAATAATATCAAGCCCTCATCGTCGGACTACAGCTAGCCCTAGAAATGCGAATCAAAGCAATACAGATCTATGGTGACTCCAAGTTGGTCATCAGACAGTTGACAACTAAATACGACGTTCGCAAGCCTGAATTATCGCCTTTCCATTAAGCACAATCATTGTTCGATCAATTTCAGAACAACAACATTTCACATTTACTAAGGCAATAGAATGTACAAGCTGATGCACTCGCTAGCCTGGCTGTTACCCTGGCTAATCCCGGGGGCAACCCGCTACAAGTAACAATTGAAGAAAGAAGAATCCTATCGACAGTTGCACTACGTAGTGGTGAATCAAGTGTGAACCCCATCTATTGCTTTGAGATTACCAAAGAAAATGACTGGAAAAGGCCATTCGTCAACTATTTGAAATACGAGTTTCTGTCAGAAGACCCCAAGTTGCACACATAAGTCAAAAGACGCATTGGTTCCTTTATAACACAGAATGAAATTCTTTACAAGTGTTCGTATGAGGGAGAATTGCTGCATTGCCTAGACCAAGATAAAGCATATGCCACATTAAAAGAGGCCCACGGGGGAGAATGCGATGCTCATCAAGGGGGGAAAAACTTACAACACTGTGTTCAACACATGGGATATTATTGGCCCGTAATGACAAGAGATGTGATGGAATATGTCAAGAAATGCCATCAATGTCAGATCCACGCAAATACCATACATTCATCGCTAGAAGAGTTGCACCAATCAATAATGTCCTGGCCTTTCGCATCCTGGGGTATGGACGTAATCGGGCCGATCAGTCCACCCTCTTCCCAGGGACATCAATATATCTTAGCCACAATTGATTACTTTTCCAAATAGGCTGAAGTAGTGGCACTTAGGAATGTGAAAGCAAAACATGTCAAATGTTTCATTCATCACACTATATTATACGACATGGTATCGTTGAGAAGATCACCACCGACAATGGAACACCCTTCAAGAATGCCACCATCGAAAAATTGTGCATGAAATTCAAGATCAAGCATTGTTATTCAACACCTTATTATCCCCCTGCGAACAGACTGGCCGAAGACTTTAACAAGACTATCATGAAAATTTTGAAGAAAATGATGGCGAAAAATAAGAGAAATTGGGACAAGCGTTTGCCCGATATCGGACCACGTACCGCACCGCCACTAAAGTCACACCTTACTCATTGGTATACGGCATAGAGGTGGTAGTCCCAATGGAGATACAGGTTGAGTTTCTATGGGTTGCACTCCCTAACATCCGAGCACAACGCCAAGACCAGGATGGTCGAGCTTGATGATCTAGATAAAAAGAGGCTCGCTGCTCAACAAAGGCTCGACATGTATCAGAAGCAGATTTTACCTGTGTACGATAAACGGATTGTGGTAGATCATTCAAAAAGGGTGATTTGGTACCAATGATGAAATGCCCGACACTGGCTCAAGGCCCGAAAAGCAAATTCGACCCTAAATGGGATCCAGTGTGTATAATTGATGAAGTTTATTCCAACGAGGCCTACCGAGTAGTCGATTGCAAGGGGCAAGGCATCAGTTCCCTAGTGAATGGCCATTTTTTAAAAAGATATTATACTTAACATTGGTCTATTATTGTGATTTGTAAATACCCCATTAGAGGGAAAGTGTAATAAATAGAATGCCAAAAGAAATGAGACAATAAAACAATTAACACCCGTAATCCCAAGTACTAATCATTCATTTTGTGTGTTTACTCAGGTATCAAGAAAGTCATTAAGACCCAAGACATGTTAAGTATGCCGCTCTGCCTTTTCAATGACTATCAAGAATTGGAATGGAAAGATAACTTTAAATTGAAACTTGGTCACATTCATTTTCCATAAATGTGGGTCGTGGTCCTAACAGGGGGACGTCGATCTACAGGTGAGTCTCTTGGTTGCTGAATTTCACAAGAGTGAGGTGAACAACTGCGTGCTCCACCTGGAACCGCTATATCTCGCCATCTATTTCTACAAGTCGATCTGCAACCCCTTGGCACCTAGCACCAGCAGCATGCCAATTTTACGTCGTTGCAGCCACTTGCGTCTCTTGAGAGTCAAGCTTCGGAAGAAGAGATTGTAATTGCTCACGTTTCTCTTCGACCGAAGGATCAGCTCTTAGATTCCTTTCCCCGTTGACTTGTGCAACTCCTTCCTTAAATTGGGCCACATGACCGCTCATCAGAGAGACATCAAGTCCGAGCCATTCAACATTATTCTGGAGGGATTGCAATCCTTCATCTAGAACTGACCACTCATCCCCATTCCTTTGAGACTCAGCGATAGTCATTAAAAGAGTTCTCAAAAGGTTTGCCTTTATCTTTGACATACCCTAGAGCGAAGAAATGAGTGCCTCAGGTGGCAGGAGCATCTGCTAGCAAAGTAATGATAGATATTAGTATATGAAAACTATGACAAGAAGAAAACCAGACTGAATAATGAGGATAAGCAATGTACCAGTGACTTTAGGAGCGTCAACGACGGGTGCAGGTGCGCTAGTTGAAGCACTAGACATGGACAACACTGGGGCACACTTGGCTATTCTCTCAGTCAATGGCTCAGGCAGTTCTGGAGAAGACAGTACCACAACTTCAGGAATACTGGTAGTTGAAGCTGGCTCTACAGCAGGAGGAACTTCCGCGACAGGTTCAGTTGAAGCCATCTCGAAAGCAGGGGGCACTTCCACGATCCGTTCATGTGCACTTGATTCAATATCAGAAGCTATAACTTCCCAGGAAGATAAACCGACATCCCCGAACACAATATCTTTCGCATGAGGAAGGGTCAAGGGAGGTACAACCCCCTCTGCTGCAACAATAGTGATTGTCTCAAGAATGAAACTTGGGTTAACTTTAGCTTCAACCACAGGAAGATTAGGAGGACCAGCTTCGGTAGATGTCTCATCATCAAGGTCTATAAAGATGGATTCCACATCTGCTTTAGGGACAGATCTATCATAAATTGGCTCATCACTGTTATCCTCCCTGATGTGACAGTCTTCTCCAAATTGGCCTGAGAGCTTAATTCACCCTATTCCCTGACTTCAGCTACATTGTTAACTGGAGCATCACCGGCAACCCTAGAAAGTTGGTTTCATAGTAGCTCCGCATCATATAACTTTCGCATCTCCTTAATCTTCTTTCTCTCATAAGTGACAATGGGGCAAGAGGTAGTTTTTACTCGGGGACTGGTCAGCTCGGGCAATAACTCATCATCGCAATCCCCAGGAATAGAACATCTGGGCAAATCCTCTTGGCTCCTTTAGCCACTTGTCGACGCTATCCCTGCTGCACCACCGTCACCATGATCACCGCCATCATCACCACCATCACTGCTACCATCACCACCACCACCACCACCCCCAACATCACCACCACCATCATCACCACCATCGTCATCACCATCATTACCGTCATCATCATTACCATCACCATCATCATTTCCATCATTCCCTCTTAGAACATTACCTTCCTCGGGTACTTCATCCATAGGTCTAAGAGGTGGGAACTCCGACTCCTCTAGCGTTACATTGCTTTCCTCGTAAGCAACCGAGCCCTCTAGAGTATGCTCGAGCTTCTCGTGGTCGATCACCACATTCAGGGAAGTTGTAAGTCTCTTCGTATCCGGCACAGCAAGCTGATGAAGATGTTCTGATACATACCCAAGCCCATTGTTCTCTCCCCAAGTGTAGGGTTGCGATGTAGTAATAATTTGGAAAGACCGAGTATCATCCCACAAAGATTTATATTTGGGTATTCTCAAAATATATCTAAAATAACCTATAATCAAGATCCTATTAAGAACTAAAGATGAAAAATAGTGATTTGAAGTAAAACAGTGATTATGAGAGGTAATAACAATCTAAAAAGGCACTCGAGCGCCAAGGATCCACTTTTAATAGTTTTCAATGCATCAACACAACTAGGTCTCTCACAACACAATTGAAATCGAATTCATATCTCTATCCGATCGGAATATGGAGCGGTTCAATCAACTCTTATCTAAAACAGTTGCTTGTTCATTGATTCGATTCCCACAATAATGCTCAAGCCTTGGGCACACTCAATTGTATATGCCAAGCCTCTTTCCAATCTAGTTGAGATTCACAACCACAGCTTTCATCAAATCTTGTCACTAGACTTGACTACGACCAATGATTAGAACTCTAATTAAATCAAAATCAATCAGCAAACATCTATCTCAAATTATCTTAAATGATAAGAACTTCTGTTTGAATGAGTTCCCACATGACGATCGTGTCATTATACACAAGGCAATCAAAGGGTCTACCATGCCTGGAGACGATGATAGATCAATGAGCTACATAAGAATAAACAATGTAAAAAAAAGGTGAGCTACTAGGTTTAGATTCATTAAGAAGCACATGAGCCCGAAATCATCAAGAGATCAAAATAAAATTTGAACTAATACTTTATTCAAACTCAAATTAAACTAAATCCTTTAATTAAAACATAAAAAGGAAACCTAGGTTGCCTCAATCCATTAAAAATAAATAAAAAGCTTCACCTCTTAGCTTCTTAGCCCTAGCTAAGAGGTTTTAGCTCATCTCTAACATCCTTGAACTAGAAGCCTCAAAAACCATAAAAATAACTCTAGAAAAACTTGAAGTAGAATCCGTATCCTAAGCCTCCTTGATGTTGCCCACGTCCTACCATCCCCTAGGAAGAGAGTAGAAGAGTCCTTTTATAGCTTTGATCCGAGAAATTTTAAAGTAGTATTGTACTTGCGCAGCAAAATCCGGATTTGGAGGAGTTCTAGTGCAAAGGACATTGGCCTGTTGGTCGGACCCCTTGTCCGACTGGCTAGAGAAAGTGCCTACAAATACGAAAAACTCTAGAGTGATTTTTACATAGGCCAACCCACCAGCCGACGGGTCGGTCAAGGGGCCGGCCCTCACAATTTCTAGACAGCAAATTTGCTGTTTCTGGGCTGTTTGGCCAGCCGACCGGTCAGGCTCTGACCACAGCAAATGTGGTTTTTTTCACATCTTTTCTTCCTTCGTCTTGTCACGTCTTCCTTACCTCTTGTCCTTTATTCCTTTGATCTTTAAGACGTGTAAGGAGTGCTTTTTATCATCATATAAGTGGGATCTCTCTTGCATTCCTACAATCACAAAACCATGCATTAGTTAAGTCTTTAAACCATTAAAAACATGCATAATGAGTGATGAATTGGGGTTAGAATATGCACAATTCAGAGCTCAATACACCCCCCAACCAGCATTTTGCTAGTCCCGAACAAAACATGCGTGAAGCAAATTCAAATCCCCAAAACCCAACTCTCCTTCAGAAACTATGCTTTTATAAATTCCAAGACATACGAGTGCAAAAATTAGAGAAACTAGGTGATAGAAGCTGAAACCTTAAACTCTCAAAACATAAAAAGTGTTTATATAGAATTCCCGCTGATTGATTGATAAATAAAAGAATTTGGACAAATTCCACCTAGTTACATAGTGAATGTTCATCTCATGAATTTTCGGGATTATCTTCTTTATAGATCAACTAAACTATGGATCTAAAGGTGTACAAATCAACAACAAGCCTATGATAGGAATTTGCCTTACCGTCCTTCCGATGGCTATCACACTACGTCCCATTTCTGCTTTGGTTACGAGTAGACTATCCCTCGGTTGGTAATAGGTAGCCCTTTTTGGAATTTTCCGCCATGTTCTCAATTATTTGCATATTTACATCATTACTTTCCTTTTTATACACATTAGATAGGATTTTTAGAAATCCATATCTTTCGTTCTTTTCCCATGGACAAGGATGGAAAATATCCCGACTTGGTTCCTTAACACCTTAAATCTAAGTCCAGCCAATCCACAAATCCACATAATCCTTTCAAACCATGAGAATCGTGTAACGTGAACTAGGTGCACAAGTGTTCAAACATTCTATCAATCATATAAATAGGGGAATTCACATATAAAACCATTATATTAAAGGTAGTTCAAGACTTACAACATCACTCACTTCGTATCTCCATTTCTTATACTCATATCATCCCAAATGCATAGAAACAAAGTTTTCTAAAAGAGTTTTGAATTTTCAGAAAAATTGAAAATTTTCTACACAAATATTGCTATATTGCTCAAAATATCACAAATTACTAGATTCATTTAGGAATCTCACCCCCTAACCAAAACTTTACATTGTCATCAATGTAAGAAAATATGCAATGAATGCAACACATGAGAGCAATGATAAAATAAAGGGAAGTGAGAAAGAGAGATATCGCCTGAGAAATAGATTGCATGGCAAAATTAACTTTTGGAGATGGATTACTTCACAACTAAATTTATTGATCAAAGCAAATCCTAATGTAATCTAATTCTAAACCGCCCTTCATCATTCTAGGAGGTTAATCCCAAAAACTCATCCAAAAGCATAAAATCAAGCAAAATCATTAGGTGGATCAAAAGGTTTCATAGTAAAGTCATCCACGATCCTGCTTTACAATATACATGTGTGTTAGTGATCCTGATAAGCCACTGAAAATCCCAAAAAGGAATTTCAGCGAGTTCCTTAATGTTTTCATCACATGTATAAGAGGAGACATCATCATATTTGTCAGAAAAAATATGTCTCCATTCAAATTTTCCTACGCAATAATATTGCAAGTATGGGTCTTCCTAGGATTGTTAGAGTTCGGTATGCATGATCCATAGTGGTGTGAAAATATGAATTGATTTCTCATCACAACAAAGTGTTGTTTACACATCCTCCTCTCGGCTAATGTCATATGCCCATACCGACTCTAAAAGTTCAACTACATCCCCTATCATATCAACATTCTTATCAAGGGAGTAGGTCAGGTATTCTTCTAAGTGACCGGAGTAAAGAGGTGAGAGGGACTCATCTTCCACAATTGAATTGATAATGTTTATTTCATGGACCTCCTCATTTTTATCATCTTGTTGGTTGTCAATATTGAAAGCATTTAACTCAATCGTCATATTGCCAAAAGACATTTGGACAACTCCACTCCTACAATTGATGATTGCATTTGAAGTAGCTAGGAATGGGCGGCCAAGTATGACAGGGATTTGAGTGTCAATATTAACCATGGGTCATGTGTCCAAGATAATAAAGTCTACCGGATAGTAGACCTTGTCAATTTGGACAAGGACATCCCCAATCACCCCTCTTGGTATACGAATCGATCGATCAGCAAGTTGTAACGTGGTTTTGGTAGGTTTTAATTCACATAAACCCAATTGTTCATAAATCGAGAAAGGGATTAAGTTCACACTTGCCCCTAGATCAAGTACAGCATGCTTCACCTGGTGGTCTCCAATTATACATGATATTATCGGACTACAGAGATCCTTATAGTTTTTGGGCATCCCGTGATTTATAATGGCACTTACATTCTCTATCAAGAATGCCTTCTTTTGCACATGTATTTTCCTTTTTACCATACAAAGGTCTTTTAAAAATTTGGCATATGACGGTATTTGTTTAATGGCATCCAACAATGGGATGTTGATCTTGACTTGCTTAAAAACCTCTAAAAATTCCTGATATTTATCTTGAGGTTTGGTTGAAATCAAGCGTTGAGGGAATGGAGCAATGTGCCTGTATTCTTTCAATAGTTCTTTTTCATGTATGGCGTTGTTAGGTCCATCATCCTCTTTAGAAGTGTGGACCCTCGCCGTTCCCCGCTCCCACACTACGTTCTCCCTTTTTTTTTCGGGAAAAGAAGAAGAGGTGCGTGAGTGCGAATCGCCGTTTGTGCCACTGGCTTGCCTCGTTCTCGAGGGCTTTGTTTGGTTGTCGTGTTAAGATGGATATGTTTAAATGAGTTTATATAAGACCAGAGTCGCCACTAGCCAGTTACTTCGAATCTACAGTCGGCTAGACCCCGTAGAATTGTTAGAGAAGGGGATCCGAAGATTCCTTCCTCTAAAATGACTCCTTTTGATCTGTGGCCAGAGATTCGAGGTAAGGGATCACGGTTACAGGGTGGGAAGAGGTTAAGCACCCCACACACTGCCCGTACCGAAGTACGGTCTCTACTTCACAGAATCAAACTAACACTTGAAAGTCTGTTTTAATCCTCGTACATTCTCATAGATGACATGACGCATGATTGCAGGTCTGAACAGTAAGAGTTTCTGATGGGCAGGTTCCACTAACAGGCAAGCCCAGAGCATACGCTCGAACTGACAGGTGCTTTATGCGGAATGCATGCTGTGTGTTTGAATGATCAAAGTGCTTGTAGTAATATGTACATGAATGCAGGTCTGAACAGTAAGAGTTTCTGATGGGCAGGTTCCACTAACAGGCAAGCCCAGAGCATACGCTTGAACTGATAGGTGCTTTATGCGGAATGCATGCTGTGTGTTTGAATGATCAAAGTGCTTGTAGTGATATGTACATGAATGCAGGTCTGACCAGTAAGAGTTTCTGATGGGCAGGTTCCACTAACAGGCAAGCCTAGAGCATACACTCGAACTGACAGGTGCTTTATGCAGAATGCATGCTGTGTGTTTGAATGATCAAAGTGCTTGTAGTAATATGTACATAAATGCAGGTCTGAACAGTAAGAGTTTCTGATGGGCAGGTTCCACTAACAGGCAAGCCTAGAGCATACGCTCGAACTGACAGGTGCTTTATGCGAGATGCATGCTGTGTGTTTGAATAATCAAAGTGCTTGCAGTGAAGCAGGGGAGTTGGAAGGAAAGTAAATGTTGCACTTATGCTAGATGCGAATGAGGTGATGCTAGTAAGGAACAGCTAGATGGACGGAGGTGTCGCAAGGATTGGCTTCGAGTGGCTGGATCAAGACTTGGATGGCTTGGGAGACTTGGACCAGTGGTCAGGCTGGGTTGGATCAGGGCTAGGCTCTCCTTGGTGGAGGAACGGGCTAAGGGGTAGAGGGACAGATCACACTCGGGCTGGATGGCTTCGGAGGGATGGATGCTGAAATGGGAAGAGGCTAGGGGTATTTATAGCGTTGGAGAGTGGCAGTTTGCATAAATAATTTTGGGCGGCCACCAGAAAGGACACTCCTCGGTTTCCAGCGCGCGGTACGGTCATGTCTTGGGGCTGCTGTTTTGACTCGGTGGGTTGACTCGGTGAGTTGACTTAGCGGGTCGACTCGGTGATTTGACTCGGCGGGTTGACTCGGCAGGTTGACTCGATGTTTTGACTCGACGGGTTGACTCAGCGGGTTGACTCAATGGGTTAACTCAGCGGGTTGACTCAGCGGGTTGACTCAGTGAGTTTGACTTTTTTAGGATTTTTTGACTGATTTTTCTTATGGGGGGTTTTTTATGCTGATGTTTAGGGGTGGGTTGACTGGGTTCAGGCTTGAGTTGGGCTATGGATTGGGGCTTATAAGGGTGAGTTTGGCTGAGTTTGGACTTGGGATTTGGGGGTATGGTCCTCCATTCATCCAGCTATCTCTACCAACAGTGTAGCCGAAGGTGGGGTGTCTACAGATGCCCCTCTTTGGCAGAGGTTGCGTGCAACTGAATGCCAAAGCGAGTGGACACCCCACTTCTGACTCGGTCATTCATGGATCATGGTCTGAAATCTTTGCTTGCCTTTGCATCTGTGCCAGTTGATCGTCTGGAAATCGATCACTCGCACATACCGCGGAAGTTTAGAGAAAACGTTGCGATTGTCCCTGCAGTTTGCTGCAACCTGGGTACCCAATCGCAACCCTTCCATTCCCGATCGGTACTAACATCGGATAGGTATAGCAGAGCCTCTACGTCGCTAGTCTTACGAGGTTACTGACCCTGAGACTGATTGTGATGTTTGATGTTTTCCCAGATCACTCCAGGAGTACTTGTTTCACTTGACTGTCAAAGTGGTTAGATGCCCTGCGTCATGTAGTCTTACGGGATTCTACTACGCCGACTTGGACTCAATCAAGGTACTTCAGGCATCCACGCCTAGGTATGTGCGGGTGAACTCTTTCCACCCGATCTGCTGGTTTTGATGCTTGGTTTGCAATTCATTCTTTCCTTGATCATTGTGGTCTGGAATCTTTGTTATCCTTTGTATCTGAGTCAATTGATTGTCTGGAGATTGATAACTCGCACATACCGCGGGAGTTTGGAGAAAACGTTGTGATTGTCCCTGCATGCGCTGCAACCTGGGTACCCAATCGCAACCCTTCCATTCCCGATCGGTACTAACATCGGAAAGGTACAGCAGAGCCTCTGCGTCGCTAGTCTTACGAGGTTGCTGACCCTGAGACTGATTGTGTGCTGTTTGATGTTTTCCCAGATCACTCCAGGAATACTTGTTTCTCTTGACTGTCAAAGTGGTTAGATGCCCTGCGTCATGTAGTCTTACGGGATTCTACTACGCCGACTTGGACTCAGTCAAGGTACTTTAGGCATCCACGCCTAGGTATGTGCGGGTGAACTCTCTCCACCCAATCTGCTGATTTTGATACTTGGGTTACAATTCATCGTTTCCACCTGTTCAAATGATTTCTTTGACCGAGCCTTTTAGCTTTCATCTTTTCGTATCTTGGCATGTGGTACGACCGCACTGACACTGGAGTTCAGTTCGACCATACTTTGAGTGCATTGGATCCGATGGTCTCCGGGAAACCGCGAGACATCGGATCTTATTTGATTTTTATGTTGGCTCCTACCCAGAGATATGGGAGATCTCCTGGTGTTTTGGAGGCAGAACACTTTATTGGGAAAATATTTTTTGGATTTTTTGAAAAGATACCCACTCTGGGGAGTGATACTCCGTGGGGTTTTTATTTACAAATAGAGATATATTTTTTTTATCTTTTTGAAATGGAAATCTAGTTTGCATGCGCCTCCACTAGGGATGCCTGTGGGGTCTTTGGCTAACCGGCTTTTATTTTGAAAGCAGGTAAATATGATGATTGATGCGATGGGTGCTAATGCATGGAGATGCGTATGTGATGATGGATGCATGGCTTGGCTCATTCTCTTTCAGTTTGATGATTTTGCTTTTGCTGGAGATGCAGAGAATTTTGAGCTTATTGTTTGCGGGGTTGTGCTCCCCTGGGGATTTTCCTTTTTTTTTTAATACGGGTGTTTTGTCAGCGGGTTGGTCAAGATCCCGACCCGTGATCGATCAGGTCCGTCGTCCCAAGATGCTGTTTCTTTACTAATGAGAATGTACGAGGATATTATCCGACTTCAAGATGTTCTTCTGGGCATAAATGCGATTGAGACGGTGCTTGTTCGCTAGCTTTGGTCAAGATTCCAATTTGCGGGCGATTGGATCCGTCATCCTAAATTGTGAAGAGAGTGGAGTTCAAGACTCCTGAAGTGTAGTGCTGGGGGATAGTGACAATTTTTGTGATTTTTTACAAATATTTGGTCCAAACCTTTACCTGAGTGGTCAGGATAGAGATCGGTTAAGGAAAACAAACGAAATATTTTTGTGATTTTTGAAAATATTTGATTTGAAAGCAAGGGAAATATTTTGTGATTTTTACAAATATTTGATTTGAAAGCAAGGGAAATATTTTTTGTGATTTTCGCAAATATTTGATTTGAAAGCAAGGGAAATATTTTTGTGATTTTTGAAAAGGTAATTTTGCAATGTTTTGGTATTTTGTGATTTTTCTGAAATGCAAGGAAAGATGTGGGATTTTCATCCACTTCCAGCCTTCTACTGCTGGTAAGGCACCCGATCCATTTTACATCAGCGAGCAAGACCAGTCTCACACAGTTAAGTGCCGTAGTTTTACATCTTCGGATGAGGAGATTTTTTAGGGTTTTCAGTTAACACACCCACAAAGTTGCCTGTTCCTTATGTGCAATGCACATAGACCACGTATCGTCTGACGGACTCCTTCGGCCACAAAATGAGCCACATCCTCACATTTCCCTTAGTCAATCCAGTTTGGGGCCTTACGTTGCTCACAATTCCGTGAGGGTGCGCTCCACCTCCCAACGGCCTTAATCCCCTTCATGAGTTTTAGGAACAGGGAACATCCTGTCAGATTCAACAGTGACTTCCAAATCAAGGTTGTCTATCACGGTGCGTTCAACACGAACAGGATTGCGGGGTTCTGCCCGCATCAGCCTTTACCTGTTTAAAAAATTTCGGACACCCGTACGATCAAGTGTCAGCCATGTCTGGAACATGTTAGGAAAGAAAGCCCCCGAGAAGTTAATCCCAGTGTAGTTTTAGGTCTTCGGACCACTGGGGATGAATTTGTGCAGTTGAAATTGATGGTAAATTTTTTTTTTTAAAGGTTCCAGAGTTCAACTCAAGTGGTTGGGATTGATACTGGTTTTTATGGAAAACTCAAAAAATCTTTTTGGTATTTTGGAAATGATCCAGGTCATCAGATCCTGGCTTGAACGGTTGGGATCGATGCCAGTTTTTATTAAAAATCTCTCGGGATGTTGATCCCGACGTAGTTAAGGTCTTCGGACCAAAAAACTTTATATACATGCTGAAAGTACATTCTTTTTGTGATTTTTGAAAAATATTCTGAGTCATCGATTTTGATTTTGAGGGTCGAGATCGATGCCCATTTTTATTAAAAATCCCTCGGGATCTTGATCCCGACGTAGTTTAAGGTCTTCGAACCCTAAATATGTATAAGACAGTAGCAATCAAGGTGGGAGATTCCGGGGATTCTCCTTAGAATGGTTCAGATCATCAGGTCATGCCTTTAGATGGTTGAGATCGCTGTTTAACCAAGTCAATTCTCTTTCTTTTTTCTTGAAAATTCCATGGAACTTTTTCCACATCATCAAGCCAATTTCTCACCAATTTCTCACAAGATGAGATTTTGGTGAGATTCCTTACTTTTTCTCACCATTCTCTTACATCACTTCATTCTTACAAGGAGGTACAAGATTCACTTGCAACCACCCTTCCCAAGGAGGAGTTCTTCCCAAGGAGAGGGGGTGAGAAGTCGTTTCAACTAGGTGGGAGGTAGGACGGCCCCCTGGGCGCCGCCCAAGCCGTCCCTGCCCTCTGGTTTCTTCAGTGGGTCGGGTAAAGGGGTGCACCCCCCTTTTCTATATAACATGGGGCACCTTTACCCCCTCCAATGTGTAATCTCTCTTTTCTCTCTCATACTCTCTCTTTCTTCAAGTTTTCTCTCTCTTTTGGTGGTTCTTTGCTTCTCTCAAGTGGTGGGCCTTAGAGAAGTTTTGGGACAGCAAGGTGGTCCCTCTTTGGTGAGTGGTAAAGGTATGGACCACTCCGTTTCTCTTTTGTCTTTTTCCTTCTTCATTGTTTCTCATGGTTCCTTTCTTTTCTTCATGTAGCTATTTCAAAAGAAGTGAAGGTGGGCCCAAGTGTTCTTGACCTTTTTCTAGATCACCAATCTCTTTTAAAGGTGGTGCATGGAGAAGGACATTGCAAGCTTTCCATTTCATTTTTTCTTTTCTTCTTTTCATACTCCCTTCATGTGTATGTAAAGGGTAATTTTGCTATGTCCATCAAGTGTGCATGGCAAAATATCCTATCTTTCTTTATGGGAGTTGAGCCTCTTTTCATGTGTATCAAATGGGCTTAAAGTGAAGTCATGGCCCTTGGTGTATTTGATGGGCCCAATGCTTCATTTTGGGCTCCCTCTTACTTTCTCTTTCTTGTCATTTCCTTTGGAGCTTTCATTTTCTTTTCCATCTTCTTTCCAAGGTTTGGGCTCATGGGCATGGTAGGGCCCATCTCAAGTTTTGGGCTCATGGGGCTCACTTTAGGTGACCCCATCTTTCTTCACATGTGTATGGACCAAGGTGACTAGCCCATTCTTCACTTGGATTTCAAGTGGGCTAGATTTCTTAGTTGGGCCTTTATGGACAGGTAGCCCAAATCTTCCACCATCTCTTGATTATGATGTACATCCTTGTACAAAGTGTGGTGGCTTCCTTGGAGTTTTTCCATATGGATGGGCTTTTGGGCCTTCATTGAAGCTTGGATTTCTTTGGACCATATGTGCACCACTACACTTTGTCCATGTAGGCTTTTTTCCTTTCATGCCTTTTCTTTTGATGGATGGAGGACTTGAGTTACTTGATCATCTACAAGTCCCATGAGTGAGTTGTTTCAACAATCTCACTAAGTTTAAATGGTTTTTTTCTTGTGGTAGGAAAATGGTTTCCAAGGGTTTCCTTTAATGTCATAAATCTCAAATGGATGATTCCTCTTCAAGTGAGCTATCCATGCAACCATAGCTCCTTGAACTTCCTTTGGGGTGCTTGGTGGGTCATCCACCATCATTCTCAAATATGAGTGATTTTTCTTCTAATTTGTGAGAAAGAATGACACCCATAAGTTGCCCAATTTTGTCCCATGCTTTGGGGCATTTTGGATTTTGATCTTCAAGTTAGCTATGTATGTCATTCTTAGCCATTTTCTTGATGGTTGGGTGACTCACCAAGCCATGTCTTCTTGTGCTCAAATGGTCCCCCTTTTTGGTAAAGAAATTGGTGCACATAAGTTGCCCAAACTTGTCCTTTCATGGGCATTTCCAATTTTGATTATTCACGTGGGCTATGTGCATCAAAATTTTTACCATTAGCTTCTTTGATTCATATGTTTGTGGGTAGACCGCCATGTTGTTCTTTCATCAAAATGGTGCACATAGGGATGCCCATGGTTAACCCATGAATGGGTCCTCATGTTTTTTTTTTAAGTGGGCTATGTGCTCCTTTCAATCCATTGAGGTGAGGCATTTGGGTTGCTCTTGGGGGCCCATTTCCTTCCTATTCCCCACTTGTCCATGTACATGTGTAAAAAGATGGAAACATCTTAAGTGAGAATCATGGCCTTGGCATAAAAAGTGGATCAATCCTTGGCCACATATGGACTTTGTAGAGGGATTTCTCATGTGAAGTAGGATTCTTATCCCTTGTTGATCTCATGAGACTTGAGTGTATTTGTTGTCCAAAGTATGTCCTTGGATGATGGACTTTCTTTGCCTAAGGCATGGCATGCAACCTTCTTTAAGGTGGGCCTTGCCTTCTTTAATGGGCCCAATACATACCCTAGGTAACACATGGAGTCAGACTTTGGATTTTGCATTTGAATGTGAGTCCAATCCCATGGGTTTCCTGGATGATGATTTGGATTTTAAAGGGTAAGGGATAGGGACTTACCTTGCCAAGCTTGTAGGATTCAATGGCGGACGGTACCAGAGGACGTCGAGTGATTGATGAGGATGATCCCACCTTCATCATCCGTCGAGGGGCCCATATGTGTTCTTTGGCTCAAGAGCACCAACCTCTTCCCACCATCAAGGGTCGAGGTACCAGAGACCACTGGGACAACTGGGTGAAACATCCACAGCCTTTACTTGAACGAGTATTGGCTGACACTCCTTTTGCTGGCCTCCTTACCTTACGCTTCCATAACAGTGCCAACCGCATGATGCTCGTGGCTCTTTGCAAGAGGTGGCGGGACGAGATCCACACCTTCCAGCTCGCTTGTGGTGAATGGGGAATAACTCCCCTAGATATTTATATGCAAATTGGCTTTCCATTTCATGGGGCAGTTGTTCCCCAAGTCAGCTCTCTTGCTCCCATCACTTCCACTGACTGGCTACGGCTTGTTGGTGATGTCCCGCCCGAAGATGAGTTCCAAGGCCATCAAGTAAAGATGCGATGGTTCTACAACACTTTTGCCTCCGTCATCCCCACTACCGAGCTAGAGGCCCTCCACAAAGCACGGGCCATGATCACTTATACCTTCGGGTCCTTCCTTCTCTGCCACGCCAATGAGAGGGTCGATCCTAAATTTCTTCGCTTGGTTGAGGATCTTCACCACCCCTACAATTGAAACGGGGCTATCCTGACTCATATTTTTCAGGGTCTGGATAAAACCAGTCGGAATAGTCGATCCTACACAGGTTTCTGGCCTGTCGTTGAGGTACTTCTTCTTTCTCCTTTCTTCGAGACATTTACCCTCTTCCTCTCTCTAATTGTTAGGTGTGCCCTTGCCCAGACTTGCTTTTATGACCATTTTTCCCACCTCGCGCCGAGGATGCGAGACGACATTGAGCCATCTTTGTATCGCCACATGTACTGGCATCAACAAAACCGACAGCGGAACTCTCGAGTTTCTGGGGACAACTGGCGTATTGACATAGACGAATTGACTGTTGAAGATGTAAGTATCTTGCTTTCCTTATCCCTCATGCTGTACTGTAATTGATCGTGATGATCTCCCTTGTTGTAGCTTGCTCGGATGCCATACGCCAACTTTCCACTCTACTACACCCCTCAGCGTGTGGAGACCTATGATGCTTCATGCCTCCGGATCATGCTTTCCGACGCTGAATCATTTCAGTGGTATCTGGGTGAGAGGCTGCTTCGATAGATTACCAGAGTGGCCAAAGTCCCTTGTTCTGCACCTCCTCCAGCTGCTCAGATCCCAGCTGATGAGATAGCTGATGCTCTTATGGGTCAGCCCGGGTTTCGTTTCACGATCCCGGATCGCGATTATGATGAGTGGTACTTGTTGTATGGCCAGGGGCCTCTGCTTCCTCCGCTCTATGTTTCTGGGGGCCGTCGCAGATATGCTGGAGGCTCGGTGACAGCTCCTTTGATGGATCTTCATCATCGAGAGCGGGACGAGAGGAGGGACAATGACGACTATGTTGGCGACCTGTAGCTTGCTTCTGTGTTCAGCTTACTTGATGTATGATCTTCTTCTTTTTGCTTTTACCTTCTTCTGTATAAAAAATCTTCTGAATGAATATACAATCATTGACTTGTCTCAAATTCCTTGATGATGTCTGCACGCTTTGACTTCTGATTCATTTCTTAATGACTTGTGGGAGATGAGACTTCTTAATTGCATGGATGATGACTTGAATGGTTCAAATGGCTTGAGTTGGCCCTGTGGGCCCACTTGATGATCAGATCTTGGATTCTGACCCTTCTTTTGATGATCAAACCCCTGGTCTTGCTATTTGATGACCCATGCGAGCTCTTCCATGGTTTGGATCGTAATAACCTAGTCTTCGAATGGCTCAGATTGCTTGTGGCCCTCTCTTGATCATCTTTCCCTCTTTGACTTGATCAGACCCATTTTGGTCGCAGTGCTTCGTGATTGGATAGGTGGGGTACCTTCCAAATGATTCTGATCAACCTTAATCGAAATCTAGAGTGGATTGGGGCCTTGGGCGGCCCTCAGGATGCCATGTGCTGATGTCGATTGTCAGCCTCACCTACCAACGACCATGGAGCCAATCCTACGGAGAGAGAGGGAGCGCGTCCGTACGGGCGGCCCAGAGCGGGCCTGCCCAAGGCTCGCCTCTTGTGCGGCCTGGGCTGGCTCGTGCTCGGACATTCTTCACAGTCCACTGCCTTTGTCCCCTCATTCCCTGCACGTCCGGGTTCGATTGCAGCCATGAATATTCTCCTTGTCTCATCTTCCCTCCTCCTTTTGTCTTTTTCTTGGTTTGTCTTTTCTCAAGCAATGGATGGTGGAGATTTAGGAGCTGTGGGGGCTGTCCATGGTGGGTCCCACACTTCAGAAAGTGTTGAAGGCTTTAATGATGGAGGGATTTCTTTAATGGATGGTGGAGATGGTGCATTGAATGGGGGCATTGATGAGGGGTTAGGGATGGTGGTTGGTGGAGCTTTGAATGGCCCCATTAATGGCAGCCATGCTGAAATTTCAGATTGGATTGGGTCTTTGATTGTGAGAGAACTGGATGGTATGGATAAGATGAGGAGATGGGACATAGGTGAGGCTATGCATCCCTTGAATGTGGGCCACCTAGATGATGTGATTGTTGGTGGTGATGGGGGTATGATGGACATAGATGGGCTGATCTCATGTCTGGACGGTATGGATGGTTCAGATGATACCTTTGATGGTTTGGATGCTCTTGATGATGGCCGAGATGTGTGGCATACTTGTTTGGGTGGACTTGATGTGATCATTAATGATGTCCCCCTGATGATGGACGGTGTGGATGCCTTGATGATCCCTTTGATCGGCTAGGATGATGACTGGATTCATGATTTCCTGTTGGAGAGGGCCGCAGGTCTAGATCTGACCATTGATTCTTTGATCGGGGTGGGTGGGACCCTTCTTGATGGTTCAGATGTATTTTTTGATGGTCAGATTGGCCAGGATGCCACGATGTGTGGTGTGATCTTCACCGATAACCCTTTTGCTGGAGAGTATCGTCCTTCTCCTGATCGACGGTCTTTTGCGCACTCTGTTCATGAGGTGGGCAAGTCTTCTCATGCGGCTGAGGTTATGACAGTTTCAGACAGTGATGGAACTATATCAGACATAGCCGCTACTGAGGGCAGGTCAGGGGCTGTCGAGTCTGCAGAGGTTCCAGCTTTTCCTTCTCCTTCGCCCGTTGATCTCCGATCCTCGATGAGCTGTCATTGATTTCTGGGCCTTTTGTTCTGGAGGGGGTTCCAGTGAGGACTTGTCAGCTGCTTCCTCGTCCTTCTTGCTCGCCACGGCTGCTTGCTTGGCTTGATAGTTTGTCAGCTTATGAGATTTGGGATTTGGAGTCCTATGGCTTCGGCAGTCTGATCCACATGGTTAGAGTTGACATTGATTGGAGGATGCTTGGAGCTGCGTTGATTGACTGGGTCCCTTCGTTGAACTTGTTCGCGTTTAACGATATGGAGATGGGACCCTCTTTGGAGGAGCTTGCACGCTTGACAGGCCTACCTTGGGATTATACTCAGTATTTCTTGCCGAAGACTGCCACACCGCAGAACTGGTTCAGGATCCCCTATCTTGTTCGGCCTGCAGCTGCCGGCCAGGATGCTGTAGTGTTCTCCTTGGACTTACTGTATGATCTTTTTTCAAGTCCTCGGAGTGTGGCCAATTCTATCCTTGCTCGGAATGCACTGATGTTCTGCTTGATAGCTGAGGTTCTGTTCTCGGGATGGCGCAGGTCCCAGACTCCTTTGCTTTTTGAGGTGATGAGCCGAGCTATCCGACGGCAGGGGATCATTTCTCTCATCTTGGCCGAGCTGTTTAATGGGCTGACTGACTGTTTCCTGGGCCGCACTCGTGTCCTTCGCGGCTGCTGTGCATTTCTTTAGGTATCTTTTTTGTACCTTTCCTTTCTTGCTTTTTAGGAATTGCTTTGCTCTAGTTGAACTTCTTTTCCTTCTTATGATCAGGTTTGGCTATGGGAGCGTCTTTCTCTGACCGTTCCTGTACCCTTCCCTGACACCTGTCGCCCAGACCTTATGCGGCACATCATGGAATTTCTTCCTCCTACGGCTAGGCCCTTATATCGCAGGATGTTCGCTGATCTTCGTGACTGAAATGTTCGTTGGGAGTCATCTTGGCTTTCACTTCCTCTAGTGCTTTGCGATGCACGCCGCCTTCCTCTGATGCTGGTAGGCTTTCGATCTTACTTTTCCTACCACCCTACCCGGTTCTTGCGGCAGTTTGGGTACGAGCAGGATGTTCCTCTTTTTGCTTTTATGGGTATCGGGCGCCGAGCGCTTCCATCTAGGATCTCTGACTTTAGGACTCGGGTCGATGGATCTTGGGCGAGTTATTTGACTGCTGATCTGCTTGGTTTTGAGTTGCGGGCCTTTCCGATGGCGACCGCCCCATATCAGTACTGGGTTGCTGAGCAATCTTTGTATCGACGTATCCCTTGCTGGCACCAGATTGCTGATGAGGATGAGCAGGATATCCTTGGAGATGTGTTGAGCTCTTAATTGTGCATATTCTAACCCCAATTCATCACTCATTGTGCGAGGTTTGCATGATTTACAGACTAATCTAATGCATGTTTTGTGATTGCAGGTTTGAGAGTGAACTCCGCCTAATTGAAGATGAAGAGACCTTGTTTAGGACCTTGGATGAAGACCCAAGGTGGGCCGAAGAAAGAAAGAAGCAAGGAAAGAACGAAAGAAGCAAGAACAAGGAGAGAAAATAAAGAAAAAGAAGAAAGAAAACTGACCGACCGGTCTTGACCGGTCGGCCAAGAGAGCCAGACCGGTCTAGACCGGTCAGCTATGCACGCTGGAATGTAGCTGAACAAGCCCGACCGGTCTTGACCGGTCGGCCATGCCTACTGGAGTGTTGCTGAAGAGGCCAGACCGGTCGTGACCGGTCGGCCAGCCAAGTCCTACCGGCCCAGATCGGTCGGCCATGCATAAAATTTAAAAGTTTCTATTCCTGGGCCGATTTTCTCTGCGCACTGCGTAACTCTTACGTAGATTCTCGATCTTTCTGAAGTTGTGGAGCCTCCTTACTATAAAAGGACACCTAGGGATCGTTCCTAGGGTATCTAAGAAGGGTGGAAGCAAGCTTGGAGGCGGCGGAAGTGAATTTCGGAGTTCCACAACTCCCTCTAGTTTGTTTTGCTGTTTTTATGAACTTTTTAGTTGTTTCATGTTTCCTTGGATCATGAGCAGCTAAACCTCTTAGCTAGGGCTAAGAGGTGAAGCTTGTAGTGGATCCAAGATGTTTCAATTCGTAGTTAGTTGGTTTTAAGTGTGGAATTCATGATTATGAACTATGGTTTGAAGTTTATACAAGTTTTTAAGTAGTTTTTCTTAGTCTTATGATGACTCATGGATGTTTGGGAGAATTACTTAATTTCTTAATTGGTTTGTATCAGTCTAGACCTGTATGATTCGAGGAATCGGAGTGCGCTCTAGGACTATGATCTTCATGAAGGGACTTCCTACCAAAGTTCTATTTTTTTGATTTTCTGAAATATGTATGGACTGTGCATGTGATTTGAATCAAGTTCAAATCCTGATCTAGCCTTGTCTTGTGACAGGACTTGAGGATGGTTATGATTGTGAACTGGACCTTTTGGAAAGGGGAATGACCTATGCAATTGAGCATGCTCAGCTCAGCCTACATTGAGTGAATCTTATGCATAGAACTTACATATGACAGATTGTTTGGTTTAACAGCTCTATCATCCGACTAGATAGATCTTAATATCGATTCTAGTTGAGAGAATGAGAAACTACAGCGGATTGAACATCAAGGATTGCTACAAGTGGATCCTTGAACCCCTAGTGCCTTTTTATAATTGTCTACATTCAAATTAGTTTAAAATTGCTATTCACATCAATTCTATTCAAAATCTGTTTATTAGCTTTCAATAGACACTTTTAGATGTGTTTGTGAAATCCTACATAAGTCCCTGTGGATCGACCTCGGTCTTACCGAGTTTATTACTACATCGCAACCCTACACTTGGGGAAGCGAACAAGTTTTTGGCGCCGTTTCCGGGGATTTTGATGGTTTTTCACAAATTTCTGAAATCAGTATCTATTTAGGATTTTTATTTTTAGGATTTTAGGACTAACTTAGTTTGTTTATTTGATTTTTATTTTCAGGGATTTCTAGGAAGCTGAAGAAGATACAAGGGATTCAAGTGCCGAATCAGGTTTTATCTTTCTAAACCTTACTCTTCTCCTTCTCCTATTCATTCCTATCTTATTCATCTCTTGTAGAGTGGGTGGAGACTCCTTTTGGATCTCTGAAAGGTCGGCCTTGTGCCACCTGGATTCCTATTGGTCGGCTCTACCGTCTTGGATCACCTTGTGCTCAGAGATTTCTTTTCTCACCTCTACTCCTCTTTCTCCTTTTTCTGCACTTTTTCTCAAAAGATTCAAAGAGTGGGTGGGGAGTTCTTTGAACCCCTATTGACCAGGAGAAATCGGTCTCTATCCTTGCTTCTGGCTTAGCCATTGCAAGACACCTTGTGCTTCGGTCTTAGAGAAAAGTAAAGAAAGGGAGGAAGAATTCTTCTTTCTTTTTGTTTCTTATTTTTTGGTTTTGCATGCCACATTGGGCTCGGGATTCCAATAACCGACTCATAAGTGATGGGGGGATAGTAGAAGGAATTGACAAAGAACCACGTGCTAGGAGACATATAAACTCTCCAATTTTGTCTGAAAATATGGCTGCAAATCAACCTAATCCGGGCCAAACCCAAACTGAAACAGGGGAGAATGTGGTTGAGAATGTTCCCCGACCTAGGACTTTACGTGATTTCTTGCAACCCGCAAGAGCGAGCACTCCCTCATGCATAGTTTTTCCACAAAATGCAGGAAATGTGGATTTGAAACTGGGAGTGATCCAACTTCTCCCTAAATTCTATGGATTAGACAGTGAAAGTGCCTATCAACACCTTAAGGAGTTTGATGAGGTAGTCACCACCATGCACTTTGCAAATGTGACTGAAGATGTAGTAAGACTCAAATTCTTTCCTTTCACTCTTAAAGATAAAGCCAAGGGTTAGCTTTATGCATTGAGGCCAAGATCAATTGGTGCATGGACTGATATGCACAGAGAATTTATAAAAAAAATTCTTCCTTACTCACAAAACAAACATGTTGAAGCGCCTTATCATGAACGTTGCCCAAAAGGAAGATGAAACCTTCTTCCAATGTTGGGAGAGGTTTAAGGACTTATTAAATGCATGCCCACATCATGGCTATGAAATTTGGTGGGTTATAAGCTTTTTCTATGAAGGACTGACTTCACCCATGCACCAATTTGTAGAAATGATGTGTAATGGGGAGTTCATGAATAAGGAAGCTGATGAAGCATGGGATTATTTGGAAGAATTGGCTGAGAATGCACAGGCTTGGGACACATCGAAACCAACAAATTCCACGACTGGCCAACAAAAGGAAAAGGGGGGAATGTATGTCTTATCAGAAGAAGATAGCATAAGTGCACGGGTGGCTAGCCTCACAAGAAAGGTCGAAGCCATGGAATTAAGGAAAAGTGAAGCGATCAACTCCACTGATGTTGAAACTGTTTGTGGAATTTGTGCTGGAAATCAACATACTACACAAGATTGCCCTACAATTTCAGCAGTTCAAGGCATCTTACAAGAACAAACAAATGCCATAAACAGTTATCAATAGCAATTTGGTGCTCCAAACTCAAACACGTTTAATCCTAATTGGAAGGACCATCCCAACTTCAGTTGGAGGAATGGACCCACTGCAAATGCAAGCAACACTCCAAAAGTATCATTAGAGGAGATGTTGGGTGCATTCGTATCGGTCCAAGCTGAGTATAATAAGACAAATTCTCTAAAAAATAGATGGGTTCATGTAAGAGCAATTAAAATTCAATCAAAATTCAACTCAAGCCATCAATGAATTGAAAACATCACTGGCTAGAGTTGAATCTCATCTTAGTGTTAGAGAGAAGGGCACACTTCCTGCCCAACCTCTTCCTAACCCAAGAACCCAGTTTGAGATACAAGACGCAAGCTCATCCTCCCACCACACGGAACATGTTCAAGCTATCACTACTTTGAGATGTGGGAAAGAAATTGACAAATCCAATCCGGTGAAGACCCCAAAGCCTAAGGATCCAGAAATTTCTAAAGAAGATGATAGCTCGAACAATACCCCACAAGAAAAAGAACCGGAAAGGCAATACAAGCCAGTTGCTCCATTTCCACAAAGGTTGATTTCACCTAAACCTTTAGATAAAAATCTGGAAATTTTAGAAGTATTCAAGCAGGTGAAGATCAACATCCCGTTGTTGGATGCAATAAAACAAATACCATCTTATGCCAAATTTCTAAAGGAATTATGTACAGTCAAAAGGAAACACAATGTTCACAACAAAGTCCTTTTGACAGAGAATTTGAGTACCATTATCAAACAAGAGGTGCCCCAAAAATACAGGGATCCGGGTAGTCCAACCATCTCATGCATCATAGGAGACTACCGGATCAAACAAGCTCTGCTCGACTTGGGGGCAAGTGTGAATCTCATTCCATACTCGGTCTACGAACAACTTGGGTTAGGTGAATTGAAACCCACCAAAACCACACTCCAACTTGCTGATAGATCCATCCGTATACCGAGAGGAATGATAGAGGATGTTCTAGTCCAAGTTGATAAATTCTACTACCCAGTAGACTTTATTGTCTTGGATACACATCCTGTGATAGGCACCGGTGCTCAAATTCCTGTCATACTTGGACGACCGTTTCTAGCTACTTCAAATGCCATTATCAATTGTAGAAACGGACTTGTACAAATGTCCTTTGGAAATATGACCCTTGAGCTTAACATATTTGATTTATGCAAACAACCACGGGAGATTGATGATGATGTCCACGAACTAAACATGATCGAATCATTCGTGGAGGATACAGTCCCCTTATCACTATCTTTCGACCCTTTGGAGACATGTGTGGCCCATTCTCATGAGATAAATGATGACACAACACTAGAGATGATGCCAGTGCTTGATAATAAAAGATGGAGGGCCCTATTTGAGCCTTTGCCTGTAAACGAGAACAAGGCCCTCCCATCCAACATCAAGGCACCAACACTCGACCTAAAACCATTACCAAGTGAGCTGAAATATATTTATTTAGGTCGAGATTAGACATATCTAGTGGTGATTTCTTCTCACTTGGATAAGGAACAAGAGAGTAGGCTAATAGCCACTCTATTAGAGCACAAGAGTGCCATTGGATGGTCAATTGCGGATCTTAAAGGCATAGACCCACTGATTTGTAGTCATCGCATACACCTTGAAGAGAATACGAAGACATCTAGGCAACCACAAAGACGACTAAATCCAAACATGAAGGATGTGGTTAAGGCCGAAGTAGTAAAGTTATTGGATGTGGGTATTATTTACCCAATATCCGATAGCCAATGGGTGAGCCCAACTCAAGTGGTGCCTAAGAAATCCGGAATAACCATCGTAGCCAATGCCAATAATGAACTCGTGCCAACTAGAGTCACTACCGGTTGGAGAATGTGCATTGACTACAGGAAGCTAAACACTGTCACGAGGAAAGACCACTTCCCCCTACCATTTGTTGATCAAATTTTAGAACGGTTGGCGGGTCATTCCCACTTTTGCTTCCTTGATGGCTATTCAGGGTACAACCAAATAGAAATTGCCCGTGAAGACCAAGAAAAGACTACATTCACATGTCCATTTGGCACTTTCGCCTACCGACGGATGCCGTTTGGACTATGTAATGCCCCTGCCACCTTTCAGCGTTGTATGATGAGTATTTTTTCTGACATGGTGGGGACCATTCTCGAAGTCTTCATGGATGATTTTTCCGTATTTGGTTGTAGCTTTGATGAGTGCCTTGAGCACTTGAAGTCTGTGCTGAAAAGATGTGAAGAGAAGAACCTTGTGCTCAATTGGGAGAAGTGTCACTTCATGGTTCAAAAGGGAATTGTACTTGGTCACATCGTTTCACAAAATGGAATCGAGGTGGACAAAGCGAAAATTGATCTTATCTCTAACCTTCCACCACCCAAGAGCATACGAGATGTACGGTCCTTTTTAGGACACACAGGATTTTACAGAAGGTTCATAAAGGACTTTAGTTCACTCTCTCGCCCTTTATGTAACCTACTTCAAAAGGAAAATTCATTCGAGTGGAATGAAGAATGTCAAAAGGCCTTTACCACCCTTAAAGGTATGTTAACATGTGCTCCCATAATGCAACCACCTGATTGGAGCATTCCTTTTGAGATTATGTGCGATGCTAGTGACTATGCTATTGGGGCCGTGTTAGGTCAAAGAAAAGAGAAAAAGCCATGTGTCATCTACTATGCAAGTAGAACCCTAAACTCAGCCCAAGCAAACTAAACCACTACTGAAAAAGAACTTTTAGCCGTAGTTTTTGCCTTGGACAAGTTTAGGTCCTACTTGATTGGATCCAAGATCATTATATTCACTGACCATGCCGCGCTTAAGTATCTTCTTTCTAAGAAGGATGCTAAACCACGGTTGTTAAGATGGATCCTTCTACTCCAGGAATTCGACATAGAAATACATGATAAGAAAGGAGTAGAGAATGTAGTAGCTGACCACCTCTCTCGACTTGTCCTCACTGATTCCCCTGAAACGACTACAATCAATGACATGTTCCCAGATGAACAACTTTTTGCTGTTTCCCAATTGCCATGGTATGCGGACATTGCTAACTATCTTGCTACAGGTACAACTCCTACATATTGGAAAAAGCAAGATAAGGATAAATTCTTCACGGAGGTGCGGAAATTCCTATGGGACGACCCATACTTATTCAAGTATTATCCCGATCAAATCATAAAGAGATGTGTGCCAGATGAGGAACAACAAAGTATCATCTCCTTCTGTCATTCTCAGGCATGTGGTGGCCACTTTTCGGCTAAAAAGACCACAGCGAAAATTCTGCAATGTGGGTTTTATTGGCCCACCATGTTCAAAGACACACATGAGTTTTGCAAAGTAAGTGAACCTTGTCAGAAATTAGGAGAAATCTCCCGTAGAAATATGATGCCACTCAATCCCATCTTAATAATCGAAATTTTTTATTGTTGGGGCATCGATTTCATGGGTCCATTCCCATCTTCTTTTGGAAACCTATACATCTTGCTTACCGTTGATTATGTTTCCAAATGGGTCGAGGCCATCCCTTGCCGGAATAATGACCATAAAACGGTCATTCATTTTTTAAAAGAGAATATTCTTTCCCGGTTTGGAACGCCTCGAGTCATCATAAGTGATGGAGGGTCTCATTTTTACAATCGCCCTTTTGAAACCTTAATGAAGAAATATGGCGTAACACACAAAGTGAGCACTCCCTATCACCCACAAACTAGTGGACAAGCTGAGATATCCAATAGGGAGATTAAACACATTTTAGAGAAAACGGTGAATCCCGATCGCAAGGATTGGTCACTTCGGCTTACCGATGCGCTTTGGGCTTACCGTACTGCTTTCAAAACCCCTATTGGAATGTCTCCCTATAGACTTGTCTATGGGAAGGCTTGTCACTTGCCTGTGGAGTTGGAACATAGGGTATATTGGGCTATTAAGAAGATGAATTTCAATTCTGACAAGGCAAACTCGTTACGCAAACTAAAATTGAATGAACTTGCAGAAATTCGGAATGAAGCTTATGAGAATGCGAGAATTTACAAGGACAAGACGAAGATATTCCATGATAAGAATATTCTTCGCAAGACATTCACGATCAATCAAAAAGTCCTCATGTATAATTCTTGCTTACACCTATTTCCGGGAAAATTGAGATCTCGATGGATCGGTCCCTACATTGTGCAAACTGTCTATCCATATGGGACCGTCGAGCTGTTGAATCCAAGGAACAGCAACATTTTTAAAGCGAATGGGCAGCGATTAAAGTCATTCTTTGAGAAATTTCCTTCAAAAGGTATGTCCATACCCCTGAATGATCCTGTGTATCAGGATGATTGATCTCCTAGTCTGACGGAGGTATAGAGTAGTTAGGATTAGGATTTTGTTGCTTTGGTTTACTTTTGCTTAGGTCTGTTAAAAGGAGGAGGAATTCCAATTTTCACCTGTCAGGTACTCTCACTCCTCACTCCCTTTATGTTCACATTGCTCTCATGTTTGTTTACTGCACTTCTTTTACATTGAGGACAATGCAAGATTTGGTTGGGGGGTGTAGGATCACTTGGATAAATCCAGCGTTTTGTAACATTTCAAGCAATTATGTGGAAATTTTTTTGATTTTTCCAAAATTCGAAACTCTTTTGGAAAAACATTTTCTTCTATGCATTCAAGATGATATGAGCATAAGAGGAGGAGATATGAAGTGCACGGGGCTGTATGTCTGGAATCTCTCATAGCATAATGGTTTTATATGTGAATTCCCCTATTTCTGTGATTGATAGAAAATATGAACACTTTTACACCTAGTCCACATTACACGATTTTCATGGGTTGCAGCTGATTATGTGATTAATGGATTGGCTAGACGTTGAATTAAGGTATTGAGAAATCAGGCCGGGGTACTTTGTCCATCCTTGTCCATGGGAAAATAACGAAAGATATGGATTTCTAAAAATCCTATCTAAAGTAAAAGAAAAAGGAAAAGGAAGGATGAAATTGGGAATGATGGAAAAATGGTGGAAAATTCCGATTAGGGCTACCTACTACCAACCGGGGGATGGTCTACCCGTAACCAAAGCCGGAAATGGGACGTAGTGTGAAAGTCGTCGGAAGGACGGTAAGGCAAATTCCTGTCATTGGCTTGATGTGGCTCCATGTACCTTGAGTTCTATAGTCTAGTTGATCTATGAAGAAGATAATCCTAGAAACTCGTGAGATGAATTTTTCCTGTCCACACTAGGTTGAATTTATTCAAGTTCTTCTATTTATCAACCAATCAGCGGGAATTTCATATGAATGCTTATTATGTTTTAAGAGCTTACGGTTTCAACCCCTATCGCCAAATAGTTCTGAATCTTACACATGTATGTCTTGGGATGTATAGAAGAAGGGTTTCTGAAAGAGAGTTGAGTTTTGAAGAATGGGATTAGTTTCACGCATGTTTTGCTCGGGACTAGCAAAATGCTAGTTGGGGGGTGTGTTGAGCTCTTAATTGTGCATATTCTAACCCCAATTCATCACTCATTGTGCGAGGTTTGCATGATTTACAGACTAATCTAATGCATGTTTTGTGATTGCAGGTTTGAGAGTGGACTCCGCCTAATTGAAGATGAAGAGAGCTTGTTTAGGACAGTGGATGAAGACCCAAGGGGGGCCGAAGAAAGAAAGACGCAAGGAAAGAAAGAAAGAAACAAGAACAAGGAGAGAAAATAAAGAAAAAGAAGAAAGAAAACTGACCGACCGGTCTTGACCGGTCGGCCAAGAGAGCCAGACCGGTCAGCTATGCACGCTGGAATGTAGCTGAACAAGCCCGACCGGTCTTGACCGGTCGGCCATGCCTGCTGGAGTGTTGCTGAAGAGGCCAGACCGGTCGTGACCGGTCGGCCAGCCCAGTCCGACCAGTACAGACCGGTCGGCCATGCATAAAATTTAAAAGTTTCTATTCCTGGGCCGATTTTCTCTGCGCACTGCAGTAACTCTTACGCAGATTCTCGATCTTTCTGAAGTTGTGGAGCCTCCTTACTATAAAAGGACACCTAGGGATCGTTCCTAGGGTATCTAAGAAGGGTGGAAGCAAGCTTGGAGGCGGTGGAAGTGAATTTCGGAGTTCCACAACTCCCTCCAGTTTGTTTTGCTATTTTTATGAACTTTTTAGCTGTTTTATGTTTCCTTGGATCATGAGCAGCTAAACCTCTTAGCTAGGGCTAAGAGGTGAAGCTTGTAGTGGATCCAAGATGTTTCAATTCGTAGTTAGTTGGTTTTAAGTGTGGAATTCATGATTATGAACTATGGTTTGAAGTTTATACAAGTTTTTAAGTAGTTTTTCTTAGTCTTATGATGACTTACTGGATGTTTGGGAGAATTACTTAATTTCTTAATTGGTTTGTATCAGTCTAGACCTGTATGATCCGAGGAATCGGAGTGCACTCTAGGACTATGATCTTCATGAAGGGACTTCCTACCAAAGTTCTATTTTTCTGATTTTCTGAAATATGTATGGACTGTGCATGTGATTTGAATCAAGTTTAAATCCTGATCTAGCCTTGTCTTGTGACAGGACTTGAGGATGGTTATGATTGTGAACTGGACCTTTTGGAAAGGGGAATGACCTATGCAATTGAGCATGCTCAGCTCAGCCTAGATTGAGTGAATCTTATGCATAGAACTTACATATGACAGATTGTTTGGTTTAACAGCTCTATCATCCGACTAGATAGATCTTAATATCGATTCTAGTTGAGAGAATGAGAAACTACAGCGGATTGAATATCAAGGATTGCTACAAGTGGATCCTTGAACCCCTAGTGCCTTTTTATAATTGTCTACAATCAAATTAGTTTAAAATTGCTATTCACATCAATTCTATTCAAAATCTGTTTATTAGCTTTCAATAGACACTTTTAGATGTGTTTGTGAAATCCTACATAAGTCCCTGTGGATCGACCTCGGTCTTACCGAGTTTATTACTACATTGCAACCCTACACTTGGGGAAGCGAACAAGTTTTTGGCGCCGCTGCCGGGGATTTTGACGGTTTTTCACAAATTTCTGAAATCAGTATCTATTTAGGATTTTTTTTTTTTAGGATTTTAGGACTAACTTAGTTTGTTTATTTGATTTTTATTTTCAGGGATTTTTAGGAAGCTGAAGAAGATACAAGGGATTCAAGTGCCGAATCAGGTTTTATCTTTCTAAACCTTACTCTTCTCCTTCTCCTATTCATTCCTATCTTATTCATCTCTTGTAGAGTGGGTGGAGACTCCTTTTGGATCTCTGAAAGGTCAGCCTTGTGCCACCTGGATTCCTATTGGTCGACTCTGCCGTCTTGGATCACCTTGTGCTCAGAGATTTCTTTTCTCACCTCTACTCCTCTTTCTCCTTTTTCTGCACTTTTTCTCGAAAGATTCAAAGAGTGGGTGGGGAGTTCTCTGAACCCCTATTGACCAGGAGAAATCGGTCTCTATCCTTGCTTCTGGGTTAGCCATTGCAAGACACCTTGTGCTTCGGTCTTAGAGAAAAGTAAAGAAAGGGAGGAAGAATTCTTCTTTCTTTTTGTTTCTTATTTTTTGGTTTTGCATGCCACATTGGGCTCGGGATTCCAATAACCGACTCATAAGTGATGGGGGGATAGTAGAAGGAATTGACAAAGAACCACGTGCTAGGAGACATATAAACTCTCCCATTTTGTCTGAAAATATGGCTGCAAATCAACCTAATCCGGGCCAAACCCAAACTGAAACAGGGGAGAATGTGGTTGAGAATGTTCCCCGACCTAGGACTTTACGTGATTTCTTGCAACCCGCAAGAGCGAGCACTCCCTCATGCATAGTTTTTCCACAAAATGCAGGGAATGTGGATTTGAAACTGGGAGTGATCCAACTTCTCCCTAAATTCTATGGATTAGACAGTGAAAGTGCCTATCAACACCTTAAGGAGTTTGATGAGGTAGTCACCACCATGCACTTTACAAATGTGACTGAAGATGTAGTAAGACTCAAATTCTTTCCTTTCACTCTTAAAGATAAAGCCAAGGGTTGGCTTTATGCATTGAGGCCAAGATCAATTGGTGCATGGACTGATATGCACAGAGAATTTATAAAAAAATTCTTCCCTACTCACAAAACGAACATGTTGAAGCGCCTTATCATGAACTTTGCCCAAAAGGAAGATGAAACCTTCTTCCAATGTTGGGAGAGGTTTAAGGACTTATTAAATGCATGCCCACATCATGGCTATGAAATTTGGCGGGTTATAAGCTTTTTCTATGAAGGACTGACTTCACCCATGCGCCAATTTGTAGAAATGATGTGTAATGGGGAGTTCATGAATAATGAAGCTGATGAAGCATGGGATTATTTGGAAGAATTGGCTGAGAATGCACAGGCTTGGGACACATCGAAACCAACAAATTGTAACGTGGTTTTGGTAGGTTTTAATTCACATAAACCCAATTGTTCATAAATCGAGAAAGGGATTAAGTTCACACTTGCCCCTAGATCAAGTAAAGCATGCTTCACCGGGTGGTCTCCAATTCTACATGATATTATCGGACTACAAAGATCCTTATAGTTTTTGGGCATCCTGTGATTTATAATGGCACTTACATTCTCTGTCAAGAATGCCTTCTTTTGCACATGTATTTTCCTTTTTACCATACAAAGGTCTTTTAAAAATTTGGCATATGACGGTATTTGTTTAATGGCATCCGACAATGGGATGTTGATGCTTAAAAACCTCCAAAAATTCCTGATATTTATCTTGAGTTTTGGTTGAAATCAAGCGTTGAGGGAATGGAGCAATGTGCCTGTATTCTTTCAATAGTTCTTTTTCATGTACGGCGTTGTTAGGTCCATCATCCTCTTTAGAAGTGTGGACCCTCGCCGTTCCGCGCTCCCACACTACGTTCTCCCTTTTTCTTTCGGAAAAAGAAGAAGAGGTGCGTGAGTGCGAATCGTCGTTTGTGCCACTGGCTTGCCTCGTTCTCAAGGGCTTTGTTTGGTTGTCGTGTTAAGCTGGATGTGTTTAAATGAGTTTATATGAGACCAGAGTCGCCACTAGCCAGTTACTTCGAATCTACAGTCGGCTAGACCCCGTAGAAATGTTGGAGAAGGGGATCCGAAGATTCCTTCCTCTAAAATGACTCCTTTTGATCTGCGGCCAGAGATTCGAGGTAAGGGATCACGGTTACAGGGTGGGAAGAGGTTAAGCACCCCACACACTGCCCGTACCGAAGTACGGTCTCTACTTCACAGAATCGAACTAACACTTGAAAGTCTGTTTTAATCCTCGTACATTCTCATAGATGACATGATGCATGAATGTAGGTCTGAACAGTAAGAGTTTCTGATGGGCAGGTTCCACTAACAGGCAAGCCCAGAGCATACGTTCGAACTGACAGGTGCTTTATGCGGAATGCATGCTGTGTGTTTGAATGATCAAAGTGCTTGTAGTGATATGTACATGAATGCAGGTCTGAACAGTAAGAGTTTCTGATGGGCAGGTTCCACTAACAGGAAAGCCCAGAGCATACGCTCGAACTGACAGGTGCTTTATGCGGAATGCAGGCTGTATGTTTGAATGATCAAAGTGCTTGTAGTGATATGTACATGAATGCAGGTCTGAACAGTAAGAGTTTCTGATGGGCAGGTTCCACTAACAGGCAAGCCCAGAGCATACGCTCGAACTGACAGGTGCTTTATGCGAGATGCATGCTGTGTGTTTGAATAATCAAAGTGCTTGCAGTGAAGCAGGGGGGTTGGAAGGAAAGTAAATGTTGCACTTATGATAGATGCGAATGAGGTGATGCTAGTAAGGAACAGCTAGATGGACGGAGGTGTTGCAAGGATTGGCTTCGAGTGGCTGGATCAAGACTTGGATGGCTTGGGAGACTTGGACCAGTGGTCAGGCTGGGCTGGACCAGGGCTAGGCTCTCCTCACTCGGGCTCTCGTGGAGGAACGAGCTAAGGGGTAGAGGGACAAATCGCACTCGGGCTAGATGGCTTCGGAGGGATGGATGCTGAAATGGGAAGAGGCTAGGGGTATTTATAGCGTTGGAGAGTGGCAGTTTACGTAAATAATTTTGGGCGGCCCCTATGGACACTTCTCGGTTTCCAGCGCGCGGTACGGTCATGTCTCGGGGCTGCTGTTTTGACTCAGTAGGTTGACTCGGTGAGTTGACTCAGCGGGTCGACTCGGTGATTTGACTCGGCGGGTTGACTCGGTGTTTTGACTCGACGGGTTGACTCAGCGGGTTGACTCAATGGGTTAACTCAGCGGGTTGACTCAGTGAGTTTGACTTTTTTAGGATTTTTTGATTGGTTTTTCTTATGGGGGGTTTTTCAGGCTGATGTTTAGGGGCGGGTTGACTGGGTTCAGGCTTGAGTTGGGCTATGGATTGGGGCTTATAAGGGTGAGTTTGGACTGAGTTTGGACTTGGGATTTGGGGGTATGGTCCTCCATTCATCCAGCTATCTCTACCAACAGTGTAGCCGAAGGTGGGGTGTCTACAAGAAGATACCAGATCATTAGGCGTTTGGGCCTTCACCGGGTCGGATTTTTCAATAGTTTTACCAATTCTAAGAGTGGTGATGGACTTAACATATTCCATGTATTGGTTAGAGAAACTAGGCATGCTTATTTCGCATTGTGATTTTGGATTAGGTGGGGGTTGGGCCGGAAAGGTCCCTTCCCTTGCGTTTAAGCGAGCTTTGATCTCCTCCACCGAATTTTAAGCTTAAGTGTTATCGTATTGTTTGATTGGTTTATTTGAACTTAACCTTCCATGAATGCTTTCAATGTATACTCCATAGACGTTTGAGGTGGGGCCATAGAAAATTACATTAGGGCCCCCCTTTGAGGATTACTTTGGTTGGTTGTAGGTCCATTCGCCCAATTGAAGTTAGGATTGTTTCTCCAACTAGAATTATACGTATTTGGGTTTGGAGTACTAAAAGGACGTTGACAACTATTCAAAGCATTTGATTATTCATATAAAAGTTCTTGAAACGTAGGAATTGTAGGACAATCCTGTGTTTAACTGCACATTGGAAGCACAAATACTACAAATGCTTTCAATAGTCCCCCTTGGTTGAGTTGTATCAACTTTTCTTAATTCCATAGCCTCGACCTTTCGTGTGAGATTAACTACTCTAGAACTTAGATCATCTTCCTCATTCATAACATAAATTCCTCCCTTTTCCTTGGCTTGGGATGGTTTTGAACTTGTCGGCTTAGATGTATCCCATGATTGTATGTTTTCAGCCAACATGTCAAAATAGTCTCAAGCTTCCTCTGTTTTCCTTGTTCATGAACCCCCCATGGCACATCATCTTCACAAATTGACACATGGTTGAATTTACTCCATCATAGAAGAAACTAATAAACCTCCACCGTTTGTAGCCATGATATGGGCATGCGTTTAATAGCTCAATATACCTTTCCAAACATTGGAAAAATGTTTCATCTTCTTTTTGGGCAAAGTTCATTATGGCCCTTCTTAGTGCATTGGTTCGATGAGCTGGGAAGAATTTTTTTAGAAACTCCCGAGTCATCTCAGCCCATGTCCCAATAGACCTTGGCCGTAAGGAATGTAGCCACGATTTGGCCTTCTCTTTCAAGAAAAAAAGGAACAATCTGAGTTTTATGGTATCCTTGGTTACATTATCATAGTTGATTATGGCAATAACCTCTTCAAACTCCTTAATATGTAAATAAGCACTTTCGGAGTCGAGTCCATGGAATTTGGGGAGAAGTTGGATCAATCCCAGTTTAAAATCAAGGTTTCCCACATTGTGAGGAAAAATTATGCAAGAAGGAGTACTCGTCCTAGCGGGTTGTAAATAGTCATGTAAAGTCCTAGGTTGTGAGGTGCATCCCCCACTTCATTCTCATCAATTTCAGTAAAGTATTGGGCTTGATTTTGATATTGATTAGCCCCTTGATTGGGTTGATTTTTAGTCATCTCTCTAGCAATTTCAGGAAAATTTTAACGTTTTTTAGCACGAGGCTCTCTATCAATCCCTTCAACAATTACTCCATCACTTAACAATCTCCGAGTGTGATCACGAACTCACTTGGGCATGAACTACTCAACACAAGCCTAAAATTTAATCCTAATTCTAAAAATAAAAATCTGAAACTATCTATATCAAGAAGGGTTAGAAGGGTAGAACCTGAATTGTAGATTTATGTTAGAATCCTGCAAAATCAAAACAAACTAAGTATTCTGATATTAGAAGAAAACCTACCCTAGAAAGTAAAACAAATCCTAAACCTATCTTAAAACTACCTCAACTAAAAGCTATCTTAGGAAAATTCTGAAAAACACCGTATCAAATCCTTGGCAACAGCGCCAAAAACTTATTCACTCCCCAAGTTTAGGGTTGCGATATAGTAATAATTCGGAAAGACCAAGTATCGTCCCACAGATATTTATATGTGGGTATTCCCAGAATTTAACTAAAATAACCTATGATCGAGATCCTATTAAGAACTAAAGCTGGAAAATAATGATTTAAAGTAAATAGTGATTATGAGAGGTAATAACAATCTAAAAAGGCACTAGCACGCCAATGATCCACTTTTAATAGTTTTCAATGCATCAACACAACTAGGTCTCTCACAACACAATCGGAATCGAATTCATATCTCTATCCGATCGGAATATGGAGTGGTTCAATCAACTCTTATCTAAAATAGTTGCTTGTTCATTGATTCGATTCCTACAACAATGCTCAGGCCTTAGGCACACTCAATTATATAGGCCAAGCCTCTTTCCAATCTAATTGAGATTCACAACCATAGCTTTCATCAAATCCTGTCACTAGACTTGACTATGAGCAATGATTAGAACTCTAATTAAATCAAAATTAATCATCAAACATCTATCTCAAATTATCTCAAAAGATAAGAACTTCAGTTTGAATGAGTTCCCACATAAAGATCGTGTCATTGTACACAAGGCAATCAAAGGGTCTACAATGCCCGGAGTCGATGATAGATGAATGAGCTACACAAGCATAAACAATGCCAAAAAAGGTAAGTTACTAGGTTTAGATTCATTAAGAAGCACATGAGCCCGAAGTCATCAAGAGATCAAAGCAAAATCTGAACTAGTACTTTATTCAAACTCAAATTAAAATAAATCCTTCAATTGAAACATAAAAAGGAAACCTAGGTTGCATCAATCCATCAAAAATAAATAAAAAGCTTCACCTCTTAGCCCTAGCTAAGAGGTTTTAGTTCATCTCTAACATTCTTGAACTAGAAGCCTCAAAAACCATAAAAATAACTAAAACTAAAAGAAAACTAGGAAAACTTGAAGTAGAATCCATCTCCTAAACCTCCTTGATGTTCCCCACATCCTAGGATCCCCTAGGAAGAGAGTGGAAGAGTCATTTTATAGATTTGATTCGAGAAATTCCAGAGTAGTACCGCACTTGCACAGTGAAATCCGGATTTGGAGGAGTTCTAGTGCAAACAGGACATTGGCCGGCTGCCCGGACCCCCTGTCCGGCTGGACGGAGTAAGTGCCTACAAATACCAAAAACTTTGGAGTGATTTTTACGTAGGCCAACCCACCAGCCGGCCAGTCCATTCGGCCGGCCGATCAAGGGGCCGGCTCTCATAATTTCTGGACAGCAATTTTGTTATTTCTAGGCAGTTTGGCCGACCGGCCGGTAAGGCTATGAAATGTGGTTTTTTTTCACATCTTTTCTTCCTCTGTCTTGTCACGTCTTTCTTCCACCTCTTGTCCTTTATTCCTTTGATCTTAAGACGTGTAAGGAGTGCTTTTTATCATCATATAAGTGGGATATCTCTTGCATTCCTACAATCACAAAACCATGCATTAGTTAAGTCTTTAAACCATGAAAAACATGCATAGTGAGTGATGAATTAGGGTTAGAATATGCACAATTCAAAGCTCAACACCCATCAGCGGGAATAGGAGTGATGATCGAAGGTGTAACAAAGACGGGCTTAGTGACGAGAAGATTATTTTGAACTAGCGAATATTGGTGGGCCCACCACCTCATCCACCCAAAAGAAGCCCCGGTGTTGTACTTCGTCCCCGGGATAATGAAAGAACAACCTGTCCCGATTAACATGAGTTGTCGCCACATCTACTTTTAGTGAATGGGCCCGACACCGTATGCTCGCTATTCACGTGTCACCGGTTCTAACATCTTGTGTACCCCTTGGTCGTATCTGAACTGACGAGCGAAGCGATTGGGGTAATATGGCTCCCTCCAAAATTCCAACCCCTCGCGCAAATGGTAGGGATGACGAACAAATCGCCGTCAAGAATGAACGCTCGTAATAGTCAATGCTATCATCATTCGTGCACAATATTGACTCTCTGCTTCGAGTGCCCAAGAAATGGAAGAAATATACATCGTCAAATTGCGCAATCTTCGCTTCAATGGTAGTCAGATTTTGACCAACCATCCTCCGCTTCTGGAAGAAGTGTAGAGAAATTTCCCTTCTTGAATATAACCTCCGCGCTGTATCCCATAAACCCAAGGAAAATACACCCCGAGCCATCCGGATAGGAAATGCCACCCACACTAAGCCGAGTTCACCCCGTAAGCAGCGCGATCCTTGTTGCTAATAACATAATCAAAGGCCCAATAGAGAGAGCACAGAACCACTGGAGCTAGCGCGTACCAGTGACCGTTTGCCAAAGCTCCTGCGACAGCAAAGCAAGATACTCTTAAATTATCTGCTTGCTTGGAGCTCGGCAGTAGTACACAGCTCAGCCAATGCTAGATTACCAGCTAGCTCGCAAGTTGGGTACAGTTTGTTGGGGTGAGGGAAGTTTTCTTGCATCCTGCTCTTTAAGAATTCTTTATCCCCATGACTCTCATCGTAGGTTACGTAGTCCAAGCTGAAAAAATGATATTAATGCAAAGAAAGAAAGACAAAACAAACTAATGATGTACAACTTCCAACAAGATACTTAAATGGGAGTTTGTCCTTATGTTATAAGAAAAATGGTGGAGATAAGATTTCACGCAGAAGTGCCTATTTGACTCTCGAGATCATCTGATCAAGAGTCGCAGAACTGGTAAATACGGAGTGCCGGTTCGACTCTCGAGATCGTAAGCTCGGGAGTCGTAGATTGGATAAGTACGGGACGTCCATTCGACTCTCGAGATCATTTGATCGAGAGTCGCAGATTGGATATTGTGGGACACCCACTCGACTCTCGAGCTCACCTGATCGAGAGTCGCAGATTGAAAAATACGGAGCAGCTATTCGCAAGTCTTGAGTTCTCATAACCGATAGTCAAATACGGCAAAGCTCGATCCGCGAGCAGACCTTCTCACAAGTCGTTGAAAGACGTTACGTCTAAATGAGCGAGTACTTGGACTCGCGACCATATTCCAACATGCGAGCAGCTTTCCTGCGGCAACATCTCTTAGCCTTCAGTACCAGCACCCGATTCCCGTTGAGCAGCTTGTCCAATCCCTCTGCGACACCAAGCAGGGCTACACCCAGTTCGGTAGTTTCTGTCCCGTCAGCGTCTCCTTCCTTTTCGCCGGTTATCACTCCAACTACGGTTTCCATGAGTGATTAGCGCTACTATTACGCTTACCAGCAGCCTGTATAGGGCAATTTTGGGCTTATCTTCCCCGCTGATTCCGGATCTCAAGGGATTGCTATCAAGAGACGTGATTGCTGAAGTAAGTAATTTGGTTAGATCTCGTCATTAAGGATAAGGATCTTATCCCACGAAATCAGCAGAATCTCGTATCGTACTCGAGATCAGCGAGATCTCGATATCTTGTATAACAGATTGAATCGCTTCGGATCTATATAAAGGGATGACTCCATTAAGAAGAAGGTACACACAACATTCAATCTCTGTCCCGTTTTGCTTGGCTACTCTTCTTCTTGCTTTGGCCTGACTTAAGCATCGGAGGGCTAACGGCTGGTCCCCAGCCATCCTTAGTTGCTATCTGCCTTCTTTCAGGTTTGGCGGAGGGGAATCTCTGGTGAAGAGAAGGTGAACATCTGGAGAATCCAACTACAAAATCTGACGTTAATAGTTTGGCGCCGTCTGTGGGAATCGGCTTGATCGTCAAAATCAATCGTTCCACCGATCAAAATCCTTCGGCGATGCCTCCTAAAAAGGCCGTTCATCTTTCAACTTCAAGGCAGCCACCACCTCCGCCCGATGAGACAGGAATCTGTACCTGCCCTTCCACCTGATCCTACGAATATCCCTCAAGGAGCCCCGAATATGCCGTCAACAAACCCATTACTGGAGGCTTCTGGAAATCAAGACGATGTCTTACGTTTCCTCGGAAACACCCTTCTGACTCTAAATGCCGGAGTTCAAGCGCTGTCAAATCGGCTTGATCAGCATTTCCCCGAACCTCAAAGACAAGCCTCTGAAGGGTTACCACCGCAACCCATACCAGTGGCATCTAGACATTCTATGGACGAACCACAGGTCCCACCACTTGGCAGCCATCCCCCTGTACCGTCTCCACATTCTATACATTCTAGTTCGTCTCGACAACCTCAACCGCAGGGCTCCACCGTCGAAACATCGAGCTATACCCTACCATGGGAAGGAGATGTCAAAAGAATCCATGATCATTTTGATGTCATGGAACAGCGATACCAGGCAAATCGGCCATCTGCCGCCATGGCGGCAATACATCAATCCGAGTCCCCCTTCACCAGCGAGGTTATGGAAGCCCCATTACCTAGAAAGTATCGAACGCCTGTTATCACCCCGTACACAGGTATTGGCGACCCTCTTGAACATCTGGAAACATACAGGTCTCTCATGGAGTTGGAGGGACATGGTTCAGAAATCATGTGTAGGGCTTTTCCCTTAACATTGAAGGAAGCAGCTCGTACGTGGTTCCGGGGGTTAAAGCCTCGTTCCATCAGTTCCTTTTCCTAGTTATCGGAGATATTCCTTTCTCAGTTCATGGGAAGCATTTGCATTAAGAAGCCAGCCTCCCATCTGATGAATCTGAGACAGTAGCATGGGGAGACAATAAAGGAGTTCACAGTACGGTTCACTGCCGAAGCTGTCCAAACTGAGGGTTACACTGAAGAAAAGGGTCTTACAGCTCTCATTGCCGGAATAACGAGCGAGAAATTCAGGTTTGCCTTAGATAAAAGCCCTCCGAAAACTATGGCAGAGTTCCAAGCCAAAGCTCAGAAATATATCAATGCAGAAGAAGTTGCATTGACACGCCATGGAGTACAGAGTAAGAAACGCAAGCCAGAAGGAACCTCTTCTACAGATAAAAAATATGGTCGTGATCAGCGCGATCGTTCTCCTAAGAAGCCTTACTCTGGTAAATACCATAACTACACCCCTCTTAATCAGTCTCATGAAAAAGTTCTAATGGAGATTAAACACAAGCCATATGTGAAGTGGCCTGCAAAGATCAAATCCGATCCCGAGAAGAGGGACAAGAGCAAGTTCTGTTACTTCCACAAAGATCACGGGCATAGGACCCAAGATTGCATCTCTCTACGAGACCATATCGAAGCCCTTATTCGAAAAGGCCATCTTCAGGATTATGTTGCTCGTAAAAATCGATCACCAGAAAGGACGAAGACCTCATCTCGCCAAAAGGAACCGCCTCATCAACAAACTGACCAAGAGGACGCTGAGCCCACGGGAGAAATCCGCACCATCGTCGGAGGACCAGCTTGTGGGGGTGACTCTCAAGCTTCAAGAAAAGCATACGCTCGAAAGGCGTCCAAAGAACCCCAGCAGATCTATTGGCTGGAACAGTCGTCTAGCTCATCAAAAGCCAGCCATCCTCCAATTTCCTTCACTCTCGAAGATGCAACGGGAATTCACTTCCCTCACGAAGATTCCATCGTAGTCACATTGAAGGTATCAAATTATCTGACACATCGAATTATGGTGGATACAGGTAGCTCAGCTGATATTCTATACTTGGAAGTTTTCAATAAAATGGCACTTGCCAGAAGCCTTCTCAAGCCAGTATCGACCCCCCTCGTCGGCTTTGGAGGAGAGGTAGTAACACCTGAAGGGAGCATCGATCTCCCAGTTACTTTTGGAGAAAGTCCAGCAAAGACCACCGTCTTCATAAACTTCCTCGTAGTGGATCGAAAATCAGCGTACAACGCCATTTTGGGGCGGCCATCTTTAACTAAGGTCGGGGCAGCCTTGCACCCTTCGTATCTATGTGTCAAATTTCCTACCCCAAATGGTATCGGGGTCGTGCGTGGAAGTCAGCAGGAGGCATGGTCTTACTACCAGATTGCCCTCCAAGATCGAAAGAAGGCTCAAGCGACACCCGTCATGGAGATAGCTCAAGGTTCACCCGACGTTCCCCCCACCACCTCGTTGGATCCGAGAGAAAATGCTCTGAAGTCAGGAACTCCGGGGGAGGAAACAGTGGCAATTCACCTGACCGAAGGCGACCCGTCTAAGATCGTGTACATCAGGTCCTCCTTAACCAGTGTCCACCGTGAAGATTTGATCCTTTTCCTCACTGAATACCAGGACGTGTTTGCTTGGTCTCATAAAGATATGCCAGGCATCGATCCCAATGTCATCGCACATCGTCTCAACATTGACCCGAAGCATAAACCCGTACACCAGCGTCGACGTGCCTTTACTGCAGAAAGGCAAATGGCAATCAAAACTGAAGTTGAGAAGCTGCTCGCAGCTAATTTCATAAAAGAAGTTGACTACCCAGAGTGGGTCGCGAACGTAGTTCTCGTCCGGAAAGCTAATGGCAAATGGAGGATGTGCGTCGACTATTCAGACTTGAACAAAGCATGTCCCAAAGATAGCTTCCCGACACCGCGGATCGACCAGTTGGTCGACTCAACAGCTGGACATGCTCTCCTCAGCTTTATGGATGCTTATTCTGGTTACAACCAGATTATGATGCATCCACCTGATAGCCAGCATACTGCCTTCATCACGGATCGAGGATTATATTGCTACCAGGTGATGCCGTTCGGTCTTAAAAATACAGGGGCCACTTATCAACGTCTTGTCAACAAAATATTCGCTGCTCAAATCGGTAGGAATATGGAAGTTTATGTTGACGACATGCTCGTGAAAAGCATCGTTGAAGATGACCACATTTCTGATCTTCGAGAAGCCTTTGATCTGATGAAAAAGTATCAAATGAAGTTAAACCCAGAAAAATGCGCGTTTGGAGTGTCTGCAGGGAAATTTCTTGGGTTCATGGTTGGCCAGCGTGGAATTGAGGCAAATCCTGAAAAGATTAAAGCATTGATAGAGATGAAATCTCCCGTTACTCTGAAGGACGTCCAGCGTCTGGCTGGTCGCATCGCATCATTGAACAGGTTCATCTCGCGAGCATCTGACAAGTGCTTGCCCTTCTTCAAACTCCTTCGTGCAACGGCCAAATCAGATTGGAAGTGGACACCTCAGTGTGAAGAAGCTTTCCAACAACTGAAGCAATACATGAGCGCTCCTCCCATTTTATCTAAACCTGTAGCACATGAGCAACTCATTCTTTATCTCTCTGTGTCCACTACGGCCGTTAGCGCCGCTTTAATAAGAGAAGATTCCGGGGTACAGAGGCCCGTCTATTATATCAGTCGAGCAATGGTTGATGCAGAAACTAGGTATTCTGATATGGAGAAACTGGCCCTAGCCTTAGTCACGGCAGCTCGAAAACTGCGACCATATTTTCAAGCCCACGCTATTTTAGTACCGACTAATCACCCACTACGGCAAATCCTTCAAAAGCCTGAAGCTTCCGGGCGCTTAACTAAATGGGCGGTCGAGATCAGTGAGCATGATATCTCATTCTGTCCTAGGACCGCAGTCAAGGGCCAGGCCGTGGCTGACTTCATCGCCGAATTTACATATTCTTCTGAAGATAATATCATGACCAGCGACCAGCCTCCTTGGTCACTCTTCGTGGACGGGTCGTCGCGGGCCACTGGCAGCGGAGCGGGCCTGATTTTAGTGGCTCCCGACGGGTCGCATTTTCAATATGCTCTGCGTTTTGAATCACGCGTCTCCAATAATGAAGCAGAATATGAGGCCCTGATTGTTGTCCTCGAACTGGCCATTGTCCTCGCAGTCCAGAATTTGATAATTCATAGCGACTCCCAGCTCATTGTCAACCAAGTTCTTGGTGAATTCGAAGCCAAAGAAGAAAGAATGGCCTTATACAAGTCTCGTGTCCTCATCCTGCTCGCCAAACTGAAGACTTATGAAATAACCCATATTCCTCGCGAGAAAAACCAACTTGCCGATTCCTTGGCAAAGCTCGCCTTTGCACCAGCATCTGAGTTATCGCATTCGATCCCCATCGAGCACCGTCAGGTTCTGAGTATCGACCAAGCGACTCTCGAGCATGTAACATCGATACCATCATCTTCATGTTGTATGGATCCTATCATCCTTTATCTCAAAGACGGATACCTGCCAGACGACAAGAAAGCTGCAAGACAAATTCGGCTTCGAGCTGCCAGGTACACCTTGCAAGATGGAATATTGTTACGAAAAAGCTTCTCCTTGCCTTATTTAAGGTGTCTTCATCCAGAAGAAGCATTTCGTGTTCTAGACGAAGTACACCAGGGGGCATGTGGTAACCATCCCAGGGGGCGATCCCTAGCATATAAAGCGATGAGGCAAGGATATTATTGGCCCACTATGAAAGCAGACGCAATTGCATTTTCTAAAAAATGTGACAAGTGCCAACGATATTTACCTATATCTCATGTACCGTCCGAGCGGATGACCCCAGTTGATAGTCCTTGGCCTTTTGCTCAATGGGGGGTCGATATCATCGGGCCCTTACCCATGGGAAAGGGACAAAATAGGTTCGCGATCGTGGCGGTTGATTATTTCACCAAATGGGCCGAGGCAGAACCATTAGCCAAGATTACTGAGAAACAAACAACGAAGTTCATATGGAGAAATATCATATGCCGTTTCGGACTTCCTCACACTATAATTACCGACAACGGAACGCAGTTCGACAACGCAGCCTTTGATGAATTTTGCGAAAAATGGAAGATACGTAATCTCCGCACTTCTCCATATCATCCTTAGGCGAATGGGCAGGTCGAGGCAGTGAATAAGATCATCAAGCACCATTTAAAGACCAAGCTAGATGAATGTAAAGGGGTGTGGCCAGAGCTTCTGCCAGAAGTATTATGGGCATATAGAACCACGGCTTGTACATCAACAGGTGAAACCCCTTTCTCCTTAGCATTTGGTGTCGATGCAGTGGTACCAGTGGAAATTCAAGTGCCCTCATATCGGATCGAGCAGTATGATCCCGCGAGTAATCAGGAAAACCTCCGACTTCATCTCGATCTCTTGGAAGAGCGAAGAAATGCTTCTCAAGTACGAGTAGCAGCGTATCAACAACGTATTGCTCGTTATCGAAATCCTAGGGTTCGGCCTAGATCCTTCCAACCCGGAGATTTGGTACTAAGGCAAAATCTCGGAGTTCCTGCTCGTTCATTGGATCCAAATTGGGAAGGCCCGTATCGGGTTATTAGGGTTGTGCGACCCGGTACTTATTATCTTGAAGACATGCAAGGGAAGCCCGTACGTCGCCTTTGGCACGTGGAGCATTTGCTACGATACTACCCCTAGATTCGATGTAGTTTATTACAACATTTTATGAATAAAGTGAAGGACATCTTTTGGTCGCTACTCCATTTACATGGACCTGAATAGCCCTGAAGAGAATGCATACACATCCTCTTGGCCAATTGCCTATGTCACGCCCCAAATTCGGTTCTCGACGTCCATTCGCTATAACCTGAATTTAGAGGTGGCAGCCTCCGTAGTACCCCGATCTCGGATCCTAACCCCACACGCCAGGTTCCGATCGTGGGATACCACAAGGAGGATTTTAGGGTCTGAATTTTTTTTTTTTTGAAAACATGAGCATCACAATATGAGTACCATCAAAGACAAACACAATAATTCCACTAAATCATTTTGTTTATATACAGTACTGGAAAGTAAATATACAATGCGTAAATATAAAAACTGTGCACACTTCGGCACCTCCTGCTACTGCATTACAAACTCCAACTCAACGTTGCTGATATACTCTGGTAAAACCTGCAGCGTAACAAACGCGCATAAGCTTCGAACGAAGCTTCGTGAGTGCGTGTGTGCGTGCGCAATGCGTATGACAAACATGATAAATATCAGAGTAAGCAGTAAAGCATGATGAGAAGACTAAACCAAAACTTAGCCCAATTAGGCTACACGATCATGTGATATGAATAACTAGTCTATCACGGCTGTGCAAACATGCAATACATATAACTAGCCTACCATGGCTATGCAAGCATGCAATACAGGTAACCAGCCTACCAAGGCTATATACTCTCACTATACAATGGCCTACAGGGCCTAATGTCACATACAATGATCCAATGCATGTATGCAAATCACCACATCTCAGTACAGTGGTCCAGATACGAACAGTCATAACGCGATCACGTAAGCAATGCGGGACTCGGAACTGGTAGCTCGCCAGTGTGGTAGCTCGCCCAGGCTTACAGCCTCGCCCACATCACACCCGCCCACATCAGGTCCGTCCCACACCATACAGAACATCAGTCACATCACTGATACCAATACCATCTCTGAAACGGAACATCACCGGGGTCTCACAGACCTCACTACTCACCAGTAGAATGCCAAAGCCTATCTGGTGCAATAGCGGACCTACTCACAGCTGGTCAAACTCAACCCCCTTTGCCAACACTCTTCCGGCAGGTTAGGTCAGACCTCCTTCCAAACTGACCACGTGCAGTGGATAACACCGCCGTTTGGTATTCGGCATACTGGTGTATGATTAAACCACCCGGTCCTTGAATGGAGCACCCACCTTGGTACCAACGGGATCAGGGACTTTCACCCAGGGACATCTTTGGCATCCAGTTTAAAGATCACATATTTCCGGTGTTCTGCAAACCACGATGGAGCTGTGGTTGCAACGTAGTAACCATGCTATATGCGGCACAAGCAGACGGTGCGAAATGCAACCATGCATACAAACGTGGGACGACATGCCCGTGCAAGTCTCCAAAGAGCACCATAAAACTATGAGGTCTCAAACCCAATGTCACCGTCAGCTGGTAATGAACTGCACGACAATCACGACCGATATGGCCGGTTGATACAAGACAATCAGATGAGCAAAGCATTCATGATGCATGAGTCAAGTATACAGTATGAGTGCCAACAAGTAGTCCATCTACCACGATGGCAATAAATCAATCTAGTCCAACCTATTTGAGATATCATTAAGATGAGGGGACACATATGAATGATCGAGTCATAGTGCGGGATGTCGCTAGCCAGGGAATCTCGCACCAAGGGCTACAAGGTATGCTAAGCTATTCCTACCATACAATGTAAGTCAGGATGATAGATTCCTGTCCTCGAATAGTCCCATACCTATTGGAGAGGTTTGCGATAGAGAGCACATGAATTACGTTTGCGCAACTACATCTCGAATGCTTTATGAATGCGTTTATGCCCTAGTGGTCCCCAACTAACAATGGTGATTCGGGATGCATACTCATTACACATGCATGGTGATCGTCGAAGCATATAGTATAAAGATCATATATGAGTATTCTAACAACACTACGTGTGGCAACAGACATATCAAAAATAGCATAAAAAGATAATTCACTTATAATACAAAGAAACATAAAGAGATAAGACTCTAAATGGATGGTATACAACAACACAGATGGTCCAACAACTGAACGGTGTGGATTAACCTTCAACATTTAGATAACCCAAATGGAAAGAAATTGATTGAAAACACTACCGACACATCAAAGATAGAACCTACTTGAGCGGCAAGAGTAGAATACCCAAAATCATGCCGAGACCCATAATCCTGTAGTACAGTAGAGATGAACACAATAATGGTCCGTAAAAGGAATATTATAGAACGGATTGAAAGATAGACAGGTTATGACAGAGAATCATAAATGGTAGGGAAATCTGAGACAGATGATCAATACAATGAGGTCCAAGAAGGGACAACAGGTCTAACCTCATACTACAAGATAGGCTCCATATAATGGATGGCCTAGATGTCATACGAACATCGAGGATGAGCCCCATACTCGTCCTATAGTTAAATGGACGGTGTGGATGAGATATACACAATATGGTAGTCTTTAATAGTTGGGTACAAGGGTAGGAGGGGTGAGTCATATGAGTATACAAGCTGAGTTACCAAGATCAATCAACATGCTGAGTCAACAAGGTGAGTCAACAAGGCGGTCAACAAGGCGAGTCAACTTGGTGAGTTAACAAGGTGAATTGACAAGACGGTTCAACAGGGTGAGTTTAAGAAGGTAGCCCTGTGACTTGGATCGAGCAAACTCTAAGGATGACCTTTCAATAAGGATTTACACAACTAATCATCAAGGTGGGTCCACGGGATGGACAACGCGGTCATTCGAATACGCACACTAAGGTGGTTCCAAGGGCCATCCTGTACATAACATGCTAGGGTCCATTTATTTGGATGGTTTGGATTAAGCACAAAATTAAGGCGGTCCTTATGGATGGCCGACATGCATATCGCACCATGGAGGCCAATAGCTGACGTGGATAGAACACATGCATAACAAGGTGGACCCGTGGTTGGGTATAACCGCACAAAGGAGTGGGGAAGCCACATACATCAATGAGCCCCAACAGTTTGGGATCAACTCAATATTTGTGCTTTCCCACTAATCAAGTGAGATGGCAAACAAACACCATGGTGGGGCCCGCACACCACACGTGTGGAACCCCACCCATGGCTGGGTGACTTATGAACAGGAAGGATGGCAAATAAACATAACAGATGGGTCCTGTAAAGTTTCCAATGGTAGGCATTCAATCACCCTTATTTTCTACGTGTGGCCCACCTAAAACTGGGCCCACACCCCTGCCAAGAGGAACGACACGATATACTCAACATTCATCAAGGTGGGACCCAAAGTTGGGCCCCATCACCTTTGATTAGATGGAAAAACAAACATTACAATGGCCCCAAGGAAGGTTTCAAAGGTGGGCATCAATGGCCACGGTTTCCTACAATGTGGTCCACTTGAGGTTTGTATTTACCTCATTATGAGGGCCCCCGGCCCTAAAATAATATGGAAAAACAGATGGGCGGCATACATAAAACAGATACATCGTGGTGGGACCCATAGAGCATAGCACCCAAATGGGCCCCAAGCATTTTGAATCAAACTAACATTTTTGTTTCCCCCTTCACCCATATCCATGTGATCTTATGAACAGGTTAAATGACAAATAAAACATCACTGTAGAGCCTGGGAAGGTTTCAACGGTGGAGATCATAATTCCCACTGTTTCCGTGGCATGATCCACTAGAGGTTTGGATATGCTTAAATTTGGCTCAGCCACTAAAATGAGCTGGAAAAACATATGGACTAGATTGATAAAGCACATACATTCAAGGTGGGCCCAACGAGTGGGGCCCATTGACATTACCCATAGGCTGCGCCGCTGGGCAGCAGCGTCCCCTGGACGCTGTCTGTCTAGTGGCCAGCTTTCATATTTTTTTATTTTTTATTTTATTTTTTTTATATATATATATTTTCTTTTATATCCTCTCCGCAAGTGGGGCCCACAAGCTTTTGATCAATCTGATATTTTTGTTTTCCCCTCTTACATGCATGTGTGAACTTATGCACAGGTTGGATCTCAAATAAACATCATGGTGGGCCATAGGTAGGTTTCAACGGTCTGTCACTGCCCTCACTGTTTTCTGTGGTGGGGTCCACTGGAGATTTGGATCTGTCTCATTCTTGGAGTCATGCCCTAAAATGGTCTCCCCAAACGGATGAACGGTGTGGATTACAGCACATGCATCATGGTGGGACCCACAACCGGGCCACCAGCTGGCACGAGCCAGCGTCCAAGGACGCTGGTACGCCCAGCGTCAGCAACTTCTTCCTTATCTTTTCTTTCTTTTTTTTTTTTTTTTGTTACACTCATATCATGTGGGGCCCACATGGGACTGATCCACTCCGTTCATCAGGTTCTCCGTCTCAAGAGAAACCCATAGAGCCTAATATTGGGTACGTTTTGGGGGCTACAAATATCAAGGTGGGCCGAGGAAGTTCAGCAGTACAAATCGTCTCCCCACTGTTTCATACGGTGCGGTCCACTTAAAATTCAGATCGGCTTCAGATTTGGGCCTTGGCCCTAAAATGATATGGCAAAACAGATAGACGGTGTGGATGGAACACAAACATCAAGGTGGGTCCCACGAGTGGGGACCCCTTTCCAGCCGTCCTGGCGCTGGACGGTTCCAGCGTCCCAGACGCTGTGAACGTCCAGCGCTGGACGTTCTCTTCTTCCCTTTTTTTTTTTTTTTCTTTTTTTTTTTTTCTTTTCTAAGCTTATTTCAGGTGGGGTCCACTTGGAGACGATCCACTCCGCTCATTAGGTTTCCCAGCTCGTTAGGGACCTAATAAGCCCAATATTGGGCAGGTGATTCCGTCTACAAACATCACGGTGGGCCAAAGAAGTTTCGACAGTAGGCATCCTTGCCTTTACTGTTTTCTATGGTGTGGTCCACCTGCGATCTGGATCTGCTTCATTTTTGGTGTCCAGCCCTAAAATGGGCTGGAGAAACAAATGGACGGCGTGGATCAATTACATGCATCAAAGGGGGTCCCACGAGTGGGCCCCAACGTCAACGCCCAAAAGGGGTTTCGTCCCAGCGCTACTGGGCAGCAGCGTCCTCTGGACGCTGGCTGTCCAGCAGCCATCTCTTTCACTCTTTTCTTTTTTTTTTTTTTATATTAATTTAAAGTGGGGCCCACATGTGTAAGATCCACTCCATCTATCAGCTGGGCCATCACATGGTGGGCCCACATGGTGGACAGCGTGGATGAACAACATACATCATGGTGGCTGTTGGCCACACTAAATATGCCACAAAATGGGTCCCAAAGTGGGATCCACACCATCAAAGGGTGGGACCCATTCATGGACGATCCAGCCCATCCATCTCATTGCCCATCACAAGGTGGGACCAAGGAAAGAAAACGAAAAGTAAACGAGAAAAAGGGGGGAAAGGTATGCACTCACAATGATGGTTGGACGGTTGGATTGCCGATCGGACGGTCCGGATGATGATCGGGGTCCTCCAAGCTTGATCTTCACCTTCAATCTCTCTAACTCTCTCTTTCTCTCTCTTGATCTCCCTCTAAATCTCTCTACTTCTCTCTCTTCTCTCTCTTCTCTCTCTCTCTCTCTCTCTCTCTCCCTCTCTCTCTCTCTCTCTCTCTCAAATCTTGCAATTGAGAAGCCACCCCCCCCACGTATGGCTCTTGTATGGGAGAGGGGGGGGGGGGGGGTACATAAGATGCTTATGATGATGATGGGAGAGGACATGGGGGAATGGGTTGTGATGATGGCTAGATAATGATGATGATGATGGGAGAGGGCATGGGAGGTGTTGACTTTGGTGAGAGAGGTATGGGTTGGAGTTGGTGTGTGTAGGCTAGGGTAATGATGGGGGTATGGGTAAGGGTGATGTGATAGATTTGACATGTTGTTGGGAATTGTGCAAGTGGGGCCCACGCCACAAGCGCATTGCGTGGCCCACCTCGAATTGCACGAACGTATGCATCTTACACACCGGGTATCGCAATGGGGCGTGCCGCGCGGCGTTGGAATCGTGGCGCCCGCGCGGTCGCAAGGGTACAAGTCTTGGGTCGTTGCGGTACTAAATCAGGGTCGCGATCAAGGCTCTCTAATCGGGTCCGTCCGGGACGTACCGGTACCGGAAACTAAACGTACGGAGGGCAATTCAGGGTACGGGTCTTACAGCCTACCCTTGGTAGGACTGAAATCATTACCAGTTGGTTGCTTCTCCATTCTATGGATTAAAAATAGCCCCGAAGAGAGCATACGTGCTCTCTTGACCAACCTTCTGCCCTTGGTAGAATCAAAATCTCAATCAATAGATCAGTCTATCTCAACGTGGACACGGTCACACGACCCCCGGATTGAGTCTAATTCATTTTTTCATGAGTTAGTTGCTCGCGATTGATGAAAGGGATCGCACTTCCAGAATGCGAGCACCGCAGCTCGTCTCGAATTATGGGGTCATACACCCTGAATGTTAGCAGCGCAGTTCGTGTTCGAATTAAGGGGTCGCATCCCCTGATGAGTCAATATGAGATCAACACAAAGCACAAATGAAAGATAAAGAGAGAACAGCAACAAAACAGTAACACTTCCAAAAATATCTTTTCATTGATGTTTAAACGATTACAGATACATGATCGCGAGTACAAGAGAGAAGAAAATAAAAGGAAATCAATCTCTTGGAGGAGGAGCCACGCTCTCGACTTCAGGGCCCGTTTCAGGAGCCCCTCCAGCCTGCGTGACTTCAGTCACCTCGTTCTCGGCAGCAGCTTGTTCTTCTGCAGCTATGATGGTCGCGACTCGACCGAATTCCCTCATATCGAAGGATGGGATCATTCGTTGCACTACTCTTAGTGCAAAGTCTCGACCAGCATCATATGACTCGTATCGTTCATCGTCATATAGCTGCGAAGTCCGGAACTCGGAGATTGCCCGAGGACCTTCCTCCGAGAGCATTTTTACAAGGGCGACTTTCTCCTCGTCCCAATGGATCGAGTCGTCCTTAAGCTGTGCAAGAGCGGAGCGCTCTTTCTCCAAGTTCTCGTTGGCTTCCTTGAGCTGCGACCTGGCCTCCGTGAGCCGCTCCTCCAATGAGATCTTGTCTTGGCGAAAGATCTTCTTCTCTCTCTCCGCCTTCTCCTTCAAGTCGGCGGTCTTCGCGAACTTAGTGTCCAAAGCTTGATACCTTTCGGTCAACACTTGGACTTTCTCTATGAGGATTTTTATCTCCTCATCTCTCTTGGAGATCACTGCCTCACGGGACTTGAGGAGTTGATCTCGTCCCTGGACCGCCTTCTCCAAAGCGGTCCTCTTCTCATCTGCCTCATCTATTACGCGGCGAGCGGCGACGATGTCTCGCTTCGTCCGCAAGATGAGGTCCAAGCCCTGCAAACAAAAAAGAAGGGTGAGAAAAAATACTTAAGAAACCCCAAAATAATAAAGTTTGGACTAGGAGGTTCTACCTGAGCCATCCTTATCCCTGCCTCAAGGAAGAGGCTCTCGGGGCTTGGCTCGGGAAGAGAGCCGAAGGATTGGGGCGGGACGTTCTCAAATAAGAATTTACATATTGGGTGGAGGTGGCGAGGAACAGAATATGTCCCACTACCGGAAGGTTGGGCAACGATCAGCCCAGACGGCTCGCGAGGAGGGGCCATCGTCTCGCGAGCAGGTCCCTGCTCGACAGCAGGAATCAGCTCGCGAGAAGGAGCTGACTCAAGAGCAGGAGCCATCTCTCGAGGCTCCGTTTGCTCACGAGCTTCTTCAGCTGGGGGGCAGCTGGACCCTGCCCCATCTGGGGAATTGTCAACGATATTAATCACTGGCGGCCCGGGTGCGACCACCAGTGAAGGAATAGCGGGCCCTGCTGGAGCCCCCGCCCTGCTCGCGAGAGGAGCAGGCTGATCAATGGATGGTTAAGATGGTCCGGCAGATGTTTTCTTCTGTCTCTTGGAGCTCGTGCCCTTCAGCCGGGGCAGCAGACCTCTCTTCTCTCCGACCTGCGTCATCTCGACTTCTCTTTTGGGTATTAAGCCCGCTGCTGCAAGACGTGAGGGGGACAAGCAAGTCTCGACGTGCCTATCACCAATAGGCACCTTGTACACCTTTACAATTTTTTCGTTGATCCCTCCTTTCAAATTCGGTTTTCTCAAGGCCGGGATACCTGCGAGCACAAACCAGGGTCAAATGAAGTAAAACCCTAAAACCCTAATTGAAGAAAAACTGCACAATGCGGGATTGTGCCTACCTTCACAGAAAAAACGGTTTACTCTTGGGCCTCTGGAAGAAGCAAATTTCCAGTTCCCGGATGCATAAAACCAGCGCTTCCTCCAGCCGGGATAATTCGATGAGGGCTTTCCCAACACGAAGTTATCCCGGTGCCAATAACACAGATAATACCAGCCTTCGCTGGAGGGGGCCTTCTTCAAGCGGAACATGCGGAGGAACTCATCAGCTGTAAGCTCCCTGTTCCCGGCTTGAGCCCAAAGGACGAATGAGCTTAGGACCACCCTCCATCCATTCACGATAAGTTGCCCAGGGGCAATCTTATAGTATCGAAGTACATCCCGGATGAAGGGATGGAGGGGAAGGCGAACCCCCAGAATGAGTTGATACTCATAGAAGGCCACACACCTTGGGGGAGGGGAGTCTGGCGTCTCTCCATCTCTGGGTAACCGGAGAGCGACTGAGTCAGGGATTGAAAATCTCTCCCGCAACTCCAGTAGCCGGTTCTCCGATAGAATGGAGGGATATCCGGCCGCTGTATACTGACCTGCCGGAACCCTTGCGTTACTAGAAGCAGAGGATTCCGGGGTGGCATCTCCTAAGGGAACGGTAGTCTCCTCAGAATCACCGGCCATGGGGTATTTAAGAAGAAAAAGAAAGAAGAAATACCACAGTACGAGAGAAAAGAAAGAGCACCAAAAGAGATCGAGGAAGACACCAAGGAACTCCGGAGGAAGATGATTGAAAGGCAAAGGAGAATTCTGAAACTTCTGTGAAAATCAGAAGATATGGCGGACTCCGTATATTTATAGGCAATCATTCCGCCGTATATGGTAGCACGTGGCGATCTCTCGTTCGTCACAGCACTCGAGCAGGCACGCCCATTAAATACTTGGACACGTGGTGAGCGTCTCTTCATTTTCTGACTGCGGAAAGGCTGGCGCTCATTAATTCCAGCCTAATCATGTACGGCTTCTCAGTAAAGGCAAGAGGCAGCCGCGCATGACAGCAAGCTAAGTCCTTTCCTTAAGAATTCTTGGCGGCAAGGACTTGGGGGGCATCTGTTATAAGCAAAATGGTGGAGATAAGATTTCACGCAGAAGTGCCTATTTGACTCTCGAGATCATCTGATCAAAAGTCGCAGAACGGGTAAATGCGGAGTGCCGGTTCGACTCTGGAGATCGTAAGCTCGGGAGTCGTAGATTGGATACATACGGGACGTCCATTCGACTCTCGAGATCATTTGATCGAGAGTCGCAGATTGGATATTGTGGGACACCCACTCGACTCTCGAGCTCACCTGATCGAGAGTCGCAGATTGAAAAATACGGAGCAGCTATTCGCAAGTCTTGAGTTCTCATAACCGATAGTCAAATACGGCAAAGCTCGATCCGCGAGCAGACCTTCTCACAAGTCGTTGAAAGACGTTACGTTTAAATGAGCGAGTACTTGGACTCGCGACCATATTCCAACATGCGAGCAGCTTTCCTGCGGCAACATCTCTTAGCCTTCAGTACCAGCACCCGATTCCCGTCGAGCAGCTTGTCCAATCCCTCTGCGACACCAAGCAGGGCTACACCCAGTTCGGTAGTTTCCGTCCCGTCAGCGTCTCCTTCCTTTTCGCCGGTTATCACTCCAACTACGGTTTCCATGAGTGATCAGCGCTACTATTACGCTTACCAGCAGCCTGTATAGGGCAATTTTGGGCTTATCTTCCCCGCTAATTCCGGATCTCAAGGGATTGCTATCAAGAGACGTGATTGCCGAAGTAAGTAATTTGGTTAGATCTCGTCATTAAGGATAAGGATCTTATCCCACGAAATCAGCAGAATCTCGTATCGTACTCGAGATCAGCGGGATCTCGATATCTTGTATAACAGATTGAATCGCTTCGGATCTATATAAAGGGATGACTCCATTAAGAAGAAGGTACACACAACATTCAATCTCTGTCCCGTTTTGCTTGGCTACTCTTCTTCTTGCTTTGGCCTGACTTAAGCATCGGAGGGCTAACAGCTGGTCCCCAGCCATCCTTAGTTGCTATCTGCCTTCTTTCAGGTTTGGCGGAGGGGAATCTCTGGTGAAGAGAAGGTGAACATCTGGAGGATCCAACTACAAAATCTGACGTTAACACCTTAAAACCCTAAAACTGTGGAAGCTCCGCAAATAATTCATAGCAAACCTTGGAGAAGAAGCCTTCGTTTACAACATTCTTCTTCCGAGACAACTCATCATCGCTTGGGACCCACTCATCATAGATCCTCTCACGAATTGGGAGACTCACGATCTGGTTTAAATCTCAAGCGAGATATTCATCTCCTCGTATGGCATATGAAAGGAGTTGGTGATAGAACACCAATGGTTGAGGCATCCCTTGTAAACCCACAGTGCCCGATAGAAGTAGCTCGATTTTGCCTCAATAGCTTTGTACAGGCCTACTGCTCACAGGGTAGCCCCATGTTGTTCCAGAATACAATTTTCCTAGGCTTCGTAACCAGGGTGGGGAATCAAATGACCTCGGGTCCGAAATGCGCCCAACAACCAAACTTCAGTATCCCCTAGATGATGAAACTTTTGACGAAGGGCCTCGAAGTAATGTGTGGGGAAAGGCTAATGAGGATCGTGGTTCGGCTCCAAGAAAATCATACCCTTCGTACCAAGAACAGCTTGACATTTGCCATTCTCAGACAGAGAACAATTGAGAAACAGTGCTGGAGTGGATGTCCAAGTATCCACACTGAAAAAGGAGTTGCTGCGGCATATATCAGAGGGCTCGATGTTCGGGAGGAAACACTGCAGTTGATAACTTTTTGCATATATGATATGCTGCTGTGTTAAGGATTTCTTATCACTAGAGGTGACGTGACCAGCTTGACGGTAGACTAGAGAATCTTCATCTTATTGGACTTAGATTTGGCTTAATTTTCTAAATAAACTTGCTGAACGCCTTTGCCAGTTCTTTTTGGATGGCCACGTTTGACAGATTGAGCAGGAATAGACGGGCTCGCCTCACCGTCTTCAGACCCCACAGTCTCACCAGTCTAAAATCCACACAGCGGGCATACCAAGCATCTCACCCTTCTTGCGTACCCCTATCTGGAGGAGGTGGCACGGCCTATCATAGAGAATTTTTCGCTATATGTCTTTGGATAATGACAAGATGCGCTCATAAAAGTTGAAGGTCTCTGGAGGAAGAAACCATTGTGGATTTTGATCGGACGGCATGCTAACCTTCTTCGGGGTCGCCCGCTTATGCTTGGACAGAATCAGCGAAGGATCTGAAGGGCTAGCTCTTGAAGGATTACTAGCCATTATGGCCTAAAAAAGTACAGAGGAAGTTCAGGTCCAGCTCGAAACAAAGGAAAACACGCAAAGGTATACTTAAAACTCTATTTAAGTTAAATCACCAGGATTACGAGAAAATATCATTCTCAGCTTTGCACAATCTGGAATTTTCAAGAGTATGAGGCCCGACACCTCCTCAAAATAATTATTATCACGCGTATATAAATAGAAGATGAAGGTGTAGGACCACGCACACTGAAATATCCAAAATATTACAAGTCTGAGGATTCAGGTGCATGAGGTCCCATGCACCCAAAAAATGATTGAAATTTCACAAGTCTAAGAAGCCGGGTGCGTGCGTACCCACGCACCCTAAAAATGTTTAAAATTTATCAAGTCCTTTTTCCAAGTGCGTGTGACCCCACACACCCTTAAAAAATACAGAAATTGCCTAAAGTCTAAAATTCTTGGGTGCGTGCAACCCCCACACATCTTTAAAATGCAAACTTGTCCAAAAACCCATTTTTTAGGTGCATGCAGCCCCATGCACCCTTAAAGGGACAACCCTCCTAAAATCTAACGAAGGGTGCGTGCGGCCCCACTCACCCCTTTGAAACACGAATTTTTACTAAGTTCAAATCTAGGGTGCGTGCAGCCCTACGCACCCCTTAAAACTCCAACTTTGTTCAAAACCCAATTGTTAAATGCCTGGCTGACAAAACCCTCCGAAAAATTCGATGAAGGGTGTGTGAGGTCCCACGCACCCAGAAAATCACATCACCTTGAATTTTGATGTGCGTGCGAAAATTTTGGGTGCGTTGGAGAGATTTTTTGGGTGTGTTGGTGAAAAATGAATGCGTGGAAGGGAGAGCGAAAGCTCAATAACAAGGAAGAAATGATTAAAAAAACTATCTTTCCTATTTATAGCAGGGACCCAAGAGTCTGATGCGTTGCACTGAACGATCGCATGTTCATCGCAACGCACTAGAGGGCATCGTTAGGGTCCTAAAATGTTTGGGTCCTCAAAATAAACAAAATGGTCACACACCTCTAAAAATCCGACAAAACACCCTTCAGTACACATAAAATTGAGATTCACAAAGTTGAAATTCCCTTAGTCATTTTTTGTTAAAATCACCAGCAGGCCCCGCAAATCATCGTGATCGGAACCACCCAAAATCAAGTCAACATCATCATCATGAATTATCATGAGCAGTGCATGACCTTTTATCATCAAGTGGGCCCCACAAACCCATTTATTTTCTAAAACCCAATCGAAACAGACAAAAAGCCCGTCAACGCACCCATAAATTCAGGGTCCACGCACCCATAAATTCAGCAGAAATTAGAAAGTGATTTAAAGGTACATTGGACTCCCACGAACTCGTAAAATCGTCCCACGCACCCATAAAATTAATATAAAACAGATAATGAATTTAAGTGTGCATTAGAGTCCCACGCATCCGAAAATTCACTCCCACACATCCATAAATTTAGCCAATTTCAGAAGACATTTAAGCGTGTATTAGAGTCCCACGCATCCGAAAATTCATCCCACGCACCCATAAAATCAGCCAATTTCAGAATGCTATTTTGGATGCGTTAGAGCCCCCACACACCCATAAAAATGGTGCGTCAGAGACATTTTAGGATGCGTGGCATGTGGTAACCCCTCGCTGGTCAGCTCTCGATATTTTTGGGTATAAATACCCCATCCGACTGTTCATTTATACATTCCAAGAGAGAGAAAGAGCTATTATCCTCCGAGTATTTGGGATTCTTGCCGGAAAACCTTCACCGGAACCCCTCTTCCGAACATCGAAAAACCTCCCCGATCACCGGAATTCTTTTTTGATCACTGACGTTTCCACTGGAAGATTATTTCGACTAGACTACTGCAGGTCCGAATTCTAAAAATCACGAGTGTAGGAATGCATCCATTAATTCAGTCCCACGTACCCACAAATTCGGCAAATCTGACAAGTATTTTAAGGGTACATTGGACTCCCATGCACCCGTAAAATCGTCCCACGCACCCATAAAATCCACTGAGGAGAGAAAATGATTCAAGGGTGTATTGGAATCCCACGCACCTGAAAAATCAGCATAATTCAGACAAGTAATTTAAAGGTGAATTGGAGTCTCACGCACCCATAAAATCATCTAAATTAGACCAATAATTTAAGGGTGCGTCGAAGTCCCACGTATCTATAAATTTGATCCCACGCACCCATAAAATCAGCCAATTTCAGAAAACATTTAAGGGTGCGCCGAACCTCATTTTAAGTGTTTTCAAGCCCTGTTTAAGTTATTTTGAGTGTTCCAGATGCAACAGAATAGTCAAATGATCGTTGCAGAACACCCAATGAAGATAATACATGCCTTCAAAGTTTGATCCGACTCAACGCGAAGAGTGAAATAACTTCTTGGAAAGAAGTCGTCAGCGCTCAGAACTGTACAAATATATCATTATTTATCCTATACTGTAGAATGTGACCTGATTAAGGTCGAAAACTAGACAAACGGGATTATGGTTACCACAATAAACCATATCAAAGAGTTTCAATTCTTTACAAAGCAATTGCTATGAACTGCCACGATACAACAGCCGATGCCCTACCCATTCAAATGGCATCCGTTGGTTGGGCCACTCAGGTACATACAACTGCAGATCGGTCTTTCCGGGGTCACCTATCCAGACACAACAGGCGTGGGCCCAGAGTCGCACCCCTTCAGTTAAAAACCCTGATAGTTTCAGCCCGGATCTCCGGTCAAAACATGGGACATAGATATCTGACTCATACAAAGATGGCACAATTCATAACAAAACAAACACAGGTCTCTACGACTATGAACTCTAAGACCATAGTCCTCGCTGACTAGTCTTCTGCCCTTTAATCAAAGGTCATCGATCATTCGATGTAATTAAGGGCTTGTGCAAGATTACTGGCCCGGAATGTACGAGATCTCAAAATCTTTGGAATAAAATTCGCCTTCCGATATATCTTCTTGTGTACTTTTTGTGAATGCTTGTGATTGTCTATGAATGTTTCCATTACTCAGAACCCAGAGCAACAATACCAAAAAAATGTCCTTCTAGCATTTTCCATTCTAACAGCATCAAATGATTAAACCAGCTATGCAATGGACGATTTTGATCAAAACCGACCATCCAGTGGAAGGTTTTGGGTTTTGACCAAAAACAGCCATGGAATGGATGGTTTTGATCAAAGCCGAGCATTTTATAGTTGGTTTGCACTCTGGCTAGGCCACTCTAAAGTCAATAGCCAAGATTTAGATTTGTTTTAATAGTGGAATGTTTATAGATGGTGATGGTGGTGTAAAACCCATAGCCTTATGAACACTCCTGGGATCACAAAAAACTGCTCCAAATCCATATATGAGAAAGTGATAGAGAAAATCAACTAAGGAGAAGTGGGGCCCAATAAGAGGACAAAGGGGACTAGAAAAAAGGTAATGGAAGCTTCACTGCAAACTAACAGAGTTGAAAAGATAGCCGAAGTCTTACTTAATAACATTCTCAATTATATATGGAAATCAGATTTCCACTTCTCGACTGTCATGTCCGGTTGCTGTGGGAAGTTACTAAAAGCTCGGGAAGTTATGATGCAAACATCAAATGCCCGTGGAAATTGGATTTCTGCCGGTTAACAAAATGTCACTTTCACAACTTAAGGACAACCCCGGGTATCAATGGACCTCTAGCATGAATCCAGGGGCAATGCAGTGGCAGGTAGAAATCGGATTTCGGTCTAGTCACCCCAAGCAATCTGATCAATCCCACAGTCACTTAGGGTATTCCTAAGAAGTGCTAGGGCGAAGCCAATGGTGCCAACGGGTTAGATGATGCAATCCAAACACGTTTGTGATTCAAGTGGACCGCACAAATGAAAACTATGTACAAGGCAACACTCGTACTCCAAATTGTTTACCTTGTTGTGGCCCAGAAGAATCAAAGATGGGCCTGAGTTTTAGGCCCAAGGAGTAAATGTTGGTGTGGCATTTAATGGTTGGAATGGGTTCATATAATCATCATGGTGGGCCCTATAACATTTAAGTGTTGACGTTTCTCTCCTAACTGTTTCCTTTGGTATGGCCCATTTGAATTATAGGTCACTTGATTTTTTTGGCCCTACACCTAATGTGGGATTAAACGTCTAATGGTTGGAGTGGATGTCACATACACATCATGGTGGGCCCTGTTAAAAAAAAAAAAAAAAAAAAGGGTGGGCATCCCATAAAATTCCATCTGAAATATTTTTGGATCAGTTGGGATAGTGACACCCGCCCTTGATTTATGGTACCCCTTGATTTATAACCTACCATGATGTGTATGTGAGATCCACTCTAACCATTAGAGAATTGTGATTCAGGTGGGCCATACTAAAGGAAACAGTTGGGTGAGAGACATCCATTGTTGATTTTTACCTGCATACCATGATGATTGTATGAATCCACCCCAATCATTAGATGCCATACCAAGGTTTAGGCCAGAAGCCCAACAATCAGGCTCATTCATGATTTAGGTGCACTATACTAAGGCAAATAGTTTAGAGAGCGAGCATTTCACTTGACAGTATTGTCTGGTGTGGTTCACTAGAATCAAGGACGAGATGAATTTTGGAATTTGGGCTTAACTGGGGGTGACACACCTTGTGGTGGAGGATTTCACATAATTAAACATCGGGGGTGGGGGCCACTTGACCCACCAACCCCTTTGCTTGCACGACTGACCTGACCAGCTATTAACAAATCTAGCAAAGAACTCTAATGTTAATTACTTGGATTAATGAGGTAGCTTATTGAGGACCTTTTGAAAAGGATATCAGAATGTAATTTCTATAATAACTAGGTAGTGTTTTGTAAAATTCACTTAAAACTAACCTGTTGCGAGCTGCACTTGACCTGACCCAGCCCCATTATAATGGGATCCTACTTGATAGACCCCATCGAGCTGTACTGGACCTGAATTTAATCAGCCCCAAAAGCTAAGATCTGAAACCAAACCCATTAGGTGTCCACAAATGTGGGCGTGGCTTCGGGAGTGGTTGAGATACTACTGCTGGTATGAGAAGTCAGAAAGAAAATTGTAGTAGACTTGCCGTGTGGTGCTTCTTTATTCACTTGGTCCAATAATCAAGAGGGGATCCCTGGATACATCAAAGTCGGTGACTTGGGCCCTTCTTAATGCATGTGTCTTACATCCACGCTGCATATCTATATCTCCAGCTCATTTTATGGCACAAGCCCAAAAATGCAGCACATCCAAATCTCAGGTGGACTGCGCCACAGGAAACAGTGGTGATTACTATTAAAAACTTCTCCTGGTGACAAATTTTTTGAATCAAGCTAATATTTCTGTGGTCCTTTTATTCACGTCTTGTGACCTTATCAACAGGTTTGCATATAATCATTCCGGCAGCCCTCAGGTAGCTAGTTTTTAATGGGGGCATTCAATTACCATTGTTTTCTGTGGCGTGGTCCAGCTGAGATTTGGATCTGCTGCCTTTTTGAGCTGGTGCAATAAAATGAGCTGGGGAAACGGATGGATGGTGTGGATGTAAGACGCATGGATAAAGAATGGGGCCCACAGTTAGGGGCGGAGCCAACTAGGGGCGAGGGGGGCAAATGCCCCCTGAGTTTTCAACAGTGAGGGTTCAACCCCGACTGGTTCATGTAGTGTGGTCCAGTTGAGCCTTTGATGTGCCTCTTTTTTGGGGATCAAGCCAAAAAATGGGCTGTCAAAATAGACGTACAGCATGGATAAAACATATAGATCAGGGTGGGCCCCATAGAGCCCCTGATGGCCTGACAGGACCTTCAGTCTCTAACTAGGTCCTGGTGTGGGAGTGGATTTTCTAGGAAAGGGTTTCAAGGAAGTTTCTGTGGAAGGGAGTTACATGAGGCCCACTGTGATAATTTTTATCAATCCACCTCATCCATCCATTTTGACTGCTTATTTTCAGATATGAGACAAAAAATGAAGCAGATCCAAAAATGAAGTGGGCCAGATGAGAGGAAACAGCGGGAATTAAGCTACCACCATTGAAACGTCCGATGGTACGTAAGTTTTGTATTAGGTTAAGTTTTTGCATGGGCATTTCTTTTCTCACTTTTTCACTAGTGTGAGTTTTGTAACTGTCTCATTTTTTTCCCATTCTAAAACAAGCATGCAAAATGGATGGACGGTGTGGATTTATCATAAACATCACAGTGGGCCCCACTCAACTTACTATCGCAGGAATGCGAGCGCCGGAATGCCAGGAAATCCGCGTCCGTGCTTAGAAAATCTTGGACGAGGATTAGCTGCGCCGGAGATGGCCAATGAAGTGACGTCACCAAGATCTATGGGCCCACCATGATGTATGTGTTGTATCCACACCGTCCAACCATTTGAAGAGATTGTTTTATGGCTCCTCCTGATGAAAATCCTGGCTCCGCCCCTGCCCACAGTCAGGAATCCATCCACAGTGGATCCGGGGATCCACCAAACCCGCGCACCAGAAAAGCAGACCTCACGACCGACATACCCGGTGACTGGATTCTGTGGTGACATCGTGATGTATAACCTTATGAATTAGGTTGGATGAAAAATAAACATTATAGTAAGTCCTAAGAAGGTTTTAATAGTGGACGTCATTATCTCCACTGTTTCCTGTTGTCTATGTGACCTTATAAACAGGTTGGATGGCTAATAAACATCACGGTGCCCTACGAAGGTTTCAATAGTGCATGTCATTATCCCCACTGTTTCCTATGGTGTGGTCCACTTGAGCTTTGGACATGCTTCAATTTTGGGCTCTTGCGCTAAAATGAGCTGGCAAAACAGATGCATGGCATGGATAAAACACATATATCATGATGGGCCCCACAGAGTCTGATCACGGGTGATATGGGTGTTGGTGTCACCACCCAATCCGCTTCCGTTAAAATCAGCTTGAGGTCCATCGGGTACCCGAAAGTCAGATACCCGTTGGCAGCCCATACACACCTGGCCCAAGCCAATACACTTAACATTTTTGTGGGCTAAATATGTCTTGACGGCCTCATATGACCTGAGACTAGGCCTGGCAATGGGTCAGGTTAATTCCAGGTCAGGGTCAGCAAAAGCCAACCCATTTGATAAACCGGCTAAGGAATCTGGCACTAACCCGACTCACAATCCATTAATCTATTTTCACACCACATGGGAACTCGATCCCTGTTCTCAGTGTTGAAACTCCTCTGAGTCTACCACTAAGCTCAGATGCGTTTACTCCCGCGCCTCCTTATGTCTAAAGCGATTCTTGCTCTTTCATTGGCCGTTAGATTCTCTCTTGATTGAGAAGGTTTAAAAAATACAGCGGGTAATTTTGTTTGAGTTATGGGTCAGATCAGTGTGACAGTGTCCCATGATGTTTCTCAGCGCCTGTCTCTAGAGAAAACACTGCCCTTTCATTTGCATCCATGCCAATAAGTTTTCTAGAACTCGTTCATCACACTGTGCCTATCATGCACACTTGTGTGAGATCCAAGCTTCCCATGAGGTAAGCGTTGCTTGGTTCGTGTGGACTAGAAATCAGACGGGCGCACTCATCTCGTATGCCACAAGGGTATTTTGAATTCGACCTTTGGCACAACTAAGCAACAAGTCATCCATGGATTGGTCACGAGTCTTCTTTGTACCTCTTATTTCCTCCAATGTTTGCATTGTGCATTACATATCAGTTCCAGCCCACCAGCCCATGAAACAAGGAATTGGACTTGGTCTGGACCCACCATCCAAAAGTAAATTAGTCAGGCAGGAGTCGCCCTACTTTCAATCCTTTTAAGCAGATACAAATGAGTTATTGACCAAAAGCCAGGCCCGGATCCAACAAGGCTCGCTGGAGACCCAACCCAAAAAGTGTGAGAGTTGTGAAGTTACCCCACCCTACGGCCTTGAACTTTTCATATTTAGGACCTTAATTTCATTTACATCAGATTTAAAGAATTAATATTTCCAAAACTGCGGTTCTACAGTACAACACCTCTAATGAATTCCAAATATAATTGCAATTGCTCTGGGCCAGCCAAGTCCGGCCCATCACTCACACTTTTTGAGTTGGGTCTCCAGCGAGCCTTGGTAAATGTGGGTTGGATCCTGGCCTGGCTTTTGGCCAATAACTAATTGGGCTTGACCTTAGTTTGTAACTGATTAAAGGATAGAAACTAGGGCCACTCCTGCCTGACTGACTTGCTTTTGGATGGTGGGTCCAGACCAAGTCCAATTCCTTGTTTCATGGGCTGGTCTGGGCCTGGACTGAGATCCTTTTCTGATGGGCTGGACCATGACATGCTTACACATGGCCTGATCCTACCCATCTGCACCCTTCTCTTATGAGGAGATGTCAAACTCTCATCCAACTGATGTACCTGGGCTGGTGGGCTGGAACGGATATGTAATATTCCCAATCAGCTTGTAAATGCACATGGGCTGGACGTGAATGGGAGGAATTAAAATGCATTCGAATTTTCTAATTTATTCATAAGAACATATGTAATATCCCCAATCAGCTTTAATACCCAAATTAGTGCGCATACGTCATTTTTAATGGAATGATTGTAATAAGCCCATTAAAATATATACTTTATCTAAAAATGAAGGAATTTAAGACTTGGGTGGGCCACAATCACAAATTAGCAACTTGCTAGCATTTTTTAACCATCCATTTCGATGGCCAACCTTTGGATGGTTTGGATCATTCTATTAGTGTGACTTTAGTGATGTAGCCAATAATTGAATTGTTTTAGAGTATCATTTGTGAGCCTACGTGTATAGTGGACACGTGCTTTGCAGCATCTCTGTTTACTTGTGCAACTCTCTAAGAGGGAGCCTAAAAAGGCATTTCACTCCATTTACTTCCAAATCATTTACAAACCCATTTAGTCCAATTTCATTTCATTTACATGTATTTACTCCCATCTAAACACATCAAATCCCATTTAATTACCTCCATCCAAATGGCCTGTAATGCACAATGCAAGTAATGGAGGAAATAAAAAGTACAAAGAAGACTCATGGCGAATCCACGGATGACTTGTTGCTTAGTTGTGCCGAAGCTCAAAATTCAAAGTACACTTATGGCATACGAGATAAGTGAGCCCGTCTGATTTCTAGTCCACGTGAACCAAGGAACACTTACCTCATGAGAAGCTTGGATCTCACACACATGTGCAAGATAGTCACGTGTGTAAGAGAGTTCCAGAAAGCTTATTGGCATGGATGCAAATGGAAGGGTAGTGTTTTCTCTAGAGACAGGCGCTGAGAAAAATCATGGGACACTGATCTGACCCATAACCCAAACAAAATTACCGACTGTATTTTTTTACCCTCCTCAATCAAGAGAGAATCTAACGGCCAATGAAAGAGCAAGAACCACTTTAGACTTGAGGCGTGGGAGTAAACAGCATCTGAGCACACTTAGTATCTTGGGTTGGGGTCCATCCATGGCTTAATGGTAGACACAGAGGAGTTTCAAGACTAGGGATTGAGTTCTCATTTGGTGTGAGTGGGTGTGTGAGAGTGTGCTGGTGTGGGTGGGTATGTGAAAAAATAAGTATCCTGGGTTGGGTCAGGTCAGTTGAACCCCATGCAATTATAACTAAATGGGTTGGGCTCAGAGGAGTGAAATTTTAAGTGGGTTATAGATTAATGGATTGTGAGCAGGGTTAGTGCCAAATTCCTTAGCTGGTTTACCAAATGGGTTGGCTTTTGCTGACCCTGACCTGGAATTAACCTGACTCCATTGCTAGGCCTAGGCTTAGGTCATATGAGGCCCTCAATATATGATGGGGTGTTTCTCTTCACGAAGAGAGGAGAGAGTGCAGCTTGGGGGGTTATTGGGCGCCGGACCAGTCTCCAAACATCCCACTGTTAGTACACCCAACCCCGTTAGTCAGACCACAATGTTAGCCACCCTCCTTTGGAATCGATACCAAGACCTCAAGTGTTGAACGAGGTTATCTTCACTCGGTCTCCCACATGAGCTATGGACTACTTTAGAGTGGGCGTGAAAAAGTGAGAAAAACTATATTTCCCATGCAACATGGGAATATCATTTCGAAGCCTGGGCAAGAATCTTAGGTTAGTTTTGCACCATTTAAGAAATGGTGGGGACTCGTTCTCTTCAGATGGGTACTACGCACAGCTATCTAGACCATCCAAATTGAACTGATTGCAAAGTTAAGGACGTGGAATACCTGCAACACCGTGTCCGGAAGTTCTTGTGGTTGGAAGCTGGGTGGGGCCATCCGCTTTGCCAACTTATTTTTGGACATGAGACAAAATAAATAAATAAAAATAAAAAAAATAAAAATTGACAGATCTAAAACTCAAGTGGGCCACATGAGAGGAAATAGTGGGGATTGAACGACCACCATTGAAACATTTGCAGGGCCATATAAGTTTTTTATTTTATTATTCTTATTGTGTGTGTGTGTGTGTGTGTGTGTGTGTTTTCAGTTCATTTGGGAGTGACCTTATGAACAGTTTGGATGGCATACAAATATTAAGGCGGGCCCCAGGTAGATTTCAATGGTAGGCATTTCTTCCTCCACTTTTTCCTCTCATGTGGCCCACATGAGTGTTTGATCCGCCTCATTTTTGGTCTCATGTCCTAAGATGAGCTGGCAAAACAGATGGGCGGCATGGATTTCTTATAAACATTATGAGGGGACCTACTTAGCTTCCAAGCCCCGGAACTTCACTGCAACACCCTGTGGAAGCAATCTACATCCCAAACTTGATTGGTCCAATTGGACCAATAATATAGATCAACTCATATTTAAGATCAATGGCCCAATTGCATCAATGTCAACGATTATTAGTCTTTGATTACCATTTTTTTTTTTTTTTTTTTTTTTGAGATGAGCGACCTGATAAGTAGAAGGCAATGGATTGACGACTTTACTTCATGCTTCATAAATGAGCCGATAAGTTTAAAACTTTGAAGCGCCTTATTTTAAAGACCACATAATACCAATGATTGTCTTAGTTAATTAAGCATTAGTATGAAAAGGTAGGAAGATGGCAACAATTCAATAGGCTAATGCTATTATAAATTATTTGAATTATTAAATAACCTATATTAGATGAAATTCATTCCTACTCATAGTTGCAGATCTTGTAACCCCAGTTTCGTTCCAAGAATATTCTATTCCTATCTGCCATCCTTTTCTTAAGCAAATATAGAAGATTCTGTAAAATCTATCATGGATTTTCGAACATAATTGAAGTACGGGTGATAAGCAAATATAAAGAATGTGCAACGTACATCCAGAGACGACATGAAGTAGTGCGTGATTACTTTCTCCAACTTATTGTTCTTTTGTTAACTGATTGGAAGAAATCTATATGCATCAACCACTTTACGCATAAATGTATACTATTTAGCTAGAAAGGCAAATGCTTATCTGTGTGATATATTATAAGATCAATGAAACCAATAGCTCACTCACGTTATTTGTTATCCACTTGCCATCACTAAGGCATAAAATAGCATTTCTTATAAGCCTGTGTTTGGCATATTTTACCAGCAACTCACTCTTACACACAAGTCACAATTACTCTTCTCAGTTATAAGTGAAGTTGGACAACATATTTCTAAATAAATATTCGGAAGTGGCATGAAATGCATAAATCAAGAGTGTGCACTCTATGTAAGTGCCTTGTTTTCTCAATGACGTGAGACTGTGTGTCTTGAGTTGGTTGAAGCTCCATTGAAAGATAGACAACCAAAGATTTAAAGACTTACAACAAAAGGTATGAAGACACAAGTAAATTGAGGTACCTTGATAAACCAGTTCTAAACCTCTATAGTTCCAAAACAACCTACCTCTAGATAATGACACATCAATAGAAATTTTTTGTTTATCATCCCAAGTCTTAGGTATTAATTTGAACATGATCAACTAGGTTTATAAAGTTGCAATGCTTTTGATAACCAAAGCAACAGAAATCAAAAGCCCGTTAATTGAATCGACAGATCCTTCCGATCAAATCGAAAGTGGATAAAACTGTCCAACTAGCAAAACCGCAAAATCAAGAATTTGTTGATCGAATCGATAGTCTAATCGAGAATATTGATTTGAGTCGATCGAATCGACAGATCAATAAGTAACCTTTAAAGATCCATTGGAGCTTTTTCTTATAAAATGAGCACTTGGACCTTTGCAAATTAGATGCTTTTTAGATGGTTTTAGAGGCCCTATGCATATACGACTCCTATTTGCTAATCCTAGACTTTAATGTATTGAGTTTATGTCATCTTTCTTGTGATACATCATTCTATATGAGTATTTCAACACCTTGAAGATGTGCATGTTCTCTTACATTCTCTAGAGGTTATACACTAATCCTATAAATAAATCATTTATCTACCATCCCTCTATAATGTCAATTTACATGAATCCCTATTTATAACCAACTAAACCTTAGTAGTAGGAAATTTTACCACCCATTACCTTGACACTCTCAATAAGAAGATAGATTACAAGGTTGTCATTCGTAGGAGCTGAAGAAGATCCACTTCAAAGATCGGAAGAGCTAAAGAGAAGCCGCATCAAGATTGATTGAGCATATCAAGACAAGTGTTATCAATAGGGCTCATTCAACTAGTAAGAGTTATTTTTTAGCATATTGTATACTCAAGTTTTATGTAGATTTTGAAATTGCATCAGATCGTCTAACACGACACCCTGCGCTACGTGCAGAAGCTTAAAGTGGAGCTTAAAATTATGGCTAGTGGGGGTGATTATGACTGTTTTAAAATTCTTTTTGAAAACCTCTTGTCTAATTAAATTAGTAACAATAATACACTAATTAAACCAGAATACTTAGCTTCCAAGCTTAAGTGGGTCCAATCACAAAGGCTAGACAAGATTAGGCATTTAAGCAAACTAACCTAAGCATATAGATGACAAAGGTGCAACATGTTGAGCTTCTAATCAATGTGTAATTTTCCTAAATAATTTAGCCCCCGGACACTCGACTCATCATGTCGTCCACAAGAGTCGAAATCTTGGGTTGTTACAGAAAACCTCCGTATAAAGGTTGGGGGAACTTATTTAAAACTCCTAGATTAGGAGAAACCTAATTTAAACTACCTTGTGAAATTCAATTTTCTCATGGGTTGGGAAAGGTAATCGAGAGTGGAGTAGACATGTAGTCGAACCACTATATATGCTTGTGTTTAAGATTGTCATTTGAGCACATTATTTTTTTCCATTGTTTTTAATTGTCAATTGTATGAATGCTTGAATGGAATGCCTGTTATGTATGACAGGTAGATTCTCATACACGTGTTGTAGTTTCACTTCTAGACTAGGTGCTTGATTAATGTATCCTTATAGTCTGGACATTACATATAAATTAGTAGCTTGATAGTCATATCTCTTATAATTTATATACTTAAGCTAGTTAGTTTAATTTCTTATCTTTACTAGCCATTATAATTGGGACCCATTTAAGCTTGAAAACTAAGTATTCTTGTTTAATTAGTTTATAATTGGTAATTTATTTTAATTGGACAAGAGGTTTTTAAAAGGATTTTAAAATGGTCTTAATCACCCCACCCCCTGTAGGACTTAGCTGTAATTCTAAGTTCCACTCTACAAGCTTCCACACGCTTAATGTCTACAAGTCTAAGCGATAGACGTATATTCAATTGATATCAGAGTGGGTTACTCTGATAGAGCAAGTGTGAGTTGCTCTTGAATGACTTAATCGTCTGGAATTTATCCAAATGAGCTTCAAGACCATGTCTACCTAAGAGGAGAATCAGTTCTTAATTGGCATATCTATTACTTGTGAAATAGTTGCCCCATTTGAACTAACTAGGAAAATGATTAGTTGAGGGTATCATAACTACAATAGAAACTATTGCCATATCCCTTACCGTATATTGATCTCCAACTAGGAGTCCACCTAAGGGAGATGAAACTAGGAAAATCAATTTTCCCATCAAACATAATCCGGGTCCTAGGAAATTCACACCCAAAAGAGGTCGTGAAGGGATATGTGACCTTAGAAGGTTCATTTGAGCTTATTGCTATATCTGAGGATTTTAACTTCATTTATGTGCATATAGGTATACTAAAGGATTCAAGCCTCATTAGCCTTAGATAGTTTAACGTTAATGCTTATTTTGGTATCTTTAAAATGCTAGACTTCCATCTTGCTTAGATTAGTATAGTCTTACTAAATTATATGCTTAATGCATGCTAATCTATGCCTTGGTCATATGCCTTAAAGTATATCTTATATATGCATGATCATCATTGCTTCATAGTCATATCTTTGATGATCTTATGATTGGCCATTTGTGCTTAATAATGATATATCGTAATGATCAATTGATATATGATCAATTATGCTTAGCTGGGTATATCTTTAGTGATCATGTGATGCATGCTCCATGTTTTAAATTTCATGCACCCTTATCTCTCTTGTTAGCATGTGCCTATAGTTAAAACTGAGACAGTCTAATATCTATCTTCCTAAACTTAATTGATGTATCATTAAAGGGGAGAGATTAGTTCAATTGCTGACAAAAGGGGGGTGAAAGATTAAATCCCACCAAAATAAATTTGCTTGGTTTTGTGTTTCAGAGGTTGATACATTGTGGGAGAGCAACTGAAGAGGAGCAATGCTAGATGTCAAGAGTCTTGTATTTATTTCAATATCGATCTAATCTTGATCATGTAATTTCTTTGTTTTGGTAGGTTGGGTTTTTATTATGTAATTGATAAAGGGGGACATTGTTAGTACACTTTTCTATGGCATACTAGGTGCACCTTATTTGTCAATTACGTAGGTTCATGTGTCTAGTTGCTAGTTGAGCCTAAAAAAGATGAAGACCGAATACACAAGAAGACAACTGGATCAAGGAAGAAGAAACAAGTAAATCAGATATGCCTTGGTAAGCCAAAACTCTTGAACCAAATCAAAGCTCAAACCTCTAAATAACTTGACCCATAGGTAAAGCTTTTAGTCATCTTACAATGGCCTTAGGTATCCCAAAAGATCATCCAAAGTTAAGCCTAAGAGGTTCATGAGCTGTTATAAAAATACAAACCAAAATAGCAGATCTCATGTATTGTCAGCTGACCAATCGGCCGGTTGACAGCAAGTATCAGCTGACCGACGGACTAGTCGACCGGATGATACAGACCCAAAATTAGATAGCAATTAAACATTATCCAAGGTTAATTCAGTCGACCGACACCCATCATCGGCCGACCAATGGCCCTCTGTCAGCCGACCGACAGGACTTGTAGATTGACCGACAGATAGTTGTTATGCCTATTTTTTTATCTGTTGGAGGTCAAACTTTATATATATAGAGCTCGGGTTTTGGGCATTAGCTAGGAGAGGGTATTTGGTGCATTGTTAGCCTAAGTGATTCCCACTCATATTCATCACCTTAGTGTTGAGCTCTTAATTGTGCATATTCTAACCCCAATTCATCACTCATTATGCACGGTTTACATGTTTAAAGGACTACTCTAATGCATGATTTGTGATTGTAGGAATAAGATGGAGATTTCACCAATTGAAGGATAAATAGAGCTCTTTATGAGCATTGAAGACCATTGGATGAAGGTTGAAGGAGGATCAAAGAAAGACAAAGCAAGGAAAGAAGAGAAAAGAAGAAACAAAGAAAGAAATGTAGAGAGAAAGGGCCTAGACCGGTCGTGTGACCGGTCAGGCCAAGGAAGCCCGACCAGTCAAGACCGGTCGGCCAACCCCTATGCTTGCTGGACTGATCAGGAAGGCAGTCCGACCGGTCTTGACCGGTCGGCCAGAGGATTTTTTCCACTCCAGAGCTGCTGGACTGTTTGACAGTGAGGCACGACCGGTCGTGACCGGTCGGCCAGACCAGTTCGAACAGTCGGCCATGCAAAAACGGTAGTTTCTCTTTTCGGGCACCGAAATTCTCTGCGTAAGTGCGTACGTTTACGCGAATTCTGGAAGTTTCTTATGCAATGGACGCCTCCAAGCTATAAAAGGACTTCTTCCCTTCATACCAAGGCAGGCTAGGACGTGGGGATTGCTTGGGAGAGGGATTCTACTTCGAGTTTCTTAGTTTTCTTCCTGTTTTAGTAGTTTTTTTTTATGTTTTTAGAGGCTTCTAGTTCAAGGATGTTAGAGATGAACTAAAACCTCTTAGCTAGGGCTAAGAGGTGAAGCTTTTGATTTGTTTTTGATGGATTGATGTAACCTAGGTTTCCTTTTTATGATTTAATTGATGAATTTTAGTTAATATGAGTTTGAATCAAGTACTAGTTTGGTTTTTTTTACTTTGATCTCTTGATGACTCCGGGCTCATGTGATTCTTAGTGATTCTAAGCTTAGTATCTTAACTTTTGAGCATTAGTTATGTTTGTGTAGTTCATTGATCTACCATGGACTCCGGGCATGGTAGAAGCTTTGATTGCCTTGTGTACAATGGCCTGATTTTCATGTGGGAACTCATTTAACTAAAGTTCTTATCTTTTGTAGTAATCTGAAATAGTTGTTTGTTCATTGATTTTGATTTAATTAGAGTTCTAATCATTAGTTGTAATCAAGTCTAGTGACAGGATTTGATGAAAGCTATGGTTGTGAATCTCAACTAGATTGGGAAGAGGCTTGGCCTACACAATTGAGTGTGCCCAAGGCCTGAGCATTGATGTGGGAATTGAATCAATGAATAATGCACTTATTTTGGATAATTGTTGATTGAACCGCTCTATATTCCGATCGGATAGAGATATGAATTCGATTCCGATTGAGTTCTGAGAGACCTAGTTGTGTTGATGCATTGAAACTTATCAAAAGTGGATCCTTGGCGCTCTAGTGCCTTTTTAGATTGAAATTACCTTATACATTCACTGTTTAAACCTAAATTGCTATTTTCCAGCTTTAGTTCTTAATAAGATCCTAATTATTAGTTATTTTAGTTAAAATCTGAGAATACTCATTCATAAATCTCTGTGGGAACGATACTCGGTCTTTCCGAATTATTACTACTTTGCAACCCTACACTTGGGGAGTGAACAAGTTTTTTGGCGCCGTTGCCGGGGATTTCTATGCGATATTTTTAGAATTTTCTGAAATAACTTTTAGTTGAGATTGTGTTAAGATAGGTTTAGGATTTGTTTTACTTTCTAGGGTAGGTTTTCTTCTAAATACTAACTTACTTTGTTTTGATTTTTGCAGGATTCTAACATAGGTCTAATTCAGGGATTTGTGGGAAGTTGAAGAAGAAGTAGGCATCTTAAATCACAAATCAGGTTTTATCGTTCTAACCTTACTCTTCTCCTCCTCCTACTCATTCCTTCCATATTCATCTCTTGTAGAGTGGGTGGAGACTCCTCTTGGATCTCCGATAGGTTGGCCTTGTGTCGCCTTGATTCCTATTGGTCGGCCCTTCCGTCTTGGATCACCTTGGGCTCAGAGATATCTCTTCTCAAACCTATTCCTCTTTCTTCTTTTTCTGCACTTTTCTCAAAAGACTCAAAGAGTGGGTGGGGAGTTCTCTGAACCCCTATTGACCAGGAGAAATTGGTCTCTATCCTTGCTTCTGGCTCAGCCATTGCAAGACACCTTGTGCTTAAGTCTTAGAGAGGAGTAAAGGAAGGAAGGAAGAATTCTTTTTCCTTTTTATTTCATTCTTTTTGGATTTGCATGTCACATTGGGCTCGGGATTCTAATAACCGACTCAATCATGATGGAGTAATTGTTGAAGGGATTGATAGAGAACCTCGACCTAGAAAACATCAAAATTTTCTTGAAATTACTAGAGAGATGGCTGAAAATCAACCAAATCAAGGGGTTAATCAACATAAAAATCCAGCCCCAAACCTTACTGAATTGGATGAGAATGAAGTGGGAGATGTACCTCAACCTAAAACTTTATGTGACTATTTACTATCAGCTAGGACGAGTACTCCCTCTTGCATAATTTTCCCTCATAATGTGGGAAATATTGATTTTAAACCGGGGTTAATCCAACTTCTTCCTAGATTCCATGGACTTGACTCTGAGAGCGCGTATCTACATATTAAGGAATTTGAAGAGGTTATTGCCACAATAAACTATAATAATGTGACCAAGGATACAATAAAACTCAAATTATTCCCTTTTTCCTTGAAAGAGAAGGCCAAATCATGGCTACATTCCTTAAAGCCAAGGTCTATTGAGACATGGGCTGAGATGACTAGGGAGTTTCTAAAAAAATTCTTCCTTACTCATCGAACCAATGCACTAAGAAGGGCCATAATGAACTTCGCCCAAAAAGAAGAAGAAACCTTTTTCCAATGTTGGAAAAGGTATAATGAGTTATTAAATGCATGCCCACATCATGGCTATGAACAGTGGAGGTTGATTAGTTTCTTCTATGATGGATTAAACTCAACCATGCGCCAATTCGTGGAGATGATGTGCAATGGGGAGTTCATGAACAAGGAAATGGAGGAAGTTTGGGATTATTTTGACATGTTGGCTGAAAGCACACAAGTATGGGATACATCTAAGCCAGCAAGTTCAAAACAACACCAAACCAAGGAAAAGGGAGAAATTTATGTTTTAGATGAACAAGATGATCTAGGGTCTAGAGTGGCTAAACTCACACGAAAGGTCGAGGAGATGGAACTAAAGAAAGTGGACACAACCCAACAAAGGGGGGCTGTTGAAACTATTTGTGGTATTTATGCGTCCAATGTGCATCAAACACCGGATTGTCCAACAATCTATGCATTTCGAGAACTTTTATTTGAACAATCAAATGCTTTGAATAGTTATCAACGACCTTTCAGTACTCCAAATTCAAACACGAACAATTCTAGTTGGAGAAACAACCCAAACTTCAATTGGGCGAATGGAAACACGGCTAATCAAAATAATCCTCAAAAGGGGCCCCCAATGCAAATTCCTATGGCCCCACCTCAAATGCCTATAGAGGATACTTTGAAAGCATTCATGGAAGGTTAAGCTCAAATAAATCAATCCAACCATACGATAATGCTTGAGCTTAAAAATTCGGTGGAGGAAATCAAGGCTCGCTTAAACGCAAGGGAAGGGATTCTTCCAGCCCAACCCATATCAAGTCCAAAACCACAATGCGAAATAAGCGTGCCTAGTTCTTCTAACCAACATATGGAACATGCTAAGGCCATCACCACTCTTAGAAGTAGTAAAATTATTGAAAAATCTGATCCGGTGAAGGTTTCAACGCCTAATGATCCGGTATCTTCCAAAGAGGATGATGGACCTAGCATCGCCATGAATGAAAAAGAGCCATTGAAAGAATATAGGCCCGTTGCTCCATTCCCTCAACGCTTGATTTCAGCCAAACCTCAAGATAAATATCAGGAATTTTTGGAGGTTTTCAAGCAAGTCAAAATCAACATCTCATTGTTGGATGCCATTAAACAGATACCGTCATATGCTAAATTTTTAAAAGACCTTTGCACGGTCAAAAGAAAAATACATGTGCAAAAGAAGGCATTTTTGACAGAGAATGTAAGTGCCATTATCAACCACGGGATGCCCAAGAAATACAAAGATCCTGGTTGTCCAACAATATCATGTGTGATTGGAGACTACCGGGTGAAACATGCTCTACTTGATCTAGGGGCAAGTGTAAACTTAATTCCCTTTTCGGTCTATGAAAAATTGGGTTTAGGTGAATTAAAACCCACAAAAACCACATTACAACTTGCTGACCGATCGATTCGTATTCCGAGAGGGATAATTGAGGACGTTCTTGTCCAAGTTGACAAAGTTTACTACCCGGTGGACTTTATTGTCTTGGACATGAGACCCATGGTTAATATTGGCCCCCAAATTCCTGTCATACTTGGCCGCCCATTCCTAGCTACATCAAACGCTATCATAAATTGTAGGAGTGGGGTCATACAAATGTCTTTTGGCAATATGACGATTGAGTTGAATGCTTTCAATATTGACAACCAACAAGAGGATGAGGATGAGGAGGTCCACGAAATAAACATGATCAATTTTATTGTGGAAAATGAGTCCCTCTCACCTTTTTACTCTGGTCACTTAGACGAAGAAGTGACTCACTCCCTTGCTGAGAACGATGATATAATAAGGGATATGGTCACACTTTTCGAGTCGGTATCGGCATATGACGTTAGCCGAGAGAAGGATGTGGAAACAATACCTTTTTGTGCTGAGAAATCAATTCATATTTCGACACCTTTGTGGATCATGCTTACCGAACTCCACCAACCCTGGGATGATCCTTACTTGTAATATCAATGCTCAGGAAAATCTGATGGAGACATATTTTTTCTGATAAATATGAGGATATCTCCTCTTATACATGTGGTGAAAACATTAAGGAACCCGCTGAAATTTCTTTTTGGGATTTTGAATGGCTTATCTCGATCACTCACACACATGTACATTGTAAAGCAGGATATTGAATGACCTTACTGCGAAACCTTTTGATCCATCTAATGATTCTGGTTGACTTTATGCTTTTGGATGAGTTGTTGGGATTAACCTCCTAGTCTGACAGAGGATGATTTTAAATAGTTTCCTAGAATGATTTCCCATTAGGATTTGTTTTGATCAGTTGATTTATTTGTAAAGTAATCCATCTCCAAAAGCTAATCTTGCCATGAAATATATGCTTCAGGTGATATCTCTCTTTCTCACTTTCTTTTTGTTTTGGCATTGCTCTCATGTGTTGCATTCATTGTATACATTCTTACATTGAAGACAATGTAAAGTTTTGGTTGGGGGGTGAGAGAGATTCCTTAGATGAATCTGCTAGCTTTTGTGATATTTTGAGCAATGATGTAGAAATTTTTTGATTTTTCTAAAATTCAAAACTCTTTTGGAAAACGTTGTTTTTATGCATTTAAGATGATACGAGTATAAGAAGAGGAGATACAAAGTGAGTGATGTTGCAAGCTTTGAATTTCTCTTAATATAATGGTTTTATATGTGAATTCCCCTATTTATGTGAGTGATAGAAAATTTGAACACTTTTACACCTAGTTCACATTACACGATTTTCATGGGTTGAAAGGATTATGTGATTTGTGGATTAGCTAGACTTTGATTTAAGGTGTTGAGAAACCAAGCCGGGGTACTTTGTCCATCCTTGTCCATGGAAAAATAACGAAAGATACGGATTTCTAAAAATCCTATATAATGAAAAAGAAGAAGGAAAAGGAAGGATGAAATTGGGAATGATGGAAAAATGGTAGAAAATTCCGAAAAGGGCTTCCTATTACCAATCGGGGGATGGTCTACCTGTAACCAAAGCCGGAAATGGGAAGTAGTGTGAAAGCCGTCGGAAGGACAGAAAGACAAATTCCTATCATAGGCTCGTTGTTGCTCTGTGCACCTTGAAATCCATAGTTTAGTTGATTTATGAAGAAGATAAGCCCAGAAACTCATGAGATGAACTTTCACTATGCATACTAGGTTGAATTTGTTCGAGTTCTTCTATTCATCAATCCATCAGCGAGAATTTTATATGGACACTTATTATGTTTTGAGAGTTTAAGGTTTCAACTTCTATCACCTAATTTTTCTGGATATTACACTTGTATGTCTCAGAATGGATAGAAGCATATTTTCTGAAGGAGAGTTGGTTTTTGGAGAATTGAACTTGTTTCACGCATGTTTTGCTTGGGACTAGCAAAATGCTGGTTGGGGGGTGTGTTGAGCTCTTAATTGTGCATATTCTAACCCTAATTCATCACTCATTATGCACGGTTTACATGTTTAAAGGACTACTCTAATGCATGATTTGTGATTGTAGGAACAAGATGGAGATTTCACCAATTAAAGGATAAATAGAGCTCTTTATGAGCATTGAAGACCATTGGATGAAGGTTGAAGGAGGATCAAAGAAAGACAAAGCAAGGAGAGAAGAGAAAAGAAGAAACAAAGAAAGAAATGTAGAGAGAAAGGGCTTAGACCGGTCGTGTGACCGGTCGGCCAAGGAAGCCCGACCGGTTAAGACCGGTCGGCCAACCCCTATGCTTGCTGGACTGATCAGGAAGGCAGTCCGAACGGTCTTGATCGGTCGGCCAGCCCTGTCTGACTGGTCCAGACCGGTCGGCCAGAGGATTTTTTCCACTCCAGAGCTGCTGGACTGTTTGACAGTGAGGCACGACCGGTCGTGACCGGTCGGCCAGACCAGTCCGACCGGTCGGCCATGCAAAAACGGCAGTTTCTATTTTCGGGCACCGAAATTCTCTGCGCAAGTGCGTACGTTTACGCGAATTCTGGAAGTTTCTTACGCAATGGACGCCTCCAAGCTATAAAAGGACTTCTTCCCTTCATACTAAGGCAGGCTAGGACGTGGGGATTGCTTGGGAGAGGGATTCTACTTCGAGTTTCTTAGTTTTCTTCCTGTTTTAGTAGTTTTTTTTATGTTTTTAGAGGCTTCTAGTTCATGGATGTTAGAGATGAACTAAAACCTCTTAGCTAGGGCTAAGAGGTGAAGCTTTTGATTTGTTTTTAATGGATTGATGCAACCTGGGTTTCCTTTTTATGATTTAATTGATGAATTTTAGTTAATATGAGTTTGAATCAAATACTAGTTTGGTTTTTTTACTTTGATCTCTTGATGACTCCGGGCTCATGTGATTCTTAGTGATTCTAAGCTTAGTATCTTAGCTTTTGAGAATTAGTTATGTTTGTGTAGTTCATTGATCTACCATCGACTCCGGGCATGGTAGACGCTTTGATTGCCTTGTGTACAATGGCTTGATTTTCATGTGGGAACTCATTCAACTAAAGTTCTTATCTTTTGTAGTAATCTGAAATAGTTGTTTGTTCATTGATTTTGATTTAATTAGAGTTCTAATCATTAGTTGTAATCAAGTCTAGTGACAGGATTTGATGAAAGCTATGGTTGTGAATCTCAACTAGATTGGGAAGAGGCTTGGCCTACACAATTGAGTGTGCCCAATGCCTGAGCATTGATGTGGGAATTAAATCAATGAATAAGCACTTATTTTGGATAATTGTTGATTGAACCGCTCTATATTCCGATCGGATAGAGATATGAATTCGATTCCGATTGAGTTATGAGAGACCTAGTTGTGTTAATGCATTGAAACTTATCAAAAGTGGATCCTTGGCGCTCTAGTGCCTTTTTATATTGAAATTACCTTACACATTCACTGTTTAAACCCAAATTGCTATTTTCCAGCTTTAGTTCTTCATAAGATCCTAATTAGTAGTTATTTTAGTTAAAATCTGATAATACCCATTCATAAATCTCTGTGGGAACGATACTCGGTCTTTCCGAATTATTACTACTTCGCAACCTACACTTGGGGAGTGAACACTTAGCCACCAAACCAAAGAGTTCTTATGCCATCTTCCATGTGTTAAACACTCTAATGAACGCTTGAGCTCATGTTGAACCTCCAATTTATACATTGCATTGCCCACTACATGACATTATATGTATGTTTTTTATGATTAAAAGGCCCATTTAATGTGTGTTTTGTGATTATAGGTATGAGAGCAGACTTCACTCAATTGGAGACCAAAAAGGGACCATTTAGAACCTGTGAATGAAGGTCCAAGGTGGAACAAAGAAGGAAGAAGAAAGATGGAGAAAAGAGAATAAAGAAAAGAAGAAAAAGAAGAAGAATGGCAAGTCCGACCGGTCAGTCCGACCGGTTGGCCACACCTGTGGAAACCATCGGAAGGACCAGTTGGACCGACCGGTCTTGACCGGTCGGCCAACAGGTCGGCATCTCTCTGGAAGCTCACTGGACTCAAAATCAACTGAGGTCCGACCGGTCGTGACCGGTCTTGACCGGTCGGTCATCAAAGTGGGAAATCCATTGAACTCCCTGGACTGTTGAACAGACTAGTCCGACCGGTCGTGACCGGTCGGCCAGGCCAGTCCGACCAGTCGGCCACATTAAAAATGAGGCAGTTTCTAAAATAGGATTCCGAAAATTTCTGCGCAGTGCGTAACCTTACGCAATTTCTGGATGTTTCCGACGCAAGGGGACTTTCCCACTATAAAAGGACACCTAGGGGCTCTTCCTAGGTCATCATAGAAGCTAAGCAAGGTCGTGGAGAGGACGGAAGTCATCGTGGAGCGTCTGCAAGCCTCCAATTTCTGATTTTTCTAGTTTTTATGCTTTTTATTATGAGTTCTAGTTATAGTATGACAATGCTCGGCTAGAATCTCTCAGCTAAGGCTGAGAGGTGAAGCTTGTAGCTAATTTCATGTTTGATTCAAGTTAATTCAAGTAGTTTTCAATTCAAGTTTGGATTTTTATTTATTTTAGTCCCTTACGTTGGTAGTTTGAGATGTTTTATGAGAGTTCATGTGCTCCGGACATGGATTCCTTGCAATTCTCTAAGATTATCATATTGTGTTTGTTTAGGTTCGAATTATGGTAACCCTTGAGCAAGCCATAGTCCATAGGCATGGCTGTTACTCCGAAGGTTATGATTTTGAATCCTACATGTGTTGAATGGGACTAGAACTTGGAAGTTCAGTTTGAATGGAATTGAATGTGCTTGAATGCTTATTTTCCAACTAGATGAGAGATAGGACTTCAAATCTAGTTGTGCTCTATACTTGGATTGATTGAATTGACATGGGATTGCTACAAGTGGATCCTTGAATGCCTTAGTACCTTAAATTACTGATTTTTCCTTAAGTTTCTGTTTTAATTTAATTACTCAATTGAATCCTATTTCTTGCAAAACTGAGTTGCTGGAGTAGTTTGAAAGTTGTTTCTAATTCACTGTGGATCGACCTCGGTCTTATCGAGTTTTATTACTACATCGCAGCCTTACACTTGAGGCGAGCGAACAAGTTTTTGGCGCCGTTGTCGGGGAACTTAGATAACGGTTATCAAATTGTTTTAGTGGCTGTAGAAGTAGAAGTAGATAGGTTTTCTTATTTCTTTTAGAACTAACAAATTGTTTTGTTTTGTAGGATTTCTTCTCTAGTTGAAAGCACATCAGGTGATATCCTTCTAACTTAGCTTTTTACAGATTTTCTATTTTCAGATTAATTTCAGATTTCTAGGATTTAGGACTAGTTTAGTTTTTGGTTGAGTGGTTTATGTCCCGTTGGGAACGTAACGACTCAAATCGTCTCCAATCTGAAGGTGGTTTAGTTGGACCATTGTCAGTCCATAGACGACTCCGAAATTCCCAAGAGCATTGTGAAAGTTTGGGGAGTATGGATCAAACACCTTTAAGGAATCCTCCCCCCTACTCCAACGACAAACGCAAATCAAGAAGGAGTAGGAGAGAATGAGGTACATAACGTTCCTCCAATGAGATCACTGCGGGATTACCTACAACCAGCCCATGCAATTACACCCTCTTGTGTGGTTCTACCACCAAACGGGGGAAACATTGACATAAAGCCGGGTGTGATTCAACTTATACCAAAGTTCCATGGGCTAGACTCTGACAGACCATATCTACACTTGAAAGAATTCGAAGAAGTGGTGGTTACCTTGGAGTACACAAATGTTTCAGAGGATACCATTAGACTTAAACTTTTTCCCTTTTCATTGAAAGAAAGAGCCAAAGATTGGCTTCACTCTCTTAGACCACATTCGATTGGGTCATGGAATGAGATGACCTGGGAATTCTTGAAAAAGCTCTTTCCGGCTCATAAAACGAACACCCTTCGAAGAGCCATAATGAATTTCTCGGCTAAAGATGGTGAATCTTTCTTCCAATGTTGGGAGAGATTTAAGGACCTCCTACTTGCTTGCCCACATCATGGTTATGAGAGTTGGCGAATTATAAATTTTTTCAATGATGGATTAAGTTCCAATATGCGCCAATTTGTAGAGATGATGTGCAATGGCGAGTTTATGAGCAAAAATCCAGATGAGGCTTGGAGTTACTTGGACATGTTGGCTGAAAATGCCCAATCTTGGGATACCTCGGATAAACCCAATAACCCCAAGCCTATTCAAGAGAAAGGAGGAGTCTATATCCTTAAGGAGGAAGACGACGTGAATGCAAGGATAGCCAACCTCACAAGGAAGGTCGAGGCCATGGAACTTAGTAAAAGTGGAGTTCCAAAGTCCAATGAAACTATTGAAACCATATGTGGGATTTGTCTCACCGATTTACACGCTATGCAAGAATGTCCCACAATTCCTGCATTTCAAGAGATATTACATGAACATGCAAATGCCACATATGGGTATCAACGGCCTTTCAATGGACCGGTGGGTAATGCGTACAATGACAGTTGGAAGAACCACCCAAATTTTAGTTGGAAGAATGCTCCTACGGGCAATCCTACCAACTCTCAAAGAGGGCCACCCATGCAAAATATGGCCCCACCTCAGTTCTCAATGGAGGATACCTTGAAAGCGTTTATACAAGGGCAAACGCAAATCAATCAAACAAATCAGCAAATGTTCCAAGAGCTCAAAGTCTCGGTTGATGAGATTAAGGGACGTTTGAATGCTAGGGAAGGGACCTTTCCGGCCCAACCTCATCCCAATCCAAAGCAAGCACATGAAGTGAGCATTCCTAATCCTTCCAACCAACACATGGAGCAAGCCAAATCCATCACCACTCTTAGAAGTGGTAAACAAATTGACAAATCTATTCCGGTGAAGGCCGACAAGCCTAATGATCCGATAAATTCTGAGGATGAGGATGGATCTAACTTAGCCCCACAGGAACCGGAACGCATTTACAAGCCCGTAACACCATTTCCTTCGAGATTGGCTGCTCCAAAATCTCTCCCAAACTCTCATGATATTCTAGAGATTTTCAGACAAGTCAAGATTAACATACCTTTGCTTGATGCCATCAAACAAATCCCCTCTTATGCCAAGTTTCTAAAGGACCTATGCACAACAAAACGCAAATATAATGTGCAACAAAAGGCCTTCTTAAATGAGCAAGTGAGTGCCATTCTCACTCAAAAGACCCCCCTCAAAATTCAAAGATCCCGGTAGTCCCATCGTCTCATGTATCATTGGAGACTACCGGATTGAACGTGCGTTGCTAGACTTGGGGGCAAGTGTGAACTTAATCCCATACTCGGTATATGAGCAATTGGGTCTTGGTGAATTAAAACCCACCAAAACCACGTTGCAACTCGCTGATAGATCCATCCGTGTACCGAGAGGGATAGTTGAGGATGTGCTAGTCCAAGTGGATAAATTCTACTACCCGGTAGATTTCATCGTCTTGGACACACAACCGGTTATGGATGCGAGCACCCAAATACCGGTGATTCTAAGTCGCCCATTCCTTGCTACATCAAACGCAATCATAAATTGCCGGAATGGAGTGATGCAAATGTCCTTTGGGAACATGACATTGGAGGTGAATGTGTTCCACTTAGGCAAAAGGCATAGGGATGATGATAATGTCCACGAGGTTGATTTAATTGATTCAATCGTGGAAGAGGAGTTCGCTTTAAGGCAGAATTTTGATCCTCTAGATATTGTTAGCTTTGATCCCTTTGAGGATTGGGACGACAATGATGGCCCCCATGAGGTAAACATGATAGAATCCATGGATGATGGGGGGTTTTTCCAATATGATCTACCTGAAAGTTTGGAGACATATTTGACACATTCTAAGGATGAATGCAATTCTCATTTTATTAAGACCTTGGAAGTGTCAATTTCTGAAAATTCATTTGACAAGTCACCAATTTCTGATGTACACAAATTTGTTGTGCAGGATTTGGAAGAGTTGGTGCTTGACTTGCCTACAGAGAGGCTATTTTCTGAAAGTGTAGAGGTTGAGGACCCACTCCAACCTACACAAAATTCTGAGAAGGAGGAAGACAGAAAGGGTCCAAATCTGAAAATTTCCTCCGATGAGGTCTCTTATACACTTGAGGAGTGCCTAACGTACTTTGAGGGTTGGGATGATCCCATGATTCAGGACATTGTACATGCTTTGAGAGAGACCCCTCCGGTGCCTAAAAAGTTTCCTTCCACAGAACACCAAACTGAAAAATCAATTGTGGAACCACCGGTGAAATCTGATTTTGTGGAGATCATATCGACTTGTGAAGAAGAAATACAAGTCTCCACATCTCTTTGGTTTGTTCAAACCGAAGAACACTTCTGGGATGATCCGTACTTGAATAATTTTCGCCCAGACAAGAAGGAAAGGAGATCCATATTCAATGATTTCCAACCAATGGAATTCTCCTTTCCTAGTACATGTGACAATTTTTTTGAAGAACCCGTTGAAATTCTTCAGCAGGATTTTCAATGGGGTAGAATGATCGATGTCACTAATGTACTTTCCAAAGCAGGATGGTGGATAGTTCTACTGAAAAATTTGTTACACCACTTGATGATCCTGCTCAACTTTGTCATTTTGGATGTTATAATGATAATCGATCTCCTAGTCTGATGGAGATCCTCTTTTTACAAGGACGGGCTAGTTATCTTTATTGCTTTCCGTAGATTAGGTTTAATTTTATTTAGTTTTACTGTTTTAGTAGCTTTAAGTTGTTGGGTTGTAGACTTCCATGATCGCTCTCTCAGGTACTATTGTTCTCAATCTCTCATATTTTACCATTGCTCTCATGTTCGTGCTCATTGCATATCTTCTTACATTGAGGACAATGCAAGAATTGGTTGGGGGGTGAGATGAGATTCCTCATCTAGCAGTTTTCAACATTTCGAGCTCCATATGCGCAAATTTTTCTCGAATTTTCTAAAATTTCAAAAATCTTTTAGAAAACCTTATTTCCATACATTTGAGATGCTATGAGTATAAGAAGAGGAGATACGAAGTGTGTGATGTTGTAAGTCGTGAATTTCTCCCAACATAATGGTTTTATATGTTAGTTCCCCTATTGATGTGATTGATAGAAAATTTGAACACCTTTACACCAAGTTCACATTACACAATTTTCATGAGTTGAAAGGTTTATGTGATTTGTGGGTTCACTAGACTTTGATTTAAAGGTGTTGAGAAACCAAGTCGGGGTATTTTGTCCATCCTTGTCCATGAAAAAATAACGAAAGATATGGATTTTTAAAAATCCTTTCTAATGTAAAAGAAAAAGGAAAGAAAGGATGAAATCGGGAATGAAGGAAAAATGGTGAAAAATTCTGAAATGGGCTACCTATTACCAACCGGGGGATGGTCGAACCGTAACCAAAGCCGGAAATGGGACGTAGTGTGAAAGCCGTCGGAAGGACAGTAAGGCAAACTCCTGTCATAGGCTTGTTGTTGCTCTGTGCATCTTAAAATCCTTGGTTTACTTAATTTATGAAGAAGATGATCCCAGAAATTCATGAGATGAATTTTCACTATGTACAACTAGGTTGAATTTGTTCGAGTTCTTCTATTTATCAATCAATCAGCGAGAATTTCATGTAGACACTTATTATGTTTTGAGAGTTTAAGGTTTCAATTTCTATCACCTAGTTTCTCCAAATTGTATACTTGTATGTCTTGGAATGGGTAGAAACATGGTTTCTGAAGGAGAGTTGGGTTTGGAATTTTGAAATTGCTTCACGCGTGTTTTGCTCGGGACTAGCAAAAAGTGGTTGGGGGTGTGTTGAACCTCTAATTTATACATTGCATTGCCCACTACATGACATTATATGTATGTTTTTCATGATTAAAAGGCCCATTTAATGTGTGTTTTGTGATTGTAGGGATGAGAGCAGACCTCACTCAATTGGAGATAAAAAAGGGACCATTTAGAACCTGTGAATGAAGGTCCAAGGTGGAACAAAGAAGGAAGAAGAAAGAGGGAGAAAAGAGAATAAAGAAAAGAAGAAAAAGAAGAAGAATGGCAAGTCCGACCGGTCGTCCGACCGGTCGGCCACACCTGTGGAAACCATCGGAAGGACCAGTTGGACCGACCGGTCTTGACCGGTCGGCCAACCGGTCTTGACCGGTCGGCCAACCGGTCGGCATCTCTCTGGAAGCTCGCTAGACTCAAAATCAACTGAGGTCCGACCGGTCGTGACCGGTCGGTCAACCCAGTCCAACCGGTCTTGACCGGTCGATCATCAAAGTGGGAATTCCATTGAACTCCCTGGACTGTTGAACAGACTAGTCCTACCGGTCGTGACCGGTCGGCCAGGCTAGTCCGACCGGTCGTCCGACCGGTTGGCCACGTTAAAAATCAGGCAGTTTCTAAAACAGGATTTCAAAAATTTCTGCGCAGTGCGTAACCTTACGCAATTTCTGAATGTTTCCGACGCAAGGGGGCTTTCCCACTATAAAAGGACACCTAGGGGCTCTTCCTAGGTCATCATAGAAGCTAAGCAAGGTCGTGGGAGAGGACGGAAGTCGTCGTGGAGCGTCTGCAACCCTCCAATTTTTGATTTTTCTAGTTTTTATGCTTTTTATTATGAGTTCTAGTTGTAGTATGACAATGCTCGGCTAGAATCTCTCAGCTAAGGCTGAGAGGTGAAGCTTGTAGCTAATTTCATGTTTGATTCAAGTTAATTCAAGTAGTTTTCAATTCAAGTTTGGATTTTTATTTATTTTAGTCCCTTACGTTGGTAGTTTGAGATGTTTTATGAGAGTTCATGTGCTCCGGACATGGATTCCTTGCAATTCTCTGAGATTATCATATTGTGTTTGTTTAGGTTCGAATTATGGTAACCCTTGAGCAAGCCATAGTCCATAGGCATGGCTGTTACTCCGAAGGCTATGATTTTGAATCCTACATGTGTTGAATGGGACTAGAACTTGGAAGTTCAGTTTGAATGGAATTGAATGTGCTTGAATGCTTATTTTCCAACTAGATGAGAGATAGGACTTCAAATTTAGTTGTGATCTATACTTGGATTGATTGAATTGACATGGGATTGCCACAAGTGGATCCTTGAATGCCTTAGTACCTTAAATTACTGATTTTTCGTTAAGTTTCTGTTTTAATTTAATTACTCAATTGAATCCTATTTCTTGCAAAACTGAGTTGCTGGAGTAGTTTGAAAGTTGTTTCTAATTCCCTGTGGATCGACCTCGGTCTTACCGAGTTTTATTACTACATCGTAGGCTTACACTTGAGGCAAGCAAACAGCTCACTTAATGAAGATGGGCATGAATTCTTCCTTTCCTAGAGATTAAACCTGACCCAATAGTTAAACCCATTGTCTAATTTCTCTAGAAAACCCTCTAGGTGAATCTCCTAGTTAGATCAAGTTACATATCACATGTAGGAGACTTCACCATCCTCCTATCACATTGGTCATCTCAAAGAAGATTATATGTAAGGTGATTGATCGTTGGAGCTGAGGCATTGGCAACGTATCGGTAACAAGATCGGGGGAGAAAATGAGAGTTTATTGAAGCACAATAGAGCAGAGATCAAGCAACCCAAGCAGCATTGAACAAGGGGTTCAATCCAACAATGTCAAGTTTGAGAGTCCATTAGCACTCCTTCCTTCTGGTAGGATTGAGTATGTATTTAAGGTTGATGGTTACCCTATTGAAAACCACATAAGTCTCCAAGGGGAGCCACCAACACAGGTTTGTACGTGTAAGTTATTAGTTAGCATGAGAAACCATTGTAGGTTCTTGGATTGAAACTGAAGGGTTGTGAGGAACCTCATCAAAATTCCTAGGTTGGGAGAAATCTTGTTTAAATTCTCGAGTTGGGTGGAACCTGCATACACTTGGATTAAGAAGTGAACTCGTAAAACCAGTACTATTCAAGTTGAGAGGTGAACCTATGTCAAAACCTCCGTGTAAAGGTTGAGAGGAACCTATTTAAAACTCCTAGATTAGGTGAAACCTTATTTAAACTCCCTAGTGAAATCCGGTGTTCTCATGGGTTGGGAACGACAACCAGGAGTAGAGTAGACACGTAGCCGAACAACTATACATGCTCGTGTTTGAGATTGTGAGCACATTGCTATTCTTGTATTGTCTTTAATTGTTAATTATATGAATGCTTGAATGAAATGTATGCTATGTATGATAGGTAGATTCTCGTACACGTGTTATAGTTTCACTTCTAAACTAGGTGCTTGATTAGTATATCCTTAGAGTCTAGACATTGCATATAGATTAGTAGCCTGATAGTCATATCTCTCATAATTTATATGTGTAGGCTAGTTAGTATAGTTGCTTATCTTTACTAGTCATTGTGATTGGACCCACTTAAGTTTAGAAGTTACGTGTTATTGTTTAATTAGTTTATAATTGCTAATTTAGTTTAATTAAACAAGAGGTTTTTAAAAGGATTTTAAAACGGTCCTAATCGCCCCCTAGGAGTTAGCCGTAGTTCTAAGCTCCACTCTGTAAGCTTCCGCACGCATAGCGTATACAAGTGTGAGTAATAGACGCAATTTCAGAAATAACCAGAGGTAAAGTTATACGTGTATCAGTTTAAGTTGAATTTTAGGATCATATTAGAAAATTTGGTTAAACTAACAAGTTAGAATTTTAATTTTTCTTGTAATTTATCTAGAAATCATTAACTTACCCCTTAACAACCCCGTAAAATTTTAGGGCAATACGAGTTCTAGAAAAATCATAAAAATTCTGACTGTTGGCTAAAATTTGGAACATACGTTGATGGACAACAAGATTTTTCAGACTTACTAAGGGATTAACCTTAACCAAACATAGGATGTTTTACCTAAAATTTTTTTGGTGGTGCACTAGATAATTAGAGGGTTAGTTTCTAAATTTCAGATCATTCTGACTTACAGATTAAGCTTGAAAATCCAAAGAGTGAGTTTGTGTCCTATTAGTCCAACTGGTAGCATCTATCGGTTCGACCGACAAACATCAACAATCCATTTTTATCAAACAATTTCATTATATTTGTAAATGCATAGAACATCTTGTAACCTAAACTTGTTTAAAGTTTTAGGGATAAAACCATGATAAAAATCCTTTCTTTGATAAGAGATTATGGCCCCTAAGTCCAAGCACCTAAGATCACAGACTTTCTATATGATAGTATCACCTGACGATTTCATCCAGAATAAGATCCCTGGTTATGCACCCAGACCACCACTTAGACTTGTGGGTTCTGCCACAGAGCGGAGGCCAGACACTATACCACCTCCACTATCTGCAGGTCCCACTGGCACACCTCTGTTGAGTGTACAGCATGGAACCCCACCTTACGACATATTAGCTGATCAGATGGTTGCCCTCGTGTAGCAACAAGAAACGACATTCACAACCATGCTCAAGACTCTTCAACATAATACTCATGTGTCAGTTCTGCGGTCTGAGAAGGCTTTAGAGGCAGATGTGTTCGAAAGATTTCAGAAATTAAGGCCGCCTACTTTTGCAGGAGCGTTAGACGCACTTGTAGACACCTCACCTTCGGCTACAATGTTGGTAGAGATAGCTGAATGAATGGAGGACCATACACCCAAATCCCATGTCCAAACTCAGCCAAACTCACCCTTGTAAGCCCCAATCCATAGCCCAACTCAAGCCTGAACCCAGTCAACTCACCCCTAAATATCATCCTGAAAAATCCCCCATAAGAAAAACCAGTCAAAAAATCATAAAAAAGTTAAACTCGGTGAGTTAACCCGCTGAGTCAAATCACCGAGTCAACCCGCTGAGTCAACCCATCGAGTCAACTCACCGTGTCAACCCATCTCCTAAACTCAGTCGACTCACCGAGTTCCGAACCGCAGCCTCGGAGCAAGCTCGAATCCCAAAGCTAAGAAAATGCTGCTTCAGGTTCGGAGGTCGTACACTCCGAACCCGAAGCAAATTGACAGTATGGGCGGCCCCCTGGGTGCCGCCCAAAATTAATTATGGGAACTGCCACTCCCCACTGTTATAAATACCCCCCTCCTTCTCATTTCAAAAAGCCTTCAAGTTCGAGTGCGATCCCATTCAGTCCAAGCCTTTCTCCAACCTTTTAGCCCATTTTTCCACCAAGGAGAGCCCGAGTGAGGAGAGCCCAGCCCTAGTCCAGCCCAGCCTGACCACTGGTCCAAGTCTCCCAAGCCATCCAAGTCTTGATCTAGCCACTCGAAGCAAGCCCTTGCGACACCTCCGTCCATCCAGCTATTCTTTCACCAGCATCATCTCATTCGCATCTAGCATAAGTGCAACATTTACTTTTCTTCCAACCCCATGCTTCACTACAAGCACTTTGATCATTCAAGCACACAGCATGCATCCCGTATAAAGCACCTGTCAGTTCGAGCGTATGCTCTGGGCTTGCCTGTTAATGGAAACCTGCCCATCAGAAACTCTTACTGTTAAGACTTGCATTCATGCATCAGCCACTACAAGCACTTTGATTATTCAAACACACAGCATGCATCCCGCATAAAGCACTTGTCAGTTCGAGCGTATGCTCTGGGCTTGCCTGTTAATGAAAACCTGCCCATCAAAAAATCTTACTGTTCAGACCTGCATTCATACATCATGTCATCCATGAGAATATACGAGGATTAAATCAGACTTTCAAGTATTAGTTCGATTCTGTGAAGTAGAGACCGTACTTTGGTACGGACAATGTGTGGGGTGCTTAACCTCTTCCCACCCTGTAACCGTGATCCCTTAGCTTGAATCTCTAGCCGCAGATCAAAAGGAGTCATTTTAGAGGGAGGAATCTTCGAATTCCCTTCTCTAACATTTCTACGGGGTCTAGCTGACTGTAGATTCGAAGTAACTGGCTAGTGGCGACTCTGGTCTTATACAAACCCATTTAAACACATCCAGCTTAACAAGACAACCAAACAAAGCCCTCGAGAACGAGGCAAGCCAGTGGCACAAACGGCAATTCACGCGCACGAACCCCCTCTTCTTTTTTCGGAAGGGAAGGGAGAACGTTCGGGAGCGCGGAACAGCGAGGGTCCACAGAATGGCGACTCTGTTGGGGATATGCTAGTCCCACTAGTCGTGATCCGACTTGAAAAATAGAATCCCTCCTATACTTGAAAGTCATTAGTCCTCATACAATCTCATCTACATAGCATTCTACCCCAAAAAAAATATATATAGAAAATCCTAAAACCCAAAAAAAGAGTAGAGTATAGTCCTCACCATTGCACCTCCTCGGGCTCAACGCCTTCGAAAACAACTCTCCTTCCGCAGCATAACTCTCACTCGAGCTCAGCAAGTCATGTCCGACCACGAAGAGGAAACTCACCTCTTCCAAGCTCTCGAGATGACCGAAGCGCGACCTCCAGCACAACAACCAATCGAGAATACGCCAATCATGCAAGAATTGCCGCAAGGAATAAGAGCAATGCAAGAAATACTCTTGCAATTCATGCAAGCACAAGCTACCGCATCAGTCAACAACCAAGCTGGCCTAGTTCAGCAATCTTAACAACCATCTCTTCCAGCCTCCAGTTCATCTCAACCACAACTATCAGGGTTGGCGCAGGACTTTCGATACCCTCCTAATGAAGGTCCTCAATCAGGACAACTCTCGACCTCAGGGCATTTCTTCCAGTATCCTCCTGCAAACAAGAGTCATTTTCAGTTACATATCACAATCAGAACTCTTAGTCAATTCCAACAATCTCTCCCTAATGGGAGTTCCAACCAATTTCAATATTCTCCTGTGACTGGGATTTCTTTGCAGTCTCCCTTTTCAGCTCTAGTCCAATAAAGTCCCTATAATGGGAGTAATTATCAGGCCCAACTTCCTTCAAGCAGGAATCATAGGAGCATCAATGACACCAATTATTACGAAAGGGGGCCAGCTCAGTCTTGGAAAGGGGCAAGATCTCCTTGATCAGGTCCCTCTGAAATCGAACAACTCCGAGAACAGATGCGAGAAATGAAAAGAAAGTTGCAGAAGCAGCAAGGGGTGGATCTTCCATCCACTAAGTTCAGGGACCTTTGTCCATTTCCCGATGCAATGATACCTCAAGGCTTTCAGGTACCAAAATTTAAAAGATATGATGGGACAGGGTGTCCTATAGACCACTTAAGATCATTTTGTGGTGAGCTAGATGCTGTGGCAAGCAACGACGGAGCGTTGATCCGTCTGTTTCAAAAGTCTCTGAAAGACGATGCCCTAGACTGCTACACATCATTGGACTGTCATCGCATCAAGACTTGGGAGCATCTCTCCCAGGCTTTCGTCAACAGGTTCGCATACAATCTTAACATGGTACCCAGAAGAGCGGACCTCGCAGCTCTTAGGCAAAGAAGTGATGAAACATTGTCAGCTTACGTTGGACGGTGGCGGGCCATGGCCGCTAGAATGAAGACTCCCATCGACGACGAGGAGCAAATCTCCATGATCTTCCACTCGGCAAATCCAAGTATCTTTGGATACCTTGTCTCACATCCATATGCGAACTTCACCCAACTCATCTGCGCTGGGGAACAAGTCGAAGCCGGAATAAGGGCTGGGATGATCTCCCCTTGGTGGCCTTATCAAGCCTCTCTTATACAACCGACAATGGAAAAAGAACCTATTGAATATGAGAATGATAATGGAAGTGTCCTCATCCCCCATCCAATAGAAGAAGACGACCTTGTCGCCTCTACTGAAGGTGTACTATTCCTCCCTCAGCACGGACAACCATAGCAACAGCAACAGCCGAGATGGAACTACAATTCCCTGATCAAGGTTGGCAAGGGGCACCCCTAACCAGTCCAGTTTCAGAACCCCTCATCCTACAAGGGACATCTCCAGTCGGTCCAGTCTCCGCAATGCAAGGGGCACCTCCTGCCTGTCCAGGTGTCATCAGCCAAGAAGAGCCTCCTCTCCAGTTTAATCGTGCCATCAACTCTAGTTTAGAGTTCGAGCCTCTCATCTTGCAAGGGGCACCCTCAATTATTTCAATCCCAGAGCCCATCATTATGCAAGGGGCACCTTCAGTCGGTTCATTCTTTGCGCCCATTTCTAAGCATGGGTACAATCAGCCCATCTCATTCAACCAAGGAGACAATCTCCCTAGCACAGCATCAGCAAACCAAGGGCTTGGTCTACTCAGTTTGAGCCAAGGGCAAACCCTACCCATCTCAGCATCAATCAACCAGGGGCACAACCTGCCCGTCTTAGCAATAGTCAGTTAGGGGCACAGCTTGCCCACTCCATCTTACCAGGGGCAAAGCCTACCCATCTCTCCATTAAGCAATCAGGAAATTAAGCAATAGTCAGTTAGGGGCACAACTTGCCCGTCGCACCTGTCTATTCGGCTTCTACTTCACCCATCATCCTCCAAGAAGAAGACCCTTCCTTGGACAGCATGCCACATACCCTAGTAAAATTGGGGCCCAGCTTCAATTATGTGGCCACTATCAAGGAGGTCGAAGGGGAGATTGATATCCAGGTTCTGATCGGTCCAAAAACATCAACTATCACTCTTCAGGTCTTGAACATCTCAGCTTCATTCCATCTCCTTTCCGATCGGACCTAGTTTCACAGAATCGGTGCCATCTCTTCAAATCTTCACCAAAGGGTCAAGCACAGCTTTGGAGATAGGGCGATCACCATCATTACCGATCCCGGACAATTTCCAATGGTAGAAGCATCCAACCTTCGAGAGCCTACCATCCCAGCCATTGAAGTACAACGCTCTATGGGGAGGTCTCATACCATCACAATGCAAATTACTTCCCTCGTGCATGTCCCATCGGATCGAACTACGTCTTCCTTCCTGCCGAGCGTCAAACCTTCTACTGTCAGCTCGAATATCAAGACTCGACCCGAATCATGGGAGTTCAAGAGAATGTGGATAGAGAAAGACTGCGATATCAGCCTACTCGGATTATGAAACCAAAGCACATAAGTATCAGAAGAAGACGGAGTCATCAAGAAAAAAAGAATCTCTGCATCTGCACACCAATCCAGTTTATCAATGCAGGGATTATCTATCCTGATGATGGGCTGGATTCCATCTTCAATGATCAAGTAGCAGATTGAGTCTGATAAAGTTGCCCAAAGAAGACTCAAGCAAGGGGCAGGAATTTCCCCCGATTGATTGGACCTCAGTCCGAGTCCCACCTCAGCCGGATGAACCTGAAGAGCTGCAATTCATCAGGGACGAACCAGGAGAAATCGCATCCGACACCGACTCGGAGCCCAATGCCAAATCTATCATGATGTTTGGGTGCAACGATGAGGATTGGCCTACTGATCCCTTTGGCCCTGCCTCCTGAGGGGAAGGAGTGCAGGGCAGTAACAGGTTTGTAGTCCTCATGACGGCCAATAAAAGCCGACAGCGCTCGGCACCCCGAGCCGAATCAGACAACACCTGGTTCACATCGCCGTCTTGCTCGGGTCCTTTACAAAAAAAATTTAAAAAAAAAATCAGAAGATTTAGAAACCCAAAACTCCAAATATTTCAAAATTTCAAAAAAAAAAAATCAAATTTTCACAAAATTCAAAAGTTCAAAAAAATCCAGATATTCACAAAATTCCAAAAAATCAGAAATCTTTCAAAAATCCCAAGCAATAAAGTGCGAAGTCTGTTTATCAAAGTACTTGAGTATGAAGTTGACTCTTGTGATTTCGATCTAGAGTTGGACTTTAAACTCAGGGGTTTGGATAGAGCCAATGATGAGGAAAATGATGAGCTGACTCCCAAACTAAGAGGGTCTCCTCGAAAGTTCGAACCAAAAGCCAATGTCATCTAAAAAAAAAAATCAAAATTATAAACCTAGGATCTCCTGAGACCTATAAAGAAGTGTGCATTGAGAATCCTTGTCCCCGAAAAATAAGCAAAGAATGGTCGAATTTTTGAAGTCATGACTTCCCAATCTTGCGTCCTATGAAGACTATCCAGACTCGATCAAAAACTCATTAAGCCTATCAAGAAGATGCTGCCAAGACTATGCTTGCATTCCATGCTGGAGTGTGCGACTTGACAAATGATCGAAGAAACCTTACGGCTCGATGAAGACAGATTGTTACCAACATGTCAGAAAGCACTTCAAGTGTCAGCAACATGCACATCGGATCCATGTGTGTGCTTCGAAACTCTACAACCTGATAACCCTCCAGCTATTCCCTGTACGAGGTATCTACATCAGCAAAAAGATCGACTCGACATCATCTAACAATTGATTACTTCACAAAGAGGAAGGAGGTAACATTCTGATCTCGAGCAATAATTCTCATGAAGAATGACATCATCAATTTTTAAGGGTTCCTACATGCTATTAACATTGGCAATGGGACATCCTTCGAAATTTAAGGATGGAGGAGTTCCTTAAGAAGCTTAAAATCAGAAGACAGACCTACGAGTTCAACTCAAAATCCCGTCAACATGAGTGCTGATGAAGAATGAAGCCGAAGAACGAAAAGTCATACCGGGTTTACAACAAGCACTACTGCATCTATCAGACTCAAGGGGCAAGCCCGGAGAATTAGAGAAGTTCTTTTGGGAGGCACCGTTCGACTCACCAACCTGAGGGGTAAAGATCTTCCAAAGCTAATCAACGCCGACAATGTGGAAATCTCTCACAGGTAAGCCAATCCAGCCTTATCAAGAGTTACATCAGTAGAGCTGAAGTCAAGAGGTCAAGGCTTAGACCTCTGAGAATCCCTTCCCGTCCACCAATAAGTGTTCCAAATAAAGGGTTCAAAAGCCAAAAAAAATAAGAGAAAAAAAAAGAATAGAGCAAAAAAAAAAGGATAAAAAAAGGGGGGCACACAAACCCAAAAAAAAAAAGAAAAAAAAGAAGAAGAAGAAAGAAAGAAAAGAAAGAAAGAAAAAAAATTGACTCAAAAGAAACACATCTATCCATCCACCACCTCAGAAGGGTCTATAGCTAAGGCCGACAGCTCTGCCATTGTAACTTAAGATAAGGGCCGAAAGATTACCTATCAGCCGGCAACGACGGATTCTTGACCTCTGGTCGCCGCAGTTATTTAAAAACAAAAAGAAAAGAAAAGAAAAGAAAAGTATGCTTAAACAAAGAGGGCGGAGTGAAAACCCGAAAGGGCGCTCCGAGTAAAAACAGTGGGCACACAGCGGACTTGGTGAAAACCCGAAAGGGCGCTGAGGGTAAAAACAGCATAGCTGCCAAGGGGCAGGCAAGATCAAATACCCGGGACGTGGGGAAAACCCGAAAGGGCTCCACGGAAAAAAATGACGGGCAAGCCAGACGCAGCGAAAACCTGAAAGGGTGTTGCGGGTAATAATGTCTAAGAAAAGAAATGAAAAAAAATAGGTACATGAGAGATCCAAGCGACATGAAGATTCAATGGAAACAAGGATGGCGGCTATGAGTCGATAATTCTTTAAAGATCAGCCCAAATTTTAGGGGTAGGATACCATTGCGCACTATCTTAAGGGGACCAGGACCCTTGGTGAATAATTAAGAAAATCGAATATGACATCAGACTGAATCAAATATTCTGATTCCTACATCTAAAAGCACAAATCCGAATACGCATAGACAGACAAGCACTTGGCACAAATTTTCATTTCATGCATGATTTGCATACATATATTTAAAAAAACAAAATCATTTTTCCTTATTCATATATATACAAAAAAAAAAAAAAATCTTACAGGGCTTTCAAAATAAACGTCCTCCAGTCAACTAATGGGGTACCTTCCGTGAGTGCATTCCTCCCTATCATTCCTCCCAGAAGGTAAGTATCTCTCTTCCTGCTTTAATACTTCAATCCTTTTGCTAAAGTGTTTTCTCTCCTCACAGGTACCAGAAGCCAATCTAAGATCAGCCCATCAATCTCCATCATGACCCAATCATCATTTTCGATCACATCATCCATGCGGCCCACGCCCAGAGGATGTGTAGCCTCACCTATGGCCCATCTCCCTATCCCATCCATACCATCCAATCTTATCATGGTCAATGCCCCATTCAAATATGAAATTTCAGCCATCTCACCATTAATGGAGTCATTAAAAGCTCCATTAACCACCATCCTTAAACCCCCATCAATGCCCTCATTCAAAGCTTCATCTCTACCATCAATCAAAAACATCCCACCATCATTAAAGTCTTCACCAATTTCTGAAGTGTAGGACCCACCAACCTCTCCCACAATGGGTCCCAAGCCATCATCAATGGCTACCCAAGAGAGGACCAAGCAAAAAAAAGACAAAATGAGAAGTAAAGATGAGACAAAAGGGAGATTCATGACCGGAATCGAACCTGGGCGTACAGAGAATATGGGACAGGGACAGTGAGTTGCTGGGAATGTCCGAACCAAAGCCCGCACCGACCGCACACGAAGAGAGGTCTGGGCGGCCCCCTGAGGGCCGCCCGTACGGACGGTCTCCTTCTCTCTCCACGGGATTGGCTCTACAGTCGCTGGTAGGTGAGAATGACAGTCCACGTCAGTAGATGGCACCCTAAGGGCTGCCCAAGGCTCCAATCAACTCCAGATTTCATTTGAGGCTAATCTGAATCATCTGGAGGGTACCCCACCTATCCAATCATGAGTATTGCGGCCAAAATGGGTTTGATCAAGTCAAAGAAAAGAAAAATTGATCAAGAGGGGCCCACAAACAATCTGAGCCACTCAAAGATTAGATCATCATGATCCAAACCATGGAAAAGCTCGCATGGGTCATCAAATAGCAACATCAAGGGTTTGATTGTCAAGAAAGAAGGCTAGAGTCCAAGATCTGATCGTCAAGTGGGCCCACATGGCTAAAAAGAGCAATCTGAACCGTCCAAGTCATCATTCGCACCATGGAAAGCCTTCTTAGCCCCACAAAACATTAAAGATAGGTGCTCCAAAGCAAAGCTGAAGTCTGGAAAGGGCCCACAGGACCAATTCAACCAATTCAGACCACTTAAATCACAATCAGCCCTGTCAGAAGCCAAACAAAGCAAGGTAAGTATGCCCAACCACAAAGTTTTGGGTCCGAAGAGCTTAAACTACGTCAGAACTAAGATTCCGAGGGATTTTTAATAAAAACTGGTAGCGGTCTTCATCATTCGAATCAAGATCCGCTGACACCGGACATTTTCCCAAAAATATAAAAATATATATATGCATTTTCATGCCCCGCTTGTATAAAGTTTGGGTCCGAAGACCTTAAACTACGTCGGGATCGACATCCCGAGAGATTTTCAATAAAAATCGGTAGCGGTCTTGATCGCTCGAATCAAGATCCAATGACTCCAAACATTTTTCTAAAAAATAAAAAAATATGTCTATGCATTTCCAGCCCTCACTTGTAAAGTTTTGGGTCCGAAGACCTTAAACTACGTCGGGATCAAGATCTCGAGTGATTTTTAATAAAAATCGGAGTCAGTCTTATTTGCTCACATCAAGATCAAACGACTCCGAACATTTTCCAAAAAATCAAAAAAATGTGTTTGCCCTATTCTGTACAGTTTTGGGGTCCGAAGACCTTAAACTACGCTGGGATTAATTTCTCGGGGGACCTTTTCCTGCTTTCAACTAAAAATCGGCATCGGCCTCGACCGCTCGGATCAAGGTTCGATAACCCAGATCATTTCAGAAAAAATACCAAAAAGAATTTAAGGCTTCCATAAAAACCAGTATCAATCTCGATCGCTCAAGTTGAAGTCTGGAACTTTCTCAAAACAAAAACACAAAAAATAGTTTCACCACCAATTTTAACTGCACAAATTTATACCCAGCGGTCCGAAGACCTAAAACTACACTGGGATTAACTTCTCGGGGGCTTTCTTTCCCAACCTGTTCCGGACATGGTTGACACTTGATCGTACGGGTGTCCGGAGTCTTCTAAACAGGTAAAGGCTGAGGCGGGCAGAACCTCGCAATCCTGTTCATGTTGAACGCACCGTGATAGACAACCTTGATTTGGAAATCACTGTTGAATCTGACGGATGTTCCCTGTTCCTAAAACTCATGAAGGGGATTATGGCAATTGGGAGGTGAAGCGCACCCTCACGAAATTGTGAGCAACATAAGGCCTCAAACTGGATTGATAAAGGGAAATGTGAGGATGTGGCTCATTCTGTGGCCAAAGGAGTCCATTGGACGATACGTGGTCTATGTGCATTGCACATGAGGAACAGGAAATTTTGTGGGTCTGTTGACGGAACATGCAATTTTGTGGGTCTGTTGTCAATCTAATTTGGGGTCTTATGTTGCTCACAATTTTGTAAGGGTGCGCTTCATCTCCCAACTGCCTTAATCCCCTTTATGAGTTTTAAGAACAGAGAACATCCGTCAAATTCAACAACGACTTTCAAATCAAGGTTGTCTATCACGGTGCGTTCAACACGAACAGGGTCACGGGGTTCTGCCCCCCTTTGCCCTTACCTGTTTAGAAGATTCCGAACACCCGTACAATCAATTGTCAGCCATGTCCGGGACAGGTTGGGAAAGAAAGCCCCCGAGAAGTTAATCCTAGTGTAGTTTTAGGTCTTCGGACCGCTGGGGATAGATTTGTGCAGTTAAAATTGATGGTGAATTTTTTTTGTTTTGGAAAAGTTTCAGACTTCAACTCGAGTGATCGAGATTGATACTGTGTAGTTTTAGGTCTTCGGACCGCTGGGGATAGATTTGTGCAGTTAAAATTGATGGTGAATTTTTTTTATTTTGAAAAAGTTTCAGACTTCAACTCGAGTGATCGAGATTGATACTGGTTTTTATGGAAAGCTTAAAATCTTTTTGGTATTTTTGAAATGATCCGGGTTATCAAACCTTGATTCGAGTGGTCGAGGTCGGTGCCGGTTTTTAGTTGAAAGCAAGAAAGGTCCCCGAAATTAATCCCAGTGTAGTTTAAGGTCTTCGGACCCAAAATTATGTGCATGCTGAAAATACATTCTTTTTGTGATTTTGTGAAAGGATCCGAATTATCGAACCTTGATCTGAGTGATCGAGGTTGATGCGGTTTTTGGTTGAAAGAAGGAGAAGTCCCCCGAGAAATTAATCCCAGTGTAGTTTAAGGTCTTCGGACCCAAAATTAGGTGCAATTGGGGCTAGAAATGTATATATATATATATATATATATATATATATATATATATATATATATATATATATATATATATATATATATATTAGAAAAATGTCCAGAGTTAGGTTTTTCCGGTGGGCTGGGTAATTGGGTGTCCTCTCCTTTTCTATATAACATGGGGCACCCTTGGCACTTCCAACGTGCAATCTCTCTGTCTCTTCTTTCTCACACTCTCTTTCTTCAATTTTTTTTCTTTTTGGTGGCCCTTTTGTTTTTTCAAGTGGTGAGGCCTTGGTGGAGCTTTGGGACAACAAGGTGGTCCCCCTTTAGTGAGTGGTGAAGGTATGGACGACTCCTTTCTTTCATTTCATTGCTTTTCTTTTTCATTTTCTCTTCTCATGTTCTCTTTCTTTTCTTCATGTAGATACTTCAAGAGAGTCAAGGTGGGCCCAAGTCTTTTGGCCTTTTCTACATTTCCAATCTCTTCTCAAGGTGGTGCATGGAGAGAGACATTGCAAGCTCCATTTCATCTTTCTTTTCTTCCTTCATACTCCCTTCATGTGTATGTAAACGGTAATTTTACCATGTCCATCAAGTGTGCATGGTAAAATACCCTATTTTCTTCTATGGGAGTTGGGCCTTTTTCCATGTGTATTAAATGGGCTCAAAGTGAAGTCATCGCCCTTGGTGTATTTGATGGGCTCAATACTTCATTTTGGGCCCCCTCATGCTCTCTTTTCCTTGTCATATTTTCCTTAGAGATTTCTTTTCTTTTTCATCTTCTTTTCGAGGTTTCGGCCCATGAGATTGGTAGGGCCCACCTCAAGTTTTGGGCTCACCATGCTCACTTTGGATGGCCCCCTTTTTTCTTCACATGTGTATGGACAAAAGTGACTAACCCATTCTTCACTTGGATCTCAAGTGGGCTAAATTTCATAGTTGGGCTTTTATGGACAAGTGGCCCAATTCTTCTACCATCTCTTGATTATGATGTATATCCTTATCCACAAACTATGGTAGGCTCTTTAGAATTCCTCCACATAGATGGGCTTTTGGGCCCTCATTGAAACTTGTGAATTTCTTTTAGTCATGTGTGTACCACTACACTTTGTGCATATAGGATTCTTTCCCTTTATGCCTTTTCCTTTGGATGGATGGAGGACTTGGGTTACTTGATCATCTACAAGTCCCATGAGTGAGTTATTTCAACAATCTCACTAAATTCAAATGGTTTTCTCATGTTGTAGGAAAGTGGTTCTCAAGAGCTTCCTTTAGTGTTCCCAACCTCAATTGGATGACCTTTCTTCAAGTAAGCTATCCATGCAATCATAGCTCCTTGAACTTCTCTTGGGGGCTTTGGTGGGCCACCTACCATCCTTCTCAAGAATGAGTGATTATTTTTCAATTTGTGGGAAAGAATGATACCCATAAGTTGCCCAAATTTGTCTCATGCTTTGGGGCATTTTGGATTTTAATTTTCAAGTGGGCTATGTATATCATTCTTAACCATTTTAATGATGGTTGGGTGACTCATAAAACCATGCCCTCTTGTGCTCAAATGGTCTTTTTTTTTGTAAAGAAATCGGTGCACATAAGTTGCCCAAACTTGTCCTTGCATGGACATTTCTAACTTTGATTCTTCATGTGGGCTTTGCGCATCAATTTTTTTTACCATTGGCTTCTTTGACTCATATATTTGTGGGTAGACCACCATATTGTATTCTCATAGTCAAAACATTCATCAAGATGATGCACATAGGTTGCCCATGATTGACCCATGAATGGGTTCTTATGGTTCTTCAAGTGGGCTATATGCTCCTTTCAATTCATTGAGGTGGGGCACTTGAGTTGCTCTTGGGGACCAATTTCCTTCACATTCCCCATTTGTCCATGTATACGTGTAAAAAGATGGAAACATCTTAAATGAGGCTCATTGTTTTGATATGGAAAGTGAACCAAGCCTTGGTCACACATGGACTTTGAAGAGGGATTTCTCATATGAAGTTTGATTCTTATCCCACTTTGATCTCATGGCACTTGAGTGCATTTGTTGTCCAAAATGTGTCCTTGGATGGTGAATTTTCCTCACCTAAGGCATGGCATGCAACCCTCTTTAAGGTGGGCCTTTCTTTCTTCGATGGGCCCAACACATATCCTAGGCGACACATGGAGTTGGACATTGGATTTTTGCAATTGAATGTAAGTCCAAATCCATGAGTTTCCTGGATATTGATTTGAATTTTAACGGGTAAAGAATAAGGGCTTACCTTGCCAAGCTTGTAGGATTTGATGGCGCATAGCACAAGGGGGGGAAGAGTGGTTAATGAGTATGACCCTGCCTTCCTTGTTCGTCGTGGGGACCATATGTGTTCTCTAGCCAAGGAGCACCAACATCTTCCCTCCATAAAAGGTCGAGGTACTCGAGACCTCTGGGATAACTGGGTGGAACAACCGCAGCCGATGCTTGGACGCGTTTTGGCCGACACTCCTTTCGCAGGCCTTCTTACATTACGCTTTCACAACAATAATGCCAACCGCATGCTACTTGCAGCCCTTTGTGAGAGGTGGAGGGATGAGACCCACACCTTTCAACTTCCCTGTGGCGAATGGGGAATAACTCCCCTGGATATATATATGCAGATAGGTTTTCCCTTCCATGGGGCAGTTGTTCCCCATGCGGGCTCTCTTATCCCCATTACTTCTAATGATTGGATACGGCTTGTGGGAGTCATCCCACCCAAGAGCGAGTTCTAAAGTAATGAAGTGAAACTGCGGTGGTTTTACAACACCTTCGCTGCTGTCATCCCTACTACCGAGCTAGAGGGTCTTCATAAAGCACGGGCTATGATCACTTACGCCTTCGGATCATTCCTTTTTTGTCATGCGAATGAGAGGGTCGATCCTAGATTTCTTTGCTTGATTGAGGATCTCCACTATTCATATAATTAGAATGGGGCTATCTTGACTCGTATCTACCAGGGCTTGGATAAGACCTCTTGGAGTAGTCGATCTTTCACAAGTTTCTGGCCTGTCGTGAAGGTATTCCCTTTAACCTTCCTTGGAGATGTTTGTCTTCTTTCTTCATCTGATCATTGTGTTTGCCCTTGTTCAGACCTGCATTTATGATCATTTTGCTCACCTGTTTTCGAGGATACAGGATGGTGTTGAACCATCCTTGTATCGCTTTATGCATTGGCATCAGCAAAACCGTCAATAAAATTCTCGAGTGTCTGGGGATAATTGGCGTGCTGACATAGATGGATTGACCACCAAGGACGTATCTTGTTTTCCTTATCCGTTGTGCTGCTCTGCGATTGACTGTGATGAATTCCTTTGTTATAGTTCGCTCGGATGCCATACGCCAGCTTTCCCCTTTAATATACCCCTCAACATGTGGAAGCATATGATTCTTCGTGTCTTTGGATTATGCTCTCTGATGCCGAATCATTTCAGTGGTACTTGGGCGAGAGATTGCTCCGACAGATCATCGACTTGGCTAAGGTTCCTTGTTCCGCACCTCCTCCGGCTGCTAAGATTCTGGCTGATGCAATGGCCGATGCTCTCGAGGGCCAGCCTGGATTTCGCTTCATGATCACGGATCGTGACTATGATGAGTGATATTTGCTGTACGGACAGGGACCTCTTCTTCCTTCACTCTATGTTCCAGGGGGTCGTCGCAGGTATGCTGGAGGATCAACAACAGCTCCTCTTATGGACCTTCACCGTCGGGGGCGAGATGAGAGGAGGGATGATGATGATTATGTTGGTGATTTGTAGCCTGCTTCTCTGAGGATGTATTCAGCTTGTTGATGTATGGCCTACTTGTTATTTTGAGGCCCCCTTTTTTACTTTTCTTCCATATCAAAATCTTCTGAATGAATATACAATCCTCGATTTGCCTCAAATTTCTTGATGATGCTTGAATGCTTTGATTTTCGACTCATTCTTTGATGCTTTGTGGAAGATAGGATTTTCAACTGCATGGATGACGACTTGAATGGTTCAGATTTCTTGATTTAGCGATGTGGGCCTTTTCCAGACTTTAGCTTCGCTTTGGAGCACCTATCCTTGATGTTTTTGTTAGTGTACTTTTCTGTGGCATACTAGTGCACCTTGTTTGTCGATCACTTAGGTCAGTGGGTCTAGTGTCCGTTGAGCTTAATGAAGACGAAGACCGAAGACTCAAGTGGCCCTGCTGCATCAAGGAAGAAGAAACAAGTAAAAGTGATGCCTTGGTGTGCCTTAACCTTGACCAAAACCTAACCATTTACCTCTTAGATGACTTGCACCAACTAGGTATACCTTTAGTCATCATCATTAGTCTTAGAACTCCATGAAAAACATGATAAGTTAGACTAATTAAAGAGGTGGAAGCTGCTGTAATCAAAACAGCTCAAACAGCAGTTTTCGATTGATCTCCGATCAATCGGACGTTGGCTCCGATAGGACTCCGATCAATCGGACAGAAGTTCTGATCAATCAGAAATTGTTCCAGCAACCTTAAAAATCCACTGGACATATTTTCGATCAATCAGACAGTCTTCCGATCCATCGAAAGGGGTCAGTCCGATCAATCAGACCATGCTCCGATCAATCGAAATATCCTCCAGAGAATTCTTTGGACTGAATTCCGATCAATCGGACATGTCTCCGATCAATCGGACCTTCTTCCGATCAATCGGAGATGTGCGAATCTGCCCGTTTTTTGACCGTTGAAAGAAAATCTATTTAAAAAGGGGGATTCGTTTTTGAGCTAAGTGAGGGAATTTTGAAGAGATAGAAGCCACCATTACTAGAGATCATTAGAGGCTCTATTCCAAACCTAAAGCAACTCATTCTCCTTGTGTTTTCATCACAAGCTTGGGCCATTTAATGGCATCTTGAGAATGGACTTGTTCCCTCTTGATTCCTAGGGTTTAGACACATTGATGATAGTTAAATCCCTTGTCTAAACACTACCTAGGAGTCCAAATAGGTGTATTCCTCTAGGAAACCCATTTCCTAACATTTGTAGAGGATTCACCATTCCCTAGCACCTTGGGCATCTCCAATAGAGCATCACATGCAAGGTAGCTGATCTTGGAGCTGAAGCCTTGGCAAAGTAGCAGGCGTCAAAGATTGGGGGAGCACAAGGGGAGCTGATTCAAGCACAGGAGAGCGAGAAGAAGCAACCCAAAGCGGCACTACAAAGGGGCTCAATCCGACAATTAAGGTTGTCTTGTTAAGAGTCCATCCACTCAATTCCCTGTGGGAGTTGAGTGTAAAGTTTGTTTGACAAACTCGATCTAGGGTCGTTAGCCGATCCTTGGCCTGTTAGTCGGCCTAAATTCAAGGACGTCAGCCATTCCTTGGCTCGTTAGTCGGCCTAAACAAAGTCTCCAAGGGGGAGCCACCAACACGGGTGGAAACGTGTAGGTTGGGAGGAACCTGTAAACTCCTCGGTTGGGTGAATTCGAGTTAAAACACCTTGGTTGGGAGGAACCAGATTTAAACTCCCCAGTGAATGTCGGTGTGCTCAAAGGGGTTGAGTACTTGAAACAGGAGTGGAGTAGACAAATAGTCGAACCAATATACATCCTTGTGTTTGTGATTGTTCTTGAGCACATTTCTCTTTATGCATTGTGTTTAAATTGGTTAATTATGAATGCTTAGTTAGGAATGCATGTTAGGCATTTGATAGGCACATCCATACTCACAAGATGTACTTTCACTGCCTCATGTTGACTTGAGCATTTCTTGATCCATCCTCTCTAGTCCACATGAGTTGTTTAGACTAGGTTGCTGATTGCACTTATCGTTTGCTAGTCTCTTGATTGGACCCACTTAGGCTTGGAAGCCGAAGTGTTAATCGCTTACGTAGTTTAATTTGTTGAATTGTTTAAGTAGGCGAAAAGAGTTTTAAAAAGGTCCTAATCACCCCCTCCTATAGGTTTAGCCATAATTCTAGTTGCTCTTTAAGCTTCCGCACATGTATGCATAGGGTGTCGTGTTAGACTACCTGACGCAATTTCAGTTTTGTGAGGCTAAGAAGGCTTTCCATGGTGCGGATGATGACTTGAACGGTTCAGATTGCTCTTTTTAACCATGTGGGCCCACTTGATGATCAAATCCTGGACTCTGGCCTTCTTTCTTGATGATCAAACCCTTGATGTTGCTATTTCATGACCCATGCAAGCTTTTCCATGGTTTGGATCATGATGATCTAGTCTTTGAATGACTCAGATTGCTTATGGGCCCCTCTTGATCGATTTTTCTTCTCTTTGACTTGATCAGACCCATTTTGGTCATAGTTCTTCATGATTTGATAGGTGGAGAAATATTTAGACAGTGCGGATCAACTCTTGTGCGAATTTGGGGCCAATCAGAGTTTCGGGGGGCCCTTAGAAGGCCTATTGCTGAGGTGGCCTGACAGATCCCACCTACCAGCAGACTGCGAGCCAATCCCGCAAAGGGAGAGGCAAAGCGTCCGTACGGGCGGCCTAGTGGAGGCCGCCCACATCTCTGCTCATATGCAGCCTGGGCTGGTCTTGGTTCAGACAGTGAGGACATTCCCCTGGTTGCTGTCTCCTTCATTCCTGTACCAACTTTTCGATTCAGCCATGAATCTTTTCTTGTCTCTTCTTTTCTCCTCCTTTTGTCTTCTTCTTGGTTTGTCTTTTCTTGGGCAATAGAGGGTGGTGATTGGGGGGCCACAATGGCAGATATTGGTGGGTCCCATACTTTTAGAGATGATGGTGGTTTTAATGGGGGCGAGGTTTCTTTAATGGATGGGGTAGATGGGGCCTTAAATGGAAGCATTGATAAAGGTTTGAATGAGGTTGTTGGGGGAGCTTTGAATGCCCCCATCAATGGTGGGATTGCTGAAAATTCAGATCTTAATGGGGCATTGAATGGTAGAGATTTGGATGATAGGGATGTATTTGAGAGAGGGGCCATGGGTGAGGCCATGCCTTCATTGGACATGGGTCGCATTAATGATGTGATCAATGGTGATGGTGAGGCCATGATGGACATAGATGGACTGATCTCTTGTTTAGACGGTATGGATGATTCAGATGATACGCTTGACGGCTTGGATGCTTTTGATGATGGCCGAGATATGCGGTACACTTGCTTGGGTGGACTTAATGTGATCATTGATGATATCCCCCTAATGATGGACAGTGTGGATGTCCCGATTACCCCTTCGACTGGACAGAGTGATGATTGGATTCCTGAATTCATGTTGGAGAGGACTACAGGTCCGATCTGACCGTAGATTCTTCGATCGGGGTTGCCGAGGCCCTTCTTGACGATTCAGATGTATTTTTCAGCGGTCAGATTGGTCAGGATGCCACGATGTGCGATGTGATTTTTGCTGATAGCCTTCTTGATGGGGAGTACCGATCTTCTCCTGATTGTTGACCCTTTATGCATTTGGTTCACGAGGTGGGCGAGTCTTCTCATGCTGCTGAGTTCGTGGCAGTTTCAGACAGCGATGCGACTATATCAGACATAGTCGCTACTGGGGATAGGTCACGGACTGTCAAGTTTGTAGGGGACCGAGCTTTTCCTTCTCCTTCGCCTGTTGATCTTCCGATCCTTGATGAACTGTCATTGATTTCTGGGCCTTTGCTTCTGGAGGGGACACCCGTGAAGACTTGCCAGTCGCTTCCTCGTCCTTCTTGCTCGCCACGACTGCTTGCTTGTCTTAACAGATTTTCAGCTTATGAGATTCGAGAGTTGGAGTCCTATGGCTTTGGTGGTCTAATCCATATGGCTAGGGTTGACATTGATTGGAGGATGCTCGGGGCTGCACTGATTGACTGGGTCCCTTCGTTGAACTTGTTTGCGTTCAACAACATGGAGATGGGACCTTCTTTGGAGGAGCTCGCGCGCTTGACAGGTCTTCCCTGGGATTATTCTCAGTGTTTCTTGCCGAAGACTTTGCCAAAGACCGCCACTCTGCAAAACTGGTTTGGGATCCCATATCTTATTCAGCTTGCATCTGCCGGTCAGGATGCTGTGGTCTTTTCTTTAGACTCGCTGTATGATCTTTTCTTGGGCCCTTGGAGTGTGGCAGGGTCCCTACTTTCTCAGAATGCCCTAATGTTCTGTTTGATAGCTGAGGTGCTGTTCTCAAAATGGCGCAGATCTTAAACTCCTTTGCTCTTTGAGGTGATGACCCGAGCTACTTGACGGTAGGGGATCATTTCTCTCATCCTGGCTTAGTTGTTTAATGGACTGACTGACTGTGCCCTAGGCCGAACCTGTGTCCTTCGCGGCTACTATGCATTTCTCCAGGTATCCTTTTTGTATTTCCTTTTTCTTTTCTTGTCTTTTGGGGACTGCTTTGCTTTAGCTGAATCTTTTTACTTTCTCACGATCAGATCTGCCTTTTTCTTTTCTTGTCTTTTGGGGACTGCTTTGCTTTAGCTGAATCTTTTTACTTTCTCACGATCAGATCTGCCTTTTTCTTTTCTTGTCTTTTGGGGACTGCTTTGCTTTAGCTGAATCTTTTTACTTTCTCACGATCAGATCTGGCTATGGGATCGTCTTTTACTGACTATTCCTGTATCATTTCCCGGTATTCATAGACCCGATCTCATGCAACATATCATGGAGTTTCTTCCGCATACCGCCAGGATGAGCTAGCCCTTGTATTGCAGGATGTTTGCTGAGTTGTGTTACTGGAATGATCGTTAGGAATCATCTTGTCTTTCACTTCCTCCAGTACTTTGTGATGCTCACCGCCTTCCTTTGATGCTGGTAGGCTTTCGATCTTACTTTTCTTACCACCCTATCCGGTTCTTACGGCAGTTTGGGTATGAGCAGGATGTTCCTCCTTTTGCTTTCTCGAGTATCACGTGTCGAGCACTGGCCAGATCATTTGACTTTAGGACTCGGATTGATGGGTCCTGGGCGAGTCACCTGATTGCTGATTTGCTTGGTTTTGAGCTGCGGACTTTTCCGATGGCAACTACCCCATACCAGCATTGAGTTGATGAGCAGTCTCTGTATCGGCGCATTCCTTGCTAGCACTTGACCGCTGATGAGGATGAGCAGGATGTTCTTGGGGATGCTGGTTCTTCATCTGGTTCATATGAGCCCTTTGAGGAGTGCCCATTTATCGATCCTGGCTTCCTCTTGGTCACTCATGGCCACTTATTGTCTGAAATTTCTGCACTCTAGTATCATTGTGAGATGATGTCGAGGAGATTGGCCGCTGATCAGAGGTTGTCTGATGAGGAGATGGCGATCCGTAGCCTCGAGAGAGATGAGGTGCATTACCTGCGTATGGAGGTGAGCAGGTTGAGAGCGAGGCTATTTCATTATGAGTCAGAAGACCTAACATGGCCGAGGAGGGGGGCAGAGATTATTTTTTTGCTTTTTAAGGCTGTGCCGGCTGTCTGTATGTCTCTTTTTGTGTAGTACATGATTGGTGATGATACATTTTTTGGTATTTTTGAAAGAGATGATATGATATATGTAAAAGAAATACGATGCGTTAATGGAAAGAAAAAACTTTTTTGAGAACTTATTGTGCCATGAGTTGTCTTGTGAGTCTGTGTCTAGATTTTGTGCGGGGACATAGGAATCAGAACTGAGGCTCGGCCAATGCTTTGACCGATGTCTCGGGATTGACTTGTGTGAGATCCCTTTGGTTCCCTAGAGGTGTAAGCAATGGAAACTGTTACTTCCTGAGAGTTTTATTAGAGTTTGTAGAGTTCTTTGTCCCCGACTGTACTTCTTCTTGTTCTTGAACTGCCACTGCATGAGCTGATCTGGGACTGTCTGATTTCTTGGTACCTGCACCTTTTTTTTCTATTTGAACCATTTTTTCCTGCAGCACTCTTTCGAGTTTTCACCACAGCCGGCCTTTTCCCATCATTTCTGCCCGTGGCGCCCTTTCGAGTTTTCACCACGTCCCGGTTATTTGATCTTGCCTGCCCCTTGGCAGCTATACTATTTTTACACTCGGCACCCTTTTGGGTTTTCACCAAGTCCGTTGTATGCCCACTGTTTTTACTCGAAGCGCCCTTCAGGTTTTCACTCCGCCCTCTTTGTTTAGGCACACATTTTCTTTTCCCTTTTTACTAGATTTTTGTATAACTGCGGCGGCTAGAGGTCGGGAATCCGTTGTTGCCGGCTGATGGCAGCCTTTCAGCTCTTATCCTAAGTTACGATGATAGAGCTATCAGTCTTAGCTATAGAACCTTTTGAGATGGATGGATGGGTGACTGTGTTTCCTTTTGGGTTGATTTTTCTCGAGTGCCTTGTTTTGGCTTCCCTATTTTTTTCTCTTTTTTTTTGTTCTTTTCTTTGTATTCTTTTTTTATTTTTTTGAATCCCTTTATTTCAATTTCTCAAAAGTTTTAGCTTCTACCCTTTGACCTCGGCTCTACTAATATAACTCTTGATAAGGTCAGAATGACTTACCCGTGAAAGATCTTCACTTTGTCGGCGTTGACTGGCTCAGGAAGATCCACCCCTCTCATGCTGGTGAGTCTGAGGGCGCCTCCAGAAAGTACTTCTTTGATGATCAGTGGTCCATCCCATGAGGGTTTGAGCTTTCGTCTGGGATCCAGAAGGTGTGATGGTAGAATCTTCTTCATGACCATGTCGCCCACCTTGAAACTTCTTTTTCGGACTCTCTTATTGTAAGCCTGAGCGATCCTTTTCTGATAGCACTGGGAATGACTTAGCGCACATATGTGCTTCTCATCTGCCAACTGTAACTGATCGAATCTGGCCAGTTGCCATTCTCCTTCTTCAATTACGCTTTCCAGTAACACCCGTAGTGACGATATTTCCACCTTGACTGGTAGAACTGCTTTCATTCCATAAGTAAGCTCGAAAGGAGTAACACCTGTAGCAGACCGTACAAATGTTCGATATGCCCAAAGTGCATATGGGAGCATATCTGGCCAATCTCGATAAGTCACGACCATCTTCTCGAGTATCCTGACGATTTTTTTGTTTGCGGCTTCTACTCCACCATTCATCTGGGATGGTAAGGGCTCGATCGACGACATTGAATCTTGAACTTGGTGAGGAAGTCATCCATCTTCTTGTTGACGAATGGGGTCCCATTATCTGTGATGATAGCATTAGGGATTCCATACCGGCATATGATGTTGTTCTTCATGAATTTGATCACCTGGGATGCTGCAATTGTGGTGTAGGAGGCTGCTTCTACCCACTTGGTGAAGTAATAGACTACCACAAGAATATACTCATGACCGTTTGATGCTTTGGGACTAACCTTCCCAATGATATCAAGTCCCCACATAGAAAAGGGTCAGGGAGTCGTCAGGTTGTACAGTTTTGAGGAGGGGGCATGAATTTGATTTGCATGCTCCTGACACTTGAAGCATTTTCTGACGTGCTGGCAGCAATTTGTCTCCATGGTGAGCCAATTGTAGCCGAGTCGTAGAATCTTCTTTGCCATCATGTGCCCGTTCATGTGTGGGCCACAGATTAATGCTTTCATGATATTTGCAGCTTCGTTTCGTTAACACATTGAAGGAGGACTTGATTATAGGATCGCTTGTAAAGAACTTCGCCACTGATGGTGAACTGGTCGGCCAAACGTTGGATGGTTTGGCGATCTGTTGTTGTTGCTGCCTCCGGATACTCCTGGGTTTTAAGATATTACTTGATGTCGGCATACCAGGGTTTGTCAGGGGCAGCTTCAGCTTCCTTTATTTGCAGACAGAAAGCAGGTTCATCTTGAGTTTCGACTGTGAGCACCCATTTTGAAACTCCTTTCGGGATCTTGAGCATTAATGCAAGTGTAGCGAGAGCATTTGCAAACTGATTATTAGCCCTCAACATGTATGAGAAGGTGATTTCTTTGAATTCTTCGATCAGATTTTCAAGGTACACATGATATGGTATCAACTTCTTGTCCTTAGTTTTTCATTCACCATTGGTCTGATTGATGATAAGCTGTGAGTCTCCAAATACTCGTAGCTTTTTCACGCCCAAGATTATGGCTTCCCTTAGACCAACGATGCATGCTTCATACTCTGCCATGTTGTTGGTGCACTTGAATGTTATGCGCCTTGAGATAGGAATAGGGACATCGTCTGGAGAGTAGAGGATTGCTCTGATACCACTTCCTTTAGAATTTATTACGCCATCGAAGAATAACGTCCACTCATCTTTGTTCTTCTCTTCTTCACCTTTAATGAGCAAGAGATCTTCATCAGGGAAGAATGTCTCGAGTGGTTAATAATCTAGGAGAGAGTGAGCGACAAGATAATCGGCGAGGGCCTGCCCCTTGATTGCCTTCTAAGTGACATAGGTGATGTCAAATTCAGACAGGAGTAGCTGCCATTTAGCTATCCTTCCAGTGAGTGCTAGTTTCTAGAATAGGTATTTGAGTGGATCCATGTGCGCGAGGAGGAGAATAGGGAACGCAATCATGTATTGACGGAGTCGCTGAGTTGCCTAGACTAGGGAGAGGCAAGTCTTCTCGATCGAGGAATACCTGGTCTCGTAGTCGGTGAACGTTCGGCTTAAATAGTATATTGAATGTTCCTTCTTCCCGGTCTCGTTGTGCTGGCTGAGTACACAGCCAATGGCTTTTGTTGCTACCGAGATGTATAACAATAGTGGTCGTCCGGGAGTGGGCGTCACTAGAACTGGAGGATACTTCTTGATGCGGTCGAATGCGACTTGGCAATCGTCATTCCATTCTTTTGGAATGTTCTTCCGAAGGAGCTTGAATATGGGTTCACAGATAGGTGTGAGATGTGCGATGAAGCGACTGATGTATTGAATTCTACCGAGGAAGCCACGGATTTCTTTCTCTGTTTTAGGAGGGGGCATCTCAATGATTGCTCTAGTTTTAGTTTCGTCAACCCTGATGCCCTCATCGCTCACCATAAAGCCAAGGAGTTTGCCTCCCGTTGCACCGAAGATACATTTCTGAGGGTTGAGGCGAAGCTTGTACTTTTCTAATCTGTTGAATAACTTCTTCAGATCTTCAAAGTGTCCTTCAACTGTGTGAAATTTGACGATCATATCGTCCACATATACTTTAAGCTCTTTGGTCATCATATCGTGGAATAGTGCTGTCATTGCTCGCTAATATGCTTGCTCCTGTGTTCTTCAGACCGAACGGCATTACCCTGTAATAGAAGGTTCCCCAGGGAGTGATAATATGTTGTCATACGATGTCTTCCCATGATCTTCTACGGCCATCTTGATCTGATTGTAACCTGAGAACCCGTCCATGAATGAGAAGATCTTGTACTCGGCAATGTTGTCGACCAGAGTGTCGATATGTGGCAAAGGGAAGTCATCCTTAGGACTGGCTTTGTTGAGATCTCGAAAATCGATGCACATTCGAACCTTGCCATCCTTCTTCGATACTAGTACGATGTTGGCGAGCCATTCAGGGTAGTCGGAGACTACCAAGAATCCCGCATTGTACTGCTTGATGACTTCATCTAGAACTTTCAGAGCCCTTCTGGCTTCATTCTTCGAAGTTTCTGCTTCACTGGCTTCATATCCGACTTGGTTGGCAGATGGTGTACAACAAGCTCTTCATCGAGCCCCTGCATTTCTTCATATGAGAATGCGAAGTTAGACAATCTTGGAGCTAGGAACTCTATCATTCTTTGCTTCATCTCTGGTGGCAGCGATTTTCCAATGCGTACTTCCCTAGGGATCTCGGGTGTCCCCAAGTTTACTACCTTAAAATCATCGGCTACAACATTGGCCTTAGATTCAAAACTTTTAAGAAGATCCTCTAGTTCGGGAGCCGGGTCATCATCTTCCTCATCCCGAGCTTCGTCCAGACCCATGAGTTCGAAGTCTAATTCGATGTCAAAATCATATGATTCGACTTCAAACTCATGTGACTTTTTAGACGAACTTGGCACATTATTGAATGTAGGAAAAGAATTTTTTTTTTATTTTTGAGACTTTTCTAGAATTGAAATGCTAGATGTTTTTAGCTTTTGAAAGTTTTTTTTTTTTTTGAAATTCACGGGACCCTGAATAAGCGAGCATTGCAAACCATGATTGATCCCAGCTTGTCCCAGAGTACCGCTCGCTGCTTAAATTGGCATTTTTTGGAAGCCAGAGCCCTCAGATGACTCTTTGGCTGATTCAGAAGTTAGGGGAACGGATGACCATTCAGGACCCCACGCTCCTTCCCCTGGAGAGGTGGGGGTTGATGATTTGGGCGAAGAATCATAGTCTAGCCCAATGACCATGATTTCTCGCTAGTTGGATTCGAGATCTGAGTCATACTCAGTCCCTCCCGGATCACTTACCTCGCATTGCAGTTCATCTAGTTCCACAGCGAGACATAAGTTCGGAATCTGAACATCGGACTATTCCTAGGGCTGGCCATTTTCCTTTCTTAGTCCAATGGATGGGCTGCTTCTACCCCTAACTGATGGTCGATGATGTTGTTTTTGCAGAGATGGGTGGGTCGAGCCCCTTGTTGATTGATTCTTAAATGGGCAAGTTGTGCCCTTGGTTGGCTGGAATTGAAGTGGGCAGGTTGTGCCCCTGGTCGATTGGAATTGAAGTGAGTAGGTTATGCCCCTGATTGGAAGCAGGTGTCAGAGTACCCTGGTCCTGAAGCGGTTGTATTTGTTTTTCTTCTGTCTTCATCCTCTCCTTCTTCTTCTAGAGGCTTAGATGGTTCAAGAATCCAGTCCCATCGAATGGGGGGCCACATGGCCCAAGCTAGTCTCATCAGGAAACCTTTGTGTAGTGCAATTGGTTGATTTCTTCTTGGATCTCTACAAGGTTCTCCTGGCCTGATGAATTGAATGGGTGAATACCGACATTTCTTTTTTCTTTTGTTCATGATGGATGACCTATACCCAAGTCTCCATTTTTGTTGATTATATACCAACGGCATCTTTCTGAACTTGAAATGATTCTTCATCCGATACTTAAGGCTCAAACGTTTTGCTAGTGAAAAGATACGATCCACACTTATCGGTTCTGGATTGGCGATAACGTTTACAATTTCGAATTCAAAACTATGAAACGGGACGTCTTCTTCAGAGTGTTGGATGTCGATGACAGGGATATCTGGTTCAGTGGCAGCAACATTAGAAGGAATGATGAGTTCCTTCTCTGCATGGACAGAGATCACTTGATTTCCACAAATATACTTCACTCGTTGATGCAAAGTTAAAGGCACATCTCCAACCTTGTGTAGCCAAGGTCGTCCGAGTAACATATTGAACGAGGCTGATATATCCAGGATTTGGAATGTGATGGTGGAGATTTCTGGACCTATCTGCACTTCTATGTCGACCTCTCCTTCTACTGATCGGCGGGTGTTGTCGAATGCTCTGACGTGCATGGTGTTGGGTCGGAATGAGGAGGGATTGATTCCCAGGCGTTCTGCAGTCTTAAGCGGGCAGACATTTAAACTTGAGCCATTATCGATAAGGACCAACAGGACACAGAGATCTTTATATCGTAAGGCTATATTGAGAGATCGCCCATGGTCACGCCCTTCTGGTAGCAACTCATTATCAATGAAGGTGATGACGCATGGAGCCAGGAGCTGTCCAATCATCAATGTTATCATTTTAAGTGTTATATCGAAGGAGACATGGGCATCGCTCAGTGTTTTGGCAAACATTTCTCGATGTATACGAGATGTGCAGAGTAGCTCCCATACCGAGATTTGGGCAGGGATTAACTTGAGCTGAGTCGCCACATCATATGCACCTTCATTTTTATTGTCGAGGCCTGGAGAGCGCTTTTGGGATCTCCTTTGTTCTGATTATCTCTTCGGATGCAACGCCCATTGGGATTTATGTTTCCTACCTCTGCACATTCTGGATAGTGCTAAGGGACTTCTTTATAATTTTCCTCTCCTTTGCTTTCTAGGACCACTGGTTCTTGCAATGGTGCTGGTGTGGGTATCGGATCTTCCTCATATGGAGCTTTTGCCTTGAGGACTACATTGTTGCTTGTGCTGAAGGGATAATATCGAGGCTTGTCTTCATAGATCACATAATGTCATGGTCCTGGCTTGACCGTTCCTGGAGCAGGAGGTTCCCATGGAATGAACACTAGTCCTCTTGATATGGCGAGGGGTTTCTCTGTTCGGTCCAACTGTTGTAGTGTGATTGACACGCCTCCGAGATGTCTTTGTGGCTTGGGGACATAACTTGCCCCTTGCAATATGACTGGCTTGACTGGAGGAGCCCCTTCCAAGACAATGGGTTCTTGCTGTTGATGAGTATAATCCCTCCATTACGGATTGAATTGTTCCTGAACTGAAATTGCCCCTTGCAAAACGATAGGTTCGTATGCGGGCTCGATGTATGACTGTACTCCTTCCAGGATGACCGGCTCCCAACATGAATGGCTATAAGGTGCCCCTTGCAAGGGGATAAGCCCTTGATCAACTAGAACATCATATGGAGGTGCTCCTTCGAGTACTAACGGCTCGGAGACTGAAGGAGGAAAGAGGTTTGCCCCTTGCAAGATTGGAGGAGAATTTGTTAGCCCATAACTGTAAGCATGAATAGACTAGATGGGGGAGAAGAAGTGATCGAGATGCTCTCCTTCTTTTATGCTGTTGACGGCAAGGCCATGAGACGAACTGGGGTCCGTCGAATGCTGAGGTAGAGGATTTTGAAGGATGTTGGTAGTAGCTGCTGGAGGAGTTCCAGGGACCGAGATGACGATCTTACGGTCATCAATCAGATTTTGTATGGCATTCTTCAGAGTCATGCATCGATCAGTGGTGTGGCCATGCCCTTGATGGTAGGCACAATATTCATCTTCTCGGTAGTTCGGAGGCAGAGGATTTGGAGGAGGCCTGGGTGCCATTAGAGTGAGTAACTGTTTTTGTACAACATAACCATGACTTGACTGAGTGGCTGAGTGAGAGGAGTGAATTTCCAGAGCTCCCTATAATTCTGCCTATTTTGATATGAATATTAGCCGTTCCCCCTTAACTGTTGCTGTTGTCGAGGTGGTTGAGGATTTGGTTGCGGTAGGGGTGGCTGTGGCTAATACCTCTGAGGTTGATGCTGAGCCTGATTCTGCTGATAAGATTGACGTCCCTGTGGTGGAGCATATTGGTTGCCTTGAGCAGTGGCAATGATGTTTTTTACCTCTATCGGACGAGGAGGAGAACCGCTGTGATTTCCATTCCCGTATCCACTAGGTCTTCCTTCCACTCTATTCTGTTTGACTGGAGTGGCCTGATGAGGCTATTGGGAGATTGTCCCTGCGTAAATTCCTGCTTCGACTTGCTCTCCAACACGGATCAATTGTGAGAAATTCACATATGGATGGGAGATGAGATATCCAGATATGCCAGGATATGTTGAATGAACAATCATGGAGATTTATTCTTCGTCGTCGATAGGTGTTCGCATTCTGGCTGCCATAGCTTGCCAATGTCCCACATAAGCTGATAACGTTTCGTCATTCCTTTGCCTGAGAGCCGCGAAGTCGGCTCTCCTGGGTGCCATGTTGAGATTGTATGCGAATCTATCAACGAAAGCCTGGGAGAGTTTCTCCCAAGTCCTGATGCGATGGCAATCGAATGATGTGTACCAATCTAGGGCATCACCCTCCAGAGATTTTTGGAACAAGCGAATGAGGGTTCCTTCATTTCCTGAGATTGCACTCAGCTCTCCACAGAAAGCCTTGAGATGTGCTGTGGGACAACCGCTGCCATCGTATCTTTTGAATTTTGGTACCTCAAAGTTTTGAGGTATCTAAGCATCTGAAAAAGGACACAAGTCTTTGAACTTGGTCGAAGGTAGATCGATTCCTTGTTGTCGCTGATGTTGATTTTGCAAGATATGGAACTGCTCTAGTAACTCGTCCAGTCTTGCATGATCTACTCGAACGATTGGTGCCTCTCAAAGTAAGGCACGTTCTTCCTCGGCATAGTGGTTGATGTCTTCGACCCTATGGGCTTGCTAAAAAGCAACCGCGGGTTGCTGAAATTGATTTGATGATTGAACTGGATTCTGACGAACTTGTGCTTGAAATGACTGTAATTGAGCTGGAGATTGTACTGAAGGTTGAACTGGAACTTGCTGAAAATTAACTGGAGATTGCTGGATCGAAGATTGTTGGAGATTAACTGGGGTTTGCTGAATTGAAGATTGCTGGAAATTAACTAGAATCCCATCGACAGGGATGTGCTGGAATTGAAAAGTGCTCTTGTTTGTAGGAGGCTGAGATGCTGGGAAGTTACCCCCTTGCTGGGTATTCGCCACTGTCTGTTGATTGATGTGGGCTTGACACTGACCCCCATTGTGGGCATCCGCCAATGTTGTCCCTACTGTTGGAAATTGAATCGAAATCCTATCAGTGGGGATGTGCTGAAATTGAGTAAAGGTCCCATCGGCGGGGACATGCTGAGAAAGGAAAGGGGTCCCATCAGCGGGGACGTGATGGAATCTACTGAGATTGTTGCTTGCAAGATTGACTGGAAGTTGACTGGAAGTTCCTGCGACGAGAATGCTCTGAGATGGTCTTATCGTTGCAGGAAGGTAATTGAGGAGGATGCCCCACCATAGCGAAGGGCTGAGATGGCTGTTGTCGGTAGTCTTGGGCAGACTCCAATGGTTGTGCCTGATTTAAACTGGAGGCCGGAGGGACCCGGCATGGCTGCTGTGATTGCTGAATTAGGCCGACTTGATTGTTGACTTCTGCGGTAGCTTGTGCTTGCATGAATTGCAAGAGCATTTCTTGCATTATTCTCATTCCTTGTGTCAATTCTTGCATGATTGGTGTATTCTCAATTGGTTGTTGCGCTGGAGGTTGCGCTTCGGCCATGTCGAGTGCAAGGAAGAGGTGAGTTTCCTCTTCGCAGTAGGACATGGCTTACTGAGCTTGAGTGCGGATTATGCTGAGGAAGGAAACTTGTTTTCGAAGACGTTGAGCCTGAGGACACGCAATGGTGAGGAATATGCTCTACTCTTTTTTTTTGGGTTTTGGAGTTTCCTATTTTTTTATTTTTTCGATGGAATGCTGTGCAGATGAGATTGTATGAGGATTAATGACTTTCAAGCATAGGAGGGATTTCATTTTTCAAGTTGGATCATGACTAGTGGGACTAGCATATCCCCAGCGGAGTCGCCATTCTGTAGACGCTCGCCTTTCCACGCTCCCGACCCTCCCTTTCGAAATAGGGGGTGTGCGCGCGAATTGTCGTTGTGCCATTGGCTCGCCTCGCTCTCGAGGGCCTTTTTTCAGATTGTCGTATTAAATTGAATATGTTTGGATGAGTTCGTATAAGACCAGAGTCGCCATTAGCCAGTTACTTTGAATCTACAGTCGGCTAGACCCCGTAAAAACGTTAGAGAAGGAAATTCGAAGATTCATTCCTCTAAAATGACTCCTTTTGATCTGCGGTCAGAGATTCAAGGTAAGGGATCACGGTTATAGGGTGGAAAGATGTTAAGCACCCCACTTTGCCCGTACCGAAGTATGGTCTCTGCTTCACAGAATCGAACTAATACTTGAAAGTCTGATTTAATCCTCGTACACTCTCATGAATGATATGATGCATGAATGTAGGTCTGAACAGTAAGAGTTTCTGATGGGCAGGTTTTCATTAACAGGCAAGCCCAAAACATACGCTCGAACTGACAGGTGCTTTATGTGGGATGCATGCTGTGTATTTGAATAATCAAAGTGTTTGCAGTGACATGATAAGCAAGGGGGTTGGAAGAATAGTAAATGTTGCACTTATGCTAGATGGGGATGAGATGATGCTAATAAAAGAGTAGCTGGATGGACGAAGGTGTCGCAAGGGTTTGCTTCGAGTGGCTAAGATTAGGACTTGGGTTGCTTGGGAGACTTGGACCAGGGTTAGGCCGGGCTAGACCAGGGTTAGGCTCTTCTTACTCGGGCTCTCCTTGGTGGAGGAATGGACTAAAGGGGGTGGATATGAACTCAGAATTTATGGGATTTCTCTGAGAGTAGAGGGATGATGAAACAGGAGAGGGAATGGGGGATTTATAGCTACGAGCAATGGCAGCCTGCGTAAATAGGCTTGGGCGGCACCTTGGAGGCCGCTCATACGAAATCTTTGCTCCAGCTTCGGAGCGTACAGCCCCCGAACCTAAAGCAGCAAAGCCCGAGGTTCGAGGTTCGAAGCTACTCCAAAGCTGTGGCTCGGAACTAGGTAAGTTGACTGGGTTTGAAAGATGGATTGACACGGTGAGTTGACTGGGTGCAAGGGCTGGACTGACTTAGTGAGTTGACTCGGTGATTTGGCTCAGCGGGTTAACTCACCAATTTTGACTTTTTTAGGAATTTTTATTGGTTTTTCTTATGGGGTTTTTTGGGCTGATGTTTAGGGGTGAGTCAACTAGGTTCAGGCTTGAGCTGGGCTATGGATTGGGGCTTACAAGGGTGAGTTTGGCTGGGTTTGGACTTGGGATTTGGGGGTATGGTCCTCCATTCATTCAGCTATCTCTACCAACATTGTAGCCGAATGTGGGGTGTCTACACTAGTTTAGAAAGCTTACATAGATAATATGAGATACATTATGCTAAGCATATGTTTATAAGCCTAGTGAACATACACCTTGTGTATTTATATGCATATCTAGAACATAACATTCAACTCATTCATCATTCATATAATTAGGTAATTAAAGACAATGCATGAATAGTAGAGTACTCAAATAATAATCACAAACACAATGATGTATAATGGTTCGATTTCTGTACTCCACTCCCGGTTGACGTACTCATCCCTTGAGCACACCAAAATTTACTAAGGGAGTTTAAATCAAATTCCTCCAAACCTAGGTGTTTTAAATTGGTTTCACCCTACTGGAGAGTTTAACAAGGTTCCTCCTAACTTATGACTGAGATTTTGAAAAGTTTATCTCTCAACCTAAATGTTTATGGGTTCCATCCAACCAATGAGTTTGACAAGATTACTCACAACCCTTTGGTCTTACTCAAAAACCTAGCGTACAATTCCATGGGAGGCTTCCCTTAGAGACTTGGTCGAGTTTGATTCCAAATTCTCACGCTCAATCCTCCACAAGGAAAGAGTGCAACTGGACTCTTACAATTGACAACTTATCGGATTGAGCCCCTTACTCAGCGTCACTTGGGTTGCTTGATCTCTACTCTCCCATGCTTTAATCATCTCCCCGTTGCTCCCTCGATCATATTGTTGATGCTTTACCAAGGCTGCAGCTCCAACGATCAACCACCTTGCATATGGTACTCTTTTGAAATTTCCAAGGTGATAAGAGATAAGTTGAATCTTCTACAAAAGGTTGTGTGTTGCAAGCTTAGAATTATTCACCTATATAGATCTCTAGAGAGGTTTAGACTACGGATATACCTATGGTGTAGGTGTCTAAAACATCTAGAGATCAAGAGAAGGCAAGTTCATCTTTATATGTGCTCTTGAATGCTCCAACTTATGATGAAACACAAGAAAGATGACTTGAAATGGATAGGATTAGAGCTTAATGATATGAGCAATGTGGGAGGCTTTTAATGCACTAAAATCTCTCTTCTAAGCCCTCAAACTACGCCTCGTCTTTATATAGAAAAAGCTACAACGATTGAAAAATGAGCAACAACAATTAATGTTGATCAGTCTTGAGGGGTCTGCGATTGGTCTCTAGAAGGTCATCGACCGGTCGCAGTTAGTAGTCGACCAACTGGCCATCTTATTATCCGGATTTGGCCTCTGTCGACCGATTTTCAAATCTGTCGATCGGTCTCCAGAGTCTGTCGACTAGTCACCAATAGGTTGCCAACCTATTGATAAAAAATTGAGTTTTGTTTTACATGTATTTTTACAGCAGCTCAAGCCCCTCTTAAGCCTTCCTTTGGGTGGTCTTTTGGGATACCTAAGGCCATTCTAGGATGACTAAAAGTATACCTATTGAGTCAAGTCATCTAGAGGTTTGATTTTAGTTTTGGTTCAAAGGTTTTTGCTCCCCAAGGCATCTCTGATTTACCTGTTTCTTCTTCCTTGATGCAGTTGTCTTCTTATGACTTTGGTCTTCATCTTCTTTAGGCTTAATCAACACTTAGACACTAGGACTTACGCAATTGACAAATAAGGTGCACTAATATGCCACAGAAAAGTGCACTAACAATCTCTCCCTTTGTCAATTACGTGGTAAAAATCTAACATACCAAAACAAGTAAATACGTAACAAAATTACAATAATTTACAATGAAATTATATCTCTAGACGTATATAACTAGCATAACTTCTCTTCTATTGCTCCCCCATATTCTATGAATTCCTACAAAACATAGACAAACTAGTTTTGGTTGACTTGATCTTTCTCTGCCTTTTTGTCAGCAATTAACAAACTAATCTCTCCCCCTTAATGATACATTAATTAAGTTTAGGGTAAAAGAGATTAAAATGTCTACAATTTTAACTATAAGCATATTCTAATATAAGGGATAAGGGTGCATGAACATTAAAACATGGAACATGCATATCATGATCACAAGATATATTCCTATCTAAGCATAGATGATCATGCATAGTTGGCCATATTAAGATAAACATGAAGCATATATGACCAAGGCATATATTAGCATACAGTTAAGCACATCATTTAGTAAGATTAAGCTAATCTAAGAAGAATGATAGTTTATCGACTAAGATACAAAAATTAAGCATAAGCTAAACTATCAAGGTGGGCCAATAAGGCTTGAATCCTCTGATTTTTCTTAAGCACACAAATGAGGCTAAAATCCTCAAATTTTCCTATGGTATCCAGATTTTAGCTACTCTTACTAAGTTCTTCTAGAGAAAGCCCAAGGGTGATCTAATTTTCTCAACTCCCTAATAAAATTTAGCAAATGAGAAGGGGTTGGGAACTCCTACTAGAAGTGATAATAGTCAGGATCCTTTCTGATATTATGGGGAAAAGAGGTAGTGGTAGAGGTCATGAGAATTATCACTAGTTTTTTGTTCCCATCACTAGTGGAGTCACTAAATTCAGATTTTGACTCCTTCCGTGTCATCCCATATTATTGCCATAGGCTTCTTGCCTTTTTTCCTATGATTAATTGGGCATTCATTGGTAACGTGACCATATTCATAATAATTGTAACAGTGGACGAATTTGGAGTTTGATGATTTTCCTTTGAATTTCTCACTCTTTTTGTCCTTCCTGTCATAACTCTTCCCCCTCTCAAATTTGAGAAATCTTTTAAACGTTTTGTTCAATTCTTCTTCCTCATCATCCTTATCACTATTTTCTTCCTCAGATTCACTCTTAATTTTATTATGTGAGTGCTTATGTGAAGTCTTCAAGATAGTGTTTTTCTTCTTAGAAGAGGTCTTAAAGTGTAGTTCATGAGTTTGTAAGAACCTTAAGAGTTCATCTAGTTTCATCATCTCAATGTCTCTACATTATTCTAAAGCTATGACTTTTGAGCTAAATCTCGCCTGGAGGGACCTAAGGATTTTTCTACATATTCTCTCATCCGTAATCCTTTCTCTTAAGCCACACATGGAGTTATAGATGTGATTTAATCTAGCAGAAAACTTCATAAAAGTTTTATCCTCACCCATTTTAATGTTTTCAAATTGTGTGGTGAAGAGTTACAGTTTTGAACGTTTGATGGTACTCGTTCCTTTATGTGTGGTCTCTAGGATCTCCCAAGCTAATTTGCTAGTCTCACAATTACATATACAATTAAATTCATCGAGTGAGACAGTAGAAAAGATTGCATTTAGACCCATGGCATTATAGCCACAAAGAGACTTTTCTTGGTCACTCTAATTATTCATTATTTTAAATTGGGTGACCACAACTCCATCTCATTCCACAATTTTCATCGGTGTGGTCCAATCCCGTTGAACTAATTCCCATACTTTTGGATCAAGGGCCAATAAAAATAATCACATCCGGGCCTTCTAGTATGCATAATATGATCCACCAAATATGGTGGATGAGTGATAAAACTACTCCCCCCTTGGGTAGACATTGTGCTATAGCTCCAGAATCAGATCTAGCTTTAGACGGTTAAGTCCTTGAAGAGCAACCAACTCTGATACCAATTGAAATTGCGCCTATTACTCACACTTAAGGCATTATACGTGCATAAGCATAGAGCGGATCTAGCTAGAACTATGGCTAAGTCCTAGAGGGAGGATTATGACCTTTTTAAATTCTTTAAAAACTCTTACCTATTAAACTAGTTAAGCAATTAAAAAAAAAATTAAACAAGAACACTTAGCTTTCAACTTAAGTAGGTCCAATCACAAGGGCTTACAAAAGATTAAGCAATAAAGGAAACTAGCCTAAATGCATAGATTATGAATGATACAACATGTTGAGCTTCTAATCAATGTGCAATCATCTAAACTGCAAATGATATTACTAACTAAGTAACTGGTCTAGAAAGTTTTAGTAGACAATGTGAGATCCATCATGCTAGGCATATGTCTACAAGCCTAGTGGACATACATCTTATGTGTGAATGTGCCTATCTAGAACATAACATTTAACTCATTCATCATTCATATAATTAGGCAATTAAAAGACAATGCATGACTAGTAAAGTGCTTAAATGACAATCATAAACACAATGATACATAGTGGTTAGGTTTCCCTACTCCACTCTCGGTTGCCGTACTCATCCCTTAAGCGCACGAAATTTATCAAGGGAGTTTAAGTCAAGTTCCTCTCAACCTAGGTGTTTTAAATCGGTTCCACCCTACCGGAGAGTTTAACAAGGTTCCTCCCAACTTATGACGGAGATTTTGACAAGTTCATCTCTCAACCTAAATGTTTATGGGTTCCATTTAACCCAAGATTTTGACAAGGTTCCTCTCAACCCTTCAGTCTTTCTCAAGAAACTAACGTACACTCCCGTTGGAGGCTCTCCTTAGAGACTTGGTCAAGTTTGATTCTAAACTCTCACACTCAATCCTCCATAAGGAAAGAGTACAACTGGACTCTTACAATTGATAACTTAATTGTCAGATTGAGCCCCTTGTTCAGCTTGGGTTGCTTGATCTCAGCTCTCTCATACTTCAATCAGCTCCCTGTTACTTCCTAGATCATGTTGTCAATGCTTTGCCAAGGCCGCAGCTACAATGATCAATCACCTCGCATATGGTTCTCTTTTGAGATGCCTAAGGTGATAGGAGATAGGTTAAATCTTTTAGAAAATGTTGTGTTTTGCAAGCCTAGAAGAATTCACCTATATAGATTTCTAGGGAGGTTTAGACTACGGATACACTTATGGTATAGGTGTCTAAAATATCTAGAGATCAATAAAGAATAAGTTCATCTTCATATGAGCTCTTGAATGCTCCAACTTGTTATGAAATATAAGGAAGGTAACTTGGAATGGATAAGATTAGAGACTAATCATATGAGAAATGTGGGAGGCTTCAAATGCACTAAAATCTCTCTTCTAAGCCCTCAAACTGCACTCCGTCTTTATATAGAAAAAGCTCCAATGGTTGAAAAATGAGCAGCAACAGCTAACTGTCGATTGGTCTCCAAGGGTCTGCGAGGGTTGTCGATCGGTCGCAGTTGGCAGTCGATCGGTCTAATTAATTGGCCATCTTACTATCCAAATTTGGCCTCTGTCAACTAGTCTCTAGAATTTTTCGACCAATATCCAAAATTTGTCGCCGGTCTACAGAGACTGTTGACTAGTCGCTAAGCTGTTGACAGACACTTAAGTTTTGTTGTTTTGCATATATTTTTACAACAGCTCAAGCACCTCTTAGGTCTTCCATTGGGTGGTGTTCTAGGACACCGAAGTCCATTCTAGGATAACTAAAAGTATACATATTGAGTTAAGTCATATAGAGGTTTGATTTTGATTTAGGTTCAAAGGTTTTGACTAGAGATGTACACAAGCTGAATTCAATCGAGCTTGGCCCAACTCGGCTTGGCTCGACCAGTAAAGTGGTTGGGCTCGAGCTCGAGTTGTCTTGGTCATCGAGCCCAACTGGCAGCTCGGTTTGGTTTGGACAAGTTTTCAATCAAGCTCAAGCTTTCAAGTCTAAATTCGAGCTCAAATAAGATTGAAGATAGTCGGCTGGATGGACATGGGGTCTGGTCGGCTGTCAGACAGGGGGGTCCGTTCAGCTAGGTGTTGGCTGGCCGAGTGATGAGGGGAGAGTGAGATAGATTTGAGAGATGAGAGAGAGAGAGAGAGAGAGAGAGAGAGAGAGAGAGAGAGAGAGGAGCAAGAGTAGTCGAGCAGGTTAGGCCGGCCATTGGTTGGCCGGGGTGAGAGATCAAAGATTAGGGAGAGAGAGGAATTGAGACTGGAGAGAAAGGAGGGGAGAGATTTTGGCCGTCAGGCAAGTCGAGCGAGTCTAGCCAGGCGTTAGGCGACGAGGGTTTGAGGCTAGGGGGCGGCCGGGTGGGCAAGGGTGCTCAAATGAAAAAACCAAAAAGGATTAGGGAGCTCAAATGAAATATAAGTTATATTATATATTTTAAAAAAATACAAACCGAGCCTAGTTTCGAGTCAAACCAACCTGATTTCGAGCCGAGCCAAGCCGAGCCGAATCGAGCTCAGTTTAGCTCGAGCTTGGCTTGAATTTTCAACGAGCCCAAAAAATAGGTTCAGCTTGGCTTAATCCACCCTACGAGTCAAGCCAAACCAAGCTTTTTCAAGCGGAGCCGAGCCGAGCTTTTCGAGCTAGCTTGGTTTATGTACAACTCTAGTTTTAGCTTACCAACGCATTTTTTATTTACCTATGTCTTCTTTCTTGATATAGTTATCATCTTGTGACTTCGATCTTCATCTTCTTTAGTAGGCTTAACCAACACCTAGACATTAAGACCTACGTAATTGACAAATCAGGTGCACTAGTATGCCACATAAAAGTGCACTAACAACTGGATGAATAAAGTGGTGAAAATGATTAAATCGCTGTTCACAACTCTAAGTGTAAGGCTACGTTATAGTAATAATTTGGTTGTGAGACCGAGATTCCTTAGGGATTTGAAGCAATAATTTCAAGCACAAACTAACCTAGAATAACTAATTCGTATTAATAGCAAGGTGATTGATTTTAGAGATATCAACAATAACTTCGAAAGAAAATTTAGGAAATAAAAGCACTAGGGTGCTAAGGATCCACTTATAATCATCTATAATGCCAAATTCATCAATCCAAGGAGATAACTCAATTGGAATCGAAGTCTTATCTCTATCCAATTGGAAGATAAAACTAATTAAACCATAATTCACAAACTAAAATAAAATTGAAACTTCAATAGGTTGATTCTAAATAGAACATAGAGTACTTAACTTGTAGGATTAGAAAGCATTCATCATAACAATGATGAATCTAGAATTTTCACAAATTAAAACTCTAAAAAATCCTAATTGATCAATCTTAATAAAGCAAAACATCTCATGTATGCACAATCACAAAAGATGGAGGATTAAATTAAGAATGTCAACTTTATTCAAACCAAAAACTATAAAATCCATCATTAAAACCTTTAAAACTTGAATCAATGAAGTCTGAGCATTGCAAACAACTGTAAGCTTCATCTCTTAGCCCTAACTAAGAGGTTTAGCCAATCATATGCATGATTGAACTAAAACTCAAGAGAAAACTAAGAAACTAAAAATAGAACTAGAAAAAACCCGAAATCAGAGAAGAAGAAGCTTCACTTCGAATCTCTATACCTCCACCACGTTTAGGACTCTTGTAGCATGATTTAGGATTGAAAAAGACCCCTCTATTTATAATACAAATCGAGCATCACCTCTTGATTGTGTAAGAAAAATCACACCGACTTCACCCATCAATCAGCCGAAGTTGGGCGTCGGTCGGCCGATTACTCTTTGAGTAACTACTGAAAATAGAATTTCAAACTTCTAATGTACTGTCAGTCAGTCATCGGTCAGTTGAAAATGTTGCCTTTTTGTCCAACAACTACAGCTTGTTCTAAAGTTAATTCGATAGGTCGACTAATCCTATCAATTGGTCGACAACGACTATCGACCTGTCGATTTTGCTGTTTTTCTTTTGCTTTCAATTTTTGGTCTTAATCTTTGGTAGCTTGTTTCTTCCATCCTTTGGCATGTTAAAGGCTTGTCTTCTAAGCATCCTAAAGCTTCATATTTAGAATTAAAATCATGAGTTCTCTCTCCATTTTTTACAAACATAGAAACACATACACAAGTCTATAACTTTAACAGCTTAAACCATATAACTATGCTATGAAATTGGGGATAAATATGCATCATTAAAACCTTAAACACTTGAATCAATGAAGTCTGAGCATTGCAAACAACTATAAGCTTCACCTCTTAGCCCTAGCTAAGAGGTTTAGCCAATCATATACATGATTAAACAAAAACTCAAGAGAAAACTAATAAAAACTAAAACTAGAACTAGAAAAACCTAAAAACTGGAGAAAAAGAAGCTCCAATTCTAATCTCTCCACCTTCACCATGTTTGGGACTCTTCTAGGATGATTTAGGATTGCAAAAGACCCCTCTATTTATAAGAAAAATCGAGCACCACATCTTGATTGCATAAGAAAAATCGCACCGACTTCACCCGTCGGTTGGCCGATGGCTCTTTAAGTAACTGTCGAAAACAGAAATTCAAACTTCTGATGTACTGTCGGTCGGTCGGTCGTTGGTCAGTTGACAATGGTGCCTTTTTTTCCAGCAACTATAGCTTGCTCTAAAGTTAATTCGGTCGATCGACCAGTTCTGTCAGTCGGTTGGCCGACGGTCAACCTTCTTTTACTTTCAATTTTTGGTCTCCATCTTTGGCAGTTTGCTTTTTTCCATCCTTTGACATGTTAAATTCTTGTCTCCTAAGCATCCTAAAGCTTCATATTTAACATTAAAATCACTAGTTCTCTCTCCATTTCCTGCAAATATAGAAACATACATAAGTCTATGATTTTAATAGCTCAACCATGTAACTATGCTATGAAATTGGAGATAAATATGCATGATTCAGAATTCAACAACTACTTAGGTGTATGGACGCCCAAATGGTTACTCTCATTACCTATGCTCTAGAGGGCAAGGCAGATATTTGGTGGGAGAGTGTGTGAGGAGAGTTCCTACTGACCATCACTGGACTTGGGCAGAATTTCAAGAGAAATTCTATGAAAAATAGTTTCCTTAGTCCTATCACCATGAGAAGATATCTTAGTTCCTCAAGCAAGAGTAGGGAAATATGTCAGTTTCCTAATATGTGGCATGTTTTGCAGAGTTGTCCCGGTATACGCCAAGAGTTGTGAAGGATGAGGCATATAAACTATAAAAGTTTAAGGAAGGCCTTTGACCCAGAATTCAATCAAGGTTGTGCTTTGTGGATTTTACTGGCTTTGCAGATGTCGTAGATAAGGCAATGCAAGCAGAGAAAGACTATGAGTGCCTAGCAAAGGTGCAGGGTTCCGATAAGTGATTATATGATCAGAGTTAGGCAAGCACCCCTTATTACCCAGGCGCCATAAAAGAAGATGAGATTCACTCCGTAAACAGCTCTCTCCTCTCAGCTTGTTAAGCATTATGAATATTACGGGAAAGTGGGATATTGCCCAATTATGCTATGAGAGATTGCGAGCCGAAGGTGTTATGCCTCCTCAATAACTCAATAGACCACTGTAGAATCAGATGGTTGCAAGAACTCTACTAGTGTTTCAACCTTAGCCACTAACGGCCCATGCTCCAGCCAAAGGCACTTCAACATGAGTATTTGCTCTAGAAACTTCTCAATATAAAGAAACAGAGCTTAAAGCGATTGAAGGTACGACATTCATTAAAGGAACTCTAGTTGATGTTTTGTTCGATCCTGGTGCTACATTATCTTTCCTTACGTACATTATAGTAAAGACTGGAACTAGAAACAAGCCATACGGATAAGACCCATACTATTGTTTCCCCAATTTGAAAGTTAAAAGAAACAAAAAGATGAAATTACATAGGGTAGTCGAATACGACACCCTACGCATATGCGCACGGAAACTTAAGGAGCAACTAGAATTATAGCTAAGTCCTAGAGGGGGGGTGATTAGGACCTTTTTAAAAATATTTTCACCAACTTAACAGTTTTAGCAAATTAAACTAAGTAATTAACACTTCGGCTTCCAAGCCTAAGTGAGTCCAATCAAAAGACTAGCAAATGAAAAATGCAATTAACAACCTAGTCTAAGCAACACATGTAGACCATAGAGGATGGATCAATAAGAATTGAAGTCTACATGAGGAGTGAAAGTACATCTTGTGAGTGTGGATATGCCTATCAAGTGCCTAGCATACATTCCTAACTAAGCATTCATAATTAACTAATTAAACATAATGCATAATGAGAAATGTGCTCAAGAACAATCACAAACACAAGCATGTATAGTGGTTTGACTACTTGTCTACTCCACTCCCGGTTCAAGTACTCAACCCCTTTGAGCACACCGACATTCACTAGGGATTTTAAATTTGGTTCCTCCCAACTAAGGTGTTTTAACTCGGATCCACCCAATGAGGGAGTTTACAGGTCCCTCTCAACCTACACGTTGACACCCGTGTTAGTGGCTCCCCATGAAGACTTTGTTTAGGCTCGACAAACGTGCCAAGAAATGGCAAACGTCCCTACATTTAGGCCCAGTAAACGAGCCAAGAAGTGCCTAACAACCCCTATTCTTTAGGTCAACAAACAGGCCAAGGAACGGCTAACTGTCCCTAGACTTTAGGCCAACTAACAGACCAAGGATCGGCAAATGACCCTTATTCGAGTTTGTCAAACAAACTCTACACTCAACTCCCACAAGGAATTGAGTGAATGGACTCCTAACAAAGACAACCTTACTTGTCGGATTGAGCCCCTTTGTAGCGCCACTTTGGGTTGCTTCTTCTTGTTCTCCCATGCTTGAATCAGCTCCCGTTATACTCCACCAATCTTTGATGCCGCTGCTTTGCCAAGGCTTCAACTCCAAGATCAGTTACCTTGCATGTGATGCTCCATTGGAGATGCCCAAAGTGCTAGGGAATAGTGAATCCTCTATAAATGGTAGGAAATGAGTTTTCTAGAGGAATACATCTAGTTGGACTCCTAAGTGTTGTTTAGATAAGGGATTTAACTATGATCAAGGTGTCTAAACTCCTACGAATCAAGAGGGAACAAGTCCATTCTCAATATGCCATTGAATGGCCTAAACTTGTGATGAAAACACAAGGAGAATGACTTGCTATGGGTTTGGAATAGAGGCTCTAATGGTCTTTAGCAATGGTGGCTTATATCTCCTTAAAATCCCCTCTATTAATCCTAAAAATGAACCTCCATGCTTTTATAAGATTTTCCCAATGGTCAAATAACGGGCAGATTCGTGCATGGTCGGGCGCCCGGAATCTGGTCCAATTTAAAATTTTAAACGCTGGACACATTTAGAGTTGGTTAGGCACCCGATCAAGGTGTGGTCGAGCGCCCCATGACCATATTTTTCATTGGTTAGGCGCACAGTGGTCACTTTGGTCGGGCGTTCGGAATTCAATCCAGAATTGGGTCTGTGCTGTTGGACATGTTTTTGCATTGGTCGGGCGTCTAGTGGACACTGGGTCGGGCGCTCGATGACCATCTGGATATATAGCCAACTCTTTGGATCGGATTCCTCTATAGGTTGGGCGCCAAGTGAACACTGGGTCGGGCACCCGGCTAGGCATGTTTTTCTGCTCTTTTGTTTCTGTTTTTCAGCAGAACATGCAACCTCTTTGGCCATTCTTTCGGTGGCCTTTTGGGACACCTAAGGCCAATCTAAAATAACTAAAGGTATGCTTATTGGTCATGGTCATCTAGAGGTTAAAGGTTTTGGGTAGGTACAAGGTTAAGGCTCACCAAGGCATCACTTTTACATGATTCTTCTTTCTTGATGCAATTGTTCTGTCCTGAGTCTTCGGTCTTCGTCTTCATTAAGCTCAACCGAAAGTAGACTCACTGACGTAAGTAATTAACAAAAAAGGTGCACTAGTATGCCACAGAAAAGTGCACTAACAATCTCCCCCTTTGTTAATTACTTACAGAAACCTATCCTACCAAAACAGAATACATTACATGTCAAGATTCAAATAAATTTTACAACTCGAAATACTAAGACATGTAACTAAGCAAGCTCCTCTTGAATGCTCCCCCATAACCTGTTAATCCCTGCATCATAAAACATAACAAAGTAATTTTAGTGGGACTTGATCTTTCTCCCCCTTTTTGTCAGTAATTAACAAACTCTTCTCTCCCCCTTAATGATACATCAATTTAAGTTAAGGTAAGAGAAGATAGTATTTCGCAGTTATAACTATAAGCACATGCTAACTAGAGAGAGTAGGGTGCATGAACATATAAAACATGGAGCATGCATGGGAACATGGTTAACAAGAAAATGTATTATTCTAAGCATAGTTAATCATGCAAAATTGGTCATCTATGATATACATTAAGCATTGAAAGCTCAAGGGCTTATAGCCCAATCAACCAACCTCCCCAATAGATATACAACATGACCAAACCCAAGCAAAGATTAGCATACAGTTCAGCATGAAATTCAGCAAGATTAGCTAATCTAAGCAGAAAGATAATCTAGCAGCAAATATATTAATTAAAAGCAAGACTAAATTATCAAAATTTAGGGCTAATGAGGCTTGAATCCTTTGATTTTTCCATAGACACAGAAAGGAGGCTGAAATCCTCAGATTTTTCTATTGAAGCATTTCTAGCTACCCTTACTAACTATGTTTAGTTTGATTAGCCTAAGGGTAACTAATTTCCACAACACCCTCATAAAATGTAGCATTAGGTGAGGGGTTGGGAACTCCTTCTCCTAGAAGGAAAAGCGGTCAGGATCCTCTCTTAGATTAGGGGGAAGAGAGGTAGTGGTAGAAGCCATGAGAGCTCTCACTATATCTTGGCTCTCATCACTATTGGAGTCGTTAGATTTAGAATTTGACTCCTCCATATCATCCCACGTGGCTACCATGGCCCTTTTACCTTTCGATTTAGGCGTTTCCGGACAATTTGGGGCAATATGGTCACGTTGACCGCAACCGTAACATCGGACGGATGAAGTTTTGGATGATTTCCCTTTATGTTTATCACCCTTCTTATCCTTCTTGTCACGGCTACTCCCTCTATCAAATTCGAGGAATCTCTTGAATCTTTTGTTAAGATTATCATCCTCATCATCGCTATCTTTGGACGACTCACTCTTAATTTTCTTTTGTCTATGTGAGTGTCTATGTGAAGATTTCAAAGCGAAGTCTTTCTTTTTAGATGGGGCCCTAAAGTGTAGTTCATAAGTTTGTAGGGAACCTATAAGTTCTTCTACTTTCATGTTATCTATGTCTCTACACTCTTCTAAGGCTACTACCTTGGTACCTGAATCTTTCTGGGAGGGATCTAAGTATTTTTCTACATAACCTTCCTTCCGAAACCCTTTCCCCCAAGGCAAACATGGAGTTGCAAATATCAGAAAGTTTAGTATAAAACTCCATGAAGGTTTCAGTCTCTTCTATCCTAATGTTTTCAAGTTTAGTGGTTAAGAGCTGAAGCTTCAAGCGTCTTACTGTGCTAGTTCCCTCGTGGGTTACTTCAAATATATCCCATGCTTCTTTTGTAGTTGTGCATGTGAGAATGCGTTGAAATTCTTCCGGAGAAACACCACAGCAAATCGCATTGAGTGCTTTGGTATTTTCCACATATTGAGCTCTCTCATTGTTATTCCATTTCTCATCATCTTTGGAAATGACAATGATCTTACCATCAACCTCCACTTGTTCAGTGGGCAAGGAATTTCCATTTAATGTTGCTGCCCATACGGATCGGTCGATGGATTGGAGAAAAATCTTCATTCTAGCCTTCCAATAGGCATAGTTGGATCCATCAAAATATGGTGGACGATTGACATTATTCCCATCTCGGTTAGACATGATGCTAGTGCTCCGATATCAGATCTCACTCTAGACTGGTAAGTCCTTGAAGAGAAACCCGCTCTGATACCAATTGAAATTACATCGTGTAGTCTAATACGACACCCTACGCATACGTGTGCGGAAGCTTAAGGAGAAACTAGAATTATGGCTAAGCCCTAGAGGGGGGGTGATTAGGACCTTTTTAAAAATCTTTTCACCTACTTAACAGTTCTAGCAAATTAAACAAAGTGATTAACACTTCGGCGTCCAAGCCTAAGTGGGTCCAATCAAAAGACTAGCAAATGATAAATGCAATTAACAACCTAGTCTAAGCAACACATGTATACCATAGAGGATGGATCAATAAGAATTGAAGTCTACATGAGGAGTGAAAGTATATCTTGTGAGTGTGGATGTGCCTATTAAGTGCCTAGCATACATTCCTAACTAAGCATTCATAATTAACCAATTAAACACAACGCATAATGAGAAATGTGCTCAAGAACAATCACAAACACAAGCATGTATTGTGGTTCGACTACTTGTCTACTCCACTCCCGGTTCAAGTACTCAACCCCTTTGAGCACACCGGCATTCATTGGGGAGTTTAAATCTGGTTCCTCCCAACCAAGGTGTTTTAACTCGGATCCACCCAACCAGGGAGTTTACAGGTTCCTCCCAACCTACACGTTCACACCCGTGTTGGTGGCTCCCCTTGGAGACTTTGTTTAGACCCGACAAACTTCCCAAGGAACGGCAAATGTCCATAAATTTAGGCCCAGCAAACGAGCCAAGGAGTGCCTAACAACCCTTAGTCTTTAGGATGACAAACAGGCTAAGGAACGGCTAACGTCCCTAAACTTTAGGCCGACTAATAGGCCAAGGATCGGCAAACGACCCTAGTTCGAGTTTGTCATACAAACTCTACACTCAACTCCCACAGGGAATTGAGTGAATGGACTCTTAACAAAGACAACCTTACTAGTCGGATTGAGCCCCTTTGTAGCGTCGCTTTGGATTGCTTCTTCTTGCCCTCCCGTGCTTGAATCAGCTCTCCTTATGCTCCTCCGATCTTTGATGTCGCTGCTTTGCCAAGGCTTCAGCTCCAAGATCAACTACCTTGCATGTGACGCTCCATTGGAGACGCCTAAGGTACTAGGGAATGGTGAATCCTCTACAAATGGTAGGAAATGGGTTTCCTAGAGGAATACACTTATTTGGACTCCTAGGTGGTATTTAGACAAGGGATTTAACTATGATCAAGATGTCTAAACTCCTAAGAATCAAGAGGGAACAAGTCCATTCTTAATATGTCATTGAATGACCCTAACTTGTGATGAAAACACAAGGAGAATGACTTGCTATGGGTTTGGAATAGAGCCTCTAATGGTATTTAGCAATGGTGGCTTATATCTCCTCAAAATTCCCTCTCTTGATCCTAAAAACGAACCTCCTCACTTTTATAAGATTTCCCCAACGGTCAAATAACGGGCAGATTCGCGCAGGGTCGGGCGCCCGAAATTTAAACGCTGAACACATTTAGAGTTGGTCAAGCGCCCGATCAAGGTGTGGTCAGGTGCCCAATGACCATATTTTTCACTGGTCGGGTGCCTGGTGGTCACTTTGGTCGGGCATCCGGAATTCAATCCAAAATTGGGTCTATGCTACTGGACATGTTTTGCATTAGTCGGGTGCCTGGTGGACACTGGGTCGGGTGCCCAATGACCATCTAGATATATGGCCAACTCCTTGGACGGATTCCTCTATAGATCAGGCGCCCGGTGTACACTGGGTCGGGCGCCTGGCTAGGCATGTTTTTTTGCTCTTTTGCTTTTACTTTTTAGCAGAACACGCAACCTCTTTGGCCATTCTTTCAGTGGTCTTTTAGGACACCTAAGGCCAATCTAAGATGACTAATGGTATGCCTATTGGTCATGGTCATCCAGAGGTTAAAGGTTTTGGGTAGGTACAATGTTAAGGCTCACCGAGGCATCACTTTTACCTAATTCTTCTTTCTTGATGCAGCTGGTCTATCTTAAGTCTTCGGTCTTCGTCTTCATTAAGCTCAACCGACAGTAGACTCACTAACCAAAGTAATTGACAAACAAGGTGCACTAGTATGCCACAGAAAAGTGCACTAACGAAAGAGTCTGTCGAGCATGCCCTATCCCTTTGGATGACCATGAGATCAATGTTGATTTAGTTTATATGTATTTGAAAAAATTTAATGTCATCCTCGGGATGGATTGACTCTGTCGTGTCCCAACAATTCTATGTTGTCATGCTAAGACAATCAAAATATATGTACCCGATCAAATCCCTTTCATGGTGAAAGGAAGACGAAGGTGTGAAGTATTCAACTGGTTGATTGCATTAGAAGAAAAGAAGTTAAATGAGCTTACAGTAGATTAAATTCCTATTGTGTGGGAGTTTCTTGAGGTTTTTCAGACTATACTAGGACTACCTCTTAAGAGGGAAGTGGATTTCACTATTGATCTCTTTTTTGGTACCGCACCCATCTCTTTGCCAAAGTACAGAATGCCCCCGTGTGAGATAGAAGAACTTTAGGTACAAATTGATGAGTTGTTGGATCAAGGTGTCATTAGGCCAAGTGTCTCCCCATAGGGTGCACTAGTTCTATTTTTAAAGAAGAAGGACAGATCTCTACAATTGTGTATCGATTACAGAAGATTAAACAAGGTGACTATAAAGAATAACTACCCGTTGCCCCGAATAGACGACCTTTTAAATCAGCTTAAGGGAGCAAAGTATTTCTTCAAGATTGACGTAAGGTCATTATATCATCAGTTGAGAGTTAAAGATCAGGACATACCAAAGACAGCATTCTGAACAAGATATGACCATTACAAATTCTTGGTGATTCCATTTGAACTTACGAATGCCCCCGATGTGTTTATGAATCTTATGAACCGAGTTTTCATGCTGTATCTAGATCAATTTATTATCATCTTTATCGACGACATCCTGATCTATGCAAAAAGTCAGGATGAGCATGGAGAGAACATGAGGATAGTTTTAAATACACTAAAGGAGAAGCAGCTTTATGCCAAATTGTTGAAATGTGATTTTTGGAAAGAGAAAGTGAAATTCCTGAGGCATGTAGTGAAGCAAAAGGCATAACAATTGATCCAGCCAAGGTAGAGGCAATCTTAAAGTGGGAGCATCCCACCATAGTCACTAAGTTCAGAAGCTGTCTGAGAATGTTTGGGTATTATTGATACTTTATCAAGGAATTCTCACAAATTACTCGACCCCTAACACAGCTGACAAGGAAAAATGTGCAGTTTGTTTAGGATGAAAATGCGAAGCAGGCATTCCAAGAACTTAAGATGAGACTAACAACAACCCCTGTGCCCAGAGGAAGGGGCTATGTATGTAGTCTATAGCAACACTTCGCGAACTGGGTTGGGCTGTGTATTGATGTAGAATGAGAATTAAAGTGATCACATTTGCCTCGAGAGAGCTTAAGAAGCACAAAGAAAATTACCCAACGCATGATTTAGAGTTGGTAGTTGTAGTCTTCGCGCTTAAAATTTGGTGACACTAGTATTGGGAGGAGTTTGAGCTGTTCTGTGATCATAAAAGTCTAAAATATATTTTCACCCAGAGAGATCTGAATATGCGGGTAGTTGATGGATAAAAATGATAAAGAATTGCAACTTTGAAGTGTCCTATCATCGGGAAAGGTTAACCTCGTAGATGATGCTTTGAGCCGAAAGAAAAAACATGAGTTGATGGCCTCCCTTATGATTAAGGAATGGGAAATGATGGAGAGTTCAGTTCAGGATTTCAATTTTCAGCTAATGCTAGACGAGCCACATGCATATCTGGGTATTTTAACTATAAAGTCGACTTTGGTACGTTAAATTATTGACACACAAGATCGAGATGAATGACTCAAGAAGATGAAGGACAAATGCAGGAATGGAGAAATGTTTGATTGGCGGGTTGAAAATGGCGGCAGACTCAGATGTTGAGATCTTTTATGTATACTGGATATTTCAGAGTTGAGGCAGGCGGTTATGGACAAGGCGTATAAATCTAGAATTGCTATTCGCCTGGGTAGTACAAAGATGTATCGGGATGTAAAGTGATGATATTAGTGGGGAAATATGAAATGCGATATAGCAGAGTATGTCGCAAAGTGCCTCACATGTCAGGAAGTGAAGGAAGAACATCGCAGGCCTTTGGGTCTTTTACAGCCATTACCTCTTGCTGAATGGAAATGGGACTGTATAACCATGGATTTTATCTCTAGGCTTCCAAGGACTCAGAAGAACCATGACTACATCTGGGTGATCGTTGAAAGATTGATGAAGACTACATGATTCCTTCTGATTCAAATATCTGATTATGTAAACAATTTGGCAAAACTGTATATCAAGGAAGACGTTTGGTCATATAGAGTACCACGAGAGATTGTGTCTGTCCGGGATTCTCAGTTTACCTCAGCATTTTGAAGAAGACTGCGAGAAGAGTTGGGTACTACCCTGAAATACAACACATTGTTTCACCCTCAGACGGGTGGGTAGATAGAACGGGTCAATCAGATCCTTAAGGACATGTTGAGGGGTTGTGTAATGGACTTTAAAGGGAGTTGGATGATCACTTGATAGTTTTTAGGTGAGTATTGGAATGGCTCCATTTGAGATTCTTTATGATCACCCGTGTAAGGATTGAACCGACGTAGGTGAGAGGAGTTTACAGGAATTTTCTTGAAAAGTAAGTCCCCATGGAAATTCGAATTTCCAA